>CAHIKZ030002468.1:640000-702500 GCA_903632075.3 Acanthosepion pharaonis | reverse complement strand
GTAAACGTAATTGTGCATATTGGGATGATCTTATTCGTAGGATTTGAATAAAATCCTATAGAATATATTTAGAGATTTATGTTGGAGAAGTGATATTTTTGTTGCTTCGATAAACTTATCAGCTTATAATAGGTGTATGTTGAGCTGTGCACAATTCAACACGTTGTTCACTGGGGGACTAGAAGTGTCTTAGAAGAAAAACAAGATGCGTCTGGTACTAATGTCATTTTGTAGATAAAGAGAGAAGAGAAAGTGAGTTTATTTCATACATCGTTTTATCAATGTCATCTAGTGGTTGTTTGCAGAAGTTCCTTAGTAGACAAGTAGGGTATTCTACAAAAAGTATCTTTAGATAATTACTCCCTTAAAGTAAGTAATTAGCTGTAGTCATTTTCTAAGCTTAGCTTTATCACAAGACTACCATTATGTAGCACAGACTGAAGGAGATACTACTGCAGTGTGCTTAAACAGATTTCTAACAATTGCATCCTGACGAGGCGATCAGATATGGTTTAGTACTTATGACAATGCAACTGAGTGGTTGCCATTAGTATGTTAAGTGTCATACGTGATACACGCTTAGACGATCATGTATCTTTCGATTCATGACTGACTCGGAAGCAGACTCTCCCGCATTAGGTATGCCGTTTCTTTCTTCGGTAGACTGGTTGATAAACAATGCTATAGGACACATTCTGTCCAATTATTCAAATCATAGCCGAGCGAAGAAAAGATAAAGCCTTTAAAGTGCCATATATAATACACGCTTGGGTGATTATGTCTTTTTCGATTTATTACTGACTAGGCAGAAGACTCACCCACGGCAGATTGCCGATTCTTTAAGTGGAAGACTGGTTACCGACCAAGGCTATAAGACCTATCCTGTCCAATTATTCAAATCATAGCCGAGCAAAGAAGAGATAAAGTCAGTAAAGTGCCATACATGATACACGCTTGGAAGATTATGTCTTTTTCGATTCATGACTGACTAGGCAGAAGATTCTCTCACAGTAGGTATGCCGTTTCTTTCTGCAATAGACTGGCTGCCATTTAAGCCTACAGGATCCAGTCTTTCCTGTTTTTCAACTCATAGCTGCGGATAAGAATAGATGGATTCATACCGTTCGCAAGGTATTCGCGCGTAAGTGAATGCAACACACCCGACTGCAATTCGAACTCGGCTCTCCGATTTCTCATTCCGAGCCGAGTGATATCCTTTTGGCGCATGTCGAAATTCAATGGCATGTCTACGAAGGCTGACTTTCAGTACTGATGGATCCTATTTTCTTGAAAGTCTGTTGAAAGACAAATCCCCTCTTTAGTTTCAACCGGTATAATGGTTAAAATTGGTATCTATTTTACAACGGTGTCGGTTCAGCATTCCAGCGCAATTAATTACCAATATTACAAATGCTGTTTTTCAAGGCTGACAAGCACTCTCCATTTTTTTGCATTTCCCATTATCAAAATCAAAATCCATAATAGTAACGTTAATATTATCCATTTCCTTAAAGGAAAAATTCGGCATTTAGAGATCGATGCAGCAAGTACTGCTATCGTTTGAAATTTGTAAAAATTTTCTCTTAAAATAACTTCAGGAAAATATGTATCTCACTGCCGTAGCTGTTATCTCTCTTTCCACTACTGATGGGGGTCATCCTTCCTAATCTTTCATTTGAAGCAGTGTGAAACGTCATTATCTTGATTATGACATTATTTTCTCTTCAAGTTGCACGTGATATCCCTTTTAGTTGTTGCGGCCGTTGAAAGTCTCAAATGATGGGGTTTCTGTTATTTGGTACACTTCTTTTTGGGCGATTTTGTAGCGCCAGTCGATAATGTTCGAAGAAATGTGGGATTTGTAAAATCCCACAGGTTTTACTCGCTCAAAGCCATTTTTAACCATAGTTCTGAGAATACGTTTGTATATAGCCGACAGTTTAGATATTTCTGAAAGGGTTTTGGCCCCATGCATGACATTCATATGAAACTCTCTCTCTGATGAGTCTATTTCAGAACAAGAATCAAGTTTTCAGGTTAATTTTTCGTTGCATAGCAATTTGTAGTGTTGGGTGAAACTGTCTCTATCACAGCCTATTCTATGTTCAATTTCCTCATCACGTATCCGAAATTTGTTATTACTGATCCATATGTCTGGTATTTACTAATCCATATCCAGGATTTTATGACAGATTCTGGATAGATGCCATCACTGTTTTCATTCCAATTCCAGATCATAGTTTCGGTTTTTGGAAAGGTTTATCTTAAGTCATATTTCTTGGAATAGTTAGTTTTTTTTTTTAAGTCAAGACGTATATGAAAGATTGAATGGCTGACGCATCACACTCTTCCTCACCTTATTTTGTACTGCCACATAGCTGACATACTCGTGCATTTTCCATCAGCAGAAAACAGAATGTATATTGCCGCTTTTGAAAGAAATTGAAACAGCTCATGGAAGATTGTGTCACATTCTTCCTACTTCATAATTATACAAGCTAAAATTTATACAAACTGATCTTGTCTGGATAAATTCTTGTTGCATAAACATACCATATATATATATATATATATATATATATATATATATATATAATTATTTTTAAAAAAAAAAAAATTATAACATAAGTATGTTATAAAATCACTACAAAAATAGCCATTTTGTTTCAACACACTCTGTGTCTTATCAAGTGATGATGTTAAAAGAAAATAAATGGTTTTAAAAGTTTCAGATTAATTAACGATCCTACACTAGGGAAACATTGTTACAAAAGCTAGAATAACCAATCAAAAACGAAGTATAGAAAGATTCAAAAAAAGCGACAACGAAATCCTGCTCTAATAGCTATTCAGATCTTTAAATACGTGTAATATCAAAAAATAATTTATACTAACTAATAATTATAAATTTACATGATAAAATTTAATATTAAAATTAAAAACTGGCAATTTTTAAAAACCAAATTTAATCACTATTAAGTTTAAAAACTACAAAATTATTGAGAAAAGAAAAAATATATATGTTTATTCAATTCATTTCTTCATTGAAATTACGTTCGACAAGACAATACGCTATAATACATCCGGTCATTTGATAATACATGTATATATATTTTTCTCTTTTTCCCTTTCTTTTCCGTTTTTATTGTAAAGTTTGTGAATATGGTCTTAAACTCACGCGTGACACAACAAAAATACAATCTGATTATAATACATAAGCATCCAGACATAATTAGATACACACACACACACACACACACACACACACACACACACACACACACACACACACACACACAAAAAGGAGAGGTGGGGGGAATATATGAACATCTCTACAGCCCTTTATGAAAAAAGGAGACGTGGAAACTAACACTTATACACACACAGATAAATGTGAATACACTCTACATACACATAGACACCGATATATACACATACATACATCCACAGACAATGGCATAGACATTGAGAAATCACAACCAGTAAATATTTCAGACTTAAATAAATGCTAACCACTTATTGAATTATAACTTAAGGGAGCAAATATACAAAAGATAAAAATGTTTAAAATAATATTATTTAATATATTAAAACGAAAATTCTAAAACCATAAATATGAATAAAATATATATATTATTAATCATATAAGTTGATAATAGTTTCATTATATATTTGGCAAAAAAAAACAGGATAAAGAAATCCACAAATATATACATATATATATATATACACAAAGCAAAACAAATTAACACACATAAATATATACTCATACATACATATACATACATATACATACATACAGAAATACATACAAATAAATATATAAACATAAACATATACGTACATATACATATCTATGATAACAAGTACACATGTACGCACATATACATATAAACCCAAATACACACACATATATACACATAGACTTTTATGCACACATACTTAGATAGATATATAAAAAAAAACCGTCATGATATACCAAAGTTTCCATACCCACATATACACAAAAAAAACTCATACATAATAGGTGCCAACACACACACATATATATATACATACACAAACATACATAAATATATATACACACATACATACATATCTACAAATAAACATATATATATAAATAAATATATCTATCTACAATAACAACTACCCATATATACATGCATACATAAAAATACAACAACATTCAACCAAATACATATATAAACGAACTAACATATACATACATAAATATACCTTCAAACACCAACACACAGCAATATACATATAGTCTAACATACAAATATATAAACACATTCATACAAACAGAAATATACTTAAACATAAATACACATACAGAATAAAATAGGACATACAGATATATATATATATATATATATGCACACATATATATATATACACACATATACACACATACACATACACATACATATATATATACAAATATATCGTGGCACAAAGCCGAAATTAGGGGGGTACCCAGTGAGGAACGAACTCATTCCTCAGTCGCACCCAATCTAGCGAACCATGCTGGCCAACCATTATACTGCCGTGATTTTATCATACATATACATGTACATACTCATACATATACACATACACACATACATACATATACACATACATACATATATATATATATATGCATATATATATATACATATATATATATATATATATCCAACCACATGCACACACATACATATATATATATATAAATATATATACAAACATATATATATATATTTACATACATACATACATACATACATATACACACATACACACACAAATACATACATATACACACACCCATACACACATACATATATAGGCACACACATACACATATACAGCAACAATTATTAACCTTTTCTCTTATAATCTACCTTACCTTCCCACATAATATATATATACACACACACTCACATATATATACATACATACACACCCCACACATACACCCACACATATAAAAAAAACAAAAAAAAAAAACATAAATACATTTATACACCAACCTACACATTCCTCAGTGCAAATACTCTAACCAACACATAAATAAATATATACACATTTACACCAACACTAATAACACTATGCAGGTAAACAATACACACTTATATCGTAAGTATGACCATCATGCAATAAAAATACTAATCTATTAAAAATACAGCGACATATCATTATCATTTAAAGTATACGACCCCTACACTAAGTTAAATTTATAACGGTGTTTACAATTTACTGTAAGTTCATATCTTTGATTTAAGAGATCAGCCTTGTTTTAAATCTAATAATTTCAAATTTTTCATTAAGGCATAGGTAACATGGGGTATATATAGGGAGTTACATGTACGAGCTTTCTTAACCAAACTCCATTTTAATCGTAGGTGTTTTGTTCTTATCTTTTAGATTCCAAAATACTTGGATAATGAAGTCATGTACCTATATTCACTGTGATTAAAGGATTAAAGGATTAATAAATTATAAAATAGATTATAAAATTAACCTATAAACAGAAAATATATATATATATATATATATATATATATATATATATATATTTTCTGTTTATAGGTTAATTTTATAGATACAATTTATTTAAGTAAATGCTCTGTGATTTTAATTAGAAATTTAATTGTTTTTTTTTGCTAACCAGACGCTTTTCGGTATTGAAATGGTATAACATGTCAGATCAAATAACGCTTTCTCTACAGGAATACATGTTCGATTTCTGTCGGAGAACGTACATTTTCTACGAAAATTCTTGAAAATTCAAGCCGATAAATGTAACTGATACGGTTTAATTAAAAAAAAAAAAAATCATTTGCTTAAATGTATCCATAAAAATAACGTATAAGCAGAAAATATATTAAATAATTGCCGGACTTAATCCATTTCATATATATATATATATATATATATATATATATATATATATATATATATATATATATATATATTTATATATATATATATATACACACACAGATAGATAGAGAGAGGACCATTAGCTTTACTTGCGCTTTTCCTATTGATGAAAATAAGAATGCATACTATTGCTGATTAAAGAACTTAAGCAAGACAGGGAAGATTAAAGTATTCACGCTATACAGTCTTCTCATTTTTTACCGTCTCATTGATGAGATCATTGTGAATTTTCCATCCGTGAAAACCAGAACGGACAATACTGTTGATTAGAGTAGATAAGCCGTATATAGTAGATTTTAAAACTAGACGTTATACAGTCTTCTTATTCTAAATATAAACGTGGCGGATATACTTGCGCATAATTATTGAATTTAAAAAAAACCGTATAACAAAATATTTGTACCTCAAAATTCGAATCTCTCGAAATTGGTCATATCTGAGATGACACCTAAAGTTTCTAGCCCACCAGTCTTCCATTCTAACCACTGAGCCTTCCAGCTGAGACTAAATGGGTGCGGCTATTCTATAAGTGCGTGCACGTATTTTGTGCAGATGTTTTTGAACTGCATCTGGGTATCGCGTGAGTGAAATTCTGCCAAAGAATTGTAACCTGTATAAATATATGTTTACTTATTTCCGTTGTGTCAATGTGAGTAAATGATTAAGCTGTTTATTGTGTTTATTTGAGCAAAAATAAATATATGCGACTGGCTACGTGTGTCCGTCTGTCAGTAAACAGCTTGACCTGCGCCATATATGTGTTGCTATTTATCTGGCTAAGGTTAGTCGGGTACATAGTCATGACTTTTGGCAGGATATACAACAAGTCTTTTGGCTGGCAATTCAAAAATTGACTTTTTATGTTGATCTAAAAAAAGAAAACCTATTAAGTCATTACAGCCAAACTCTTTGCTAATGTCTACACATAAACTCGCTTTGCAGTTGCGTAGTTCTTCTATGTATCGTCTCCTTTCAGGAGGTGCACGATCATAATCACTAGAACATTCCGCGGGAAATTATGCTCCTCACAACTTCCTCTCATTTTTTACTCTTAACAATACTTGTTTGTTTGTTTTTTTTTTATTACCCTTCGCATTCCTTGTTCTGCCAACCATTAACATAAACTTGTTAGTTAGAAAAACAGCAGATATGTCTTTCTCTCCGCCCCTCTTGCTTTCAATATTTCCTGTGAGTGTCAAATTATCCAAATCTTCTTTTCTCATTATGCGTATCAAATTTTCAATTATTTCTTTGATTTTAAACACAAATTATTTGTTTTTTTAATTATTTGTTTTTTTTTTTCATTTTTCTTAAAACTTATTTGTTCACATGCTCCACCCATTGCATTCTTAATAGTCTTCTGTAGAATCAGATTTTTCTTGCCTTAAGTCAACTTTTAATTCCCGATGAAATTGTCCAGCATTCACTGTCATACAGTGTGTTTGTGTGTGGGGGGGGGTACTGATATTACAGAGCCGTTTCGAACACTTTTCTTCGTTTTTAACGAAGTTTTCATGTTTTTTAATTTGTTGTTTAGTTTTTGGAAGGCATCCGTTTCTGTTCCAGTGCTCATTCGAATTTCGCTGTCACATTTTTCGTCGTCTGTTAAAACACTTCTTAGTATTTGCTCGATTTTAATATCTCCAGTGTTTAGCTCGAAAGATAGCCATCTAGTCGACAACTATACATTCTGTCTTCTTACAATTGATAAAGAAATAAAAACAAATCATTATAAAATTTTTGATAAAGAACTAAAAAAATATTATATAATTCTTACAATTGACAAAGAAATAAAAACAAGTTATTATTATAAAGTTCGCAAATATTTGGAAGACTTCCATTAATTTCTTAAGCATGTACACTTTTAGAACATTGTTCTTCAAACTTCCTTGTTGCTCGCATGTTTAATCCATAGTATTAATTGATAGATTTTTTTACGACTTATCCAACTTTTGCGGGTTATTTAAGTCCAGAAAATATTTTTACGTTCTAAGAATTTGGGGGCAATAATAACGATTTACTGATACATGTCCTACTAATTAACCCATAGCTGGAGCAAGAAGAAGTGAATTCATATCTTTCTCAATGGTATTTGCGTGGAAGTGAATATAACGAACACGAATCTAATTGGAACTCGACGATCCTATTTCCAAATCTGAGCTCTTATCCTCTACACCACAACTGCACCTAATATTTCCAAGCGGTCACCGCCTCTAGGTACTGACCAGGCTCGTAGATATTATGACATCCACTACATGAGAATTGTGTTTAAAACGCTGATCTCTGCAGTACGGAGATTATGGTCACATCACGTTGAAACACCGGCTCTCGTTCGATCAGTGAAGTTAAGGAACGTGGAGCCTGGTCAGTGCCTAGATGGGTGACTAAAGTGAAAATGCTAGGTGCTTTAAGCTTAGATGTGAAGGTGGTGTAACGGATAATGACACGGTATTGTTAAGCGGCGAGTTGAGTTTCAATTCGACTTGGGTTTATTATATTCACTCACTTTAAGATATGAATCCACATCTCCCCCAGATATGGGTTAATTAATAAGACGTTTATCACTAAATGAGTATTATCTCAAAAAATAAAATACTGACAATCTGAAAATATCCTCTATCTTAAAAAAAAAAAACCTTCAAAAGATTGATAAACTGTAAAAAACAAATCAATCAATAATCTATATAATAAATTCGAATGTCTGTGTGTCACTGTGTCAAACCTTTTAACTTTACTCCTAGAGGCCGTAGCCCAATATATCGTTTCCTTTTAGAATCAGACCGAGTCTTTGAGCAAATTAAAAACATTACGGGCCGGTTCTGGTACCACAGTCCTGAAATTTTGCATTCCCAAGTTTTCATTACTGTGATTGTTTTCGGATTCCACCATCTTGGCTTCTAATGATAAAACAATTCAAGGGACACAACTCTTTTACTTTCTATAACTCATGTTCAAATCAACAAAATACTGTTCTCAAATTACAGTGTTTCAAAATAGAAATTTCCGTGTTTTAAACTTTATTCATAGAGGCTGTAGCGCAACATATCATACTATTTTGGAATTAATCCGATTCTGTGAGCAAATTAAAAACATGCCGGGCCGAATCTGGATCCACAATCCTGAAATTCTGGATTCTCAAGTTTTCATTACTGCCATTGCTTTTGGCGATTTTTTACGTGACTTTGCGACGAATTTTTTTGTACGATAACAATTTTTATAATTTTTATAACCCATGAAATAAAAAATATTTGTTTGTATAGAGTGTAAGGACCTATGAACATCAAACTGTCTTTAAATTAATTGACGACAGAAGAATTATCGTTGAACCTTAAAATGTAAGCTTAAATGTTAATACAATACTTAAACGCAGCGATCAATTTTGAGTTCTTTAGTTTATTGTTGCCTATCGCATCTACTCCTCACTATCTATTGTGAAGAAGGTACAATTAGCTGCCCTCCGCGTGAGCTAACTTAAATGCCGCCCGATATTAAGCTAGTACATAATAATAATAAAGTGAGAAAGAATGATCAGTTGTTAAGATGGGTTTACTTTCTTCTTCAGTGAAAGGGAAATCTTTGTTATTTCCCTTTGTACTTTTTTATCATTTCACCCGAAGCAAGGCGATAATACCCTTAGGTCACAGGGGGTTACAGGGAGTGAAAGAGAATGAGAAGATATTAGAGAGGAGGTGTGAAGAAAGAATGATAAAGGAACTGTGTTCAGTTAGACAGAACACTGATTGAAGAGATGACGGTCTGCGAATTTACTATTGTTCAGCTCAGTTTTTCAGAGCCTCCAGTAATCTCTAGAATTAAACTTATAAGAGGATATACAATGTCTCAGCGAATAGTGATTTTGCTTCCTTTGGGACACGCTTGCACTTATTACGAGCAGCGACAAAGAGACGTACGTTACTGTTGTGGCCTGTTTAGGGGCCAGAAAAGAAATACACAGAAGACGAAGGTAGGTTGAACAAATGTATTGAAATAACATATATATATATATATACAAAGCAACAGTGTTAGTAATAAGCAGATAGAATTATCCGTCCGAACAATCAATTTACATGGCGTCTCGACTGTCCAATGACTGCCTCAACAACTGCCTCAACAACCGCCTTAGGTTTGGTTTGATTTATTTTGTTTTACGGCATATCAACATCAATGGGTTATTTAATGCCGACAAAATTTTTTTTATTGCTGGCAATATTTTGTTTTGTCAAAAATCTATTTCGGGATATATTTTTCCTTCAAAATTGTATTGCTGGTAATATTTTTTTTTCAAAAAGTATTGCTAGTAATAATTAAACTATTTACCCATAGCTGGGACCCTAACAGGTACATATCGACCTCAATGGGTTATTTAATGCCGACAAAATTTTTATTGCTGCTAATATTTTGTCTTGTCAAAAATCTATTTCTAGTAATATCTTTTCCTTCAAAAATCTATTTCTGGTAATATTTTTGTTTGTTTTGTTTTGTGGCATATTAACGTCAATGGGTTATTTTTTATTTCTGGTAATATTTTCTTTTTTCAAATATTTATTGCTGATTCTAAATTTTTAAATAGTATTTCTGGTATTAAAACCTATTTTTACACTTTCATAGTGTTTTGATTCAGGTTGTGGGGTCAATATTTGCCCATAGTTGGGACCCTAACCGGTGCAACCATCCCGGGTCAGGATGGACCTTGGAAGAACAGCAATTAAGAGGTGGTCCCACGCTCTTCAAAACCTCCTGATCAAAGGCCTTGCTACTGGACGTAGTTTATCGCCTTACCCAGGACGCTTACCTAGGAGAGACCACCTTAGGAAGTCTCGCAGTTAGTACTTATGAGAGGAGGTATAACTCATTCTTCTAGGGTTCACTACAACAGTTACAGTCGGACATGTCGCTCTACGTATAGCCGGAAGAAGTGATTCCTGTGGTCTATAACGGCTGAGCATGCAGGTGAGAACCAAAGAGGTGATCATGGTTTCACCTGGTATTGCCTTGCTGGAAGAAAATCTTCGATGGAGGCTTTCACCTAGGAAGTGACCTTAGTGACACATTTCTAAACAGGATGATTAAAAATATCAATCCAAGGGATAACGGGAAGAAAATCACGAAACGAGTCCCAATCAATACGTTGATAACAGAAAGAAGTTCTTTTAATAGGAAATTTGTGACCGATGAGAGAGCGGAAAGATATTATTAGAGACTACCGTACGATCGGAATTGCCAAGAGGACAAAACTGAAGAGCACGACATAAATCTCCGGAGGGGGTAAAGAAGAGATCAATGAGTAGTATGTCTGTCAGAATTACTGGGGAAACGGGTGAGGATGTCACTATTTGAGTGAATGATTGATTAAAAAGAGGACTTCAAGGTCTGTGTTATAATGCTAGTATACACTCGTAGTTCGGTTTAATAATATTCCAAATAGAAAACACTGGAACAAGATTAGTCAAAGAACTGTTTAATCACATGGATTGATAGTCAATACTAACAAATATCATAGTTAGTGGGACTGTTGTTCAACTCCTGTATCTTGCTTGCAAATACTATCGCAGTTAATGGAAGAGTCCGTATTCTACACTTTGGTTTGGTTTGTTTTCGAGCATATCAACACATCAATCGGTTATTTTTATTGCTAATACTAATTTTTTCAAAAAAATGTTTTGCTGGTAATAACAGTTTGGTTTTACAAGCAAGCATTTCTGTTATTAAAACTTATTTTTAAACTTCCATAGTGTTTTCACCCCAGTTTTGCGGTTAACTATTTGCCCATAACTGGGATCCTAACGGGTTCTACCACCCCGGGTCAGTGTGGACCTGGCAACACCAACAATTAAGAGGTGGTTCCACGCTCCTCAAAACCTCCTGATCAGAGGCCTTCCTGTCGGACGTAGTTTATCGTCTTTACCCAGGACACTACACATTAGTGTAGAGAAAGGCGATCGTCTTTCCACACATCAGTTTGAATGCTAGTGAGTTCAGTGACATTAGAGTGGACATGATGGGCATTGAAATCGTAGAATACAAAGATATTGCAAACGTGTGTAAAGAGCGTGGCTTATCTATACTATCAGAAAGTCTATCCAGCAGGCAACAGTCATATGAGGAAAGAGGACGATGAAAGAAAACGATATAGCTGTCTGAGTTTAGGAGTGAAGGTCAGAGTTACATGTAAAAACCGTCCGGAGACACAAGGAGATAGTTCTCTTGCCAGTGGTATATTTTCCCGAATATAGTGACCATGCATGTGGACACTAGAGTCCCTCCGAAAGAGAGGAATATAGTTAAGAATAGAGAATTCATTGGTAGAATTTAGATTAGTTACAGACAGGATTATGATGTCTGGAGAGTGTCCCAAGAGGGACGATGCTGCACTTCAGAAATTCATACGAATACCACGCGTGGAGAAAGAAACGTTGACAGGTTTATGCGTTTTTTTTTTGGCGATCTGGTTTAGTTTTACTTGATTTATTGTTTTTGGTCATGGTATGTTATAAGGGTGGAAAAGATCAAGTATAATAGCAGATGCCCGTCATCTAAGGTAATATGTGCTGGCTCGGAATTGGAGCAGACTGCGGCATAGTGCGGCCTCAGGGTTTCCCACTGGAAGTTCTTTGCATACGCGACATAACAGTGTAAGAACCTTGACATTATACGACTGTTGATTAGATCAGGCTCTCTAGGCGCTACCTAAGTGTCCAGGTACCAGTTGAAATGCAGCAAACATAAAACTGCTCACTATCATCAGTATGAAAAGACTTAGCCACCAGTCAGTCATATGACCGACACTTCATGACAGACACCTCTATTAAGGCTTCAGAAGAAGGAAACCTCAACGACATCGTAAACAGAAAACAAGGGATAAGTCTCTACTCCTGTTCAAAGGAAGAGGAAGGCGTATAGACCGGGCGATTGATAAATGTATTTATTCGTATTTAAAAAAGGAAAATACGAACAGATTAAACCAGAGAATATCGGCAAGGAGATGTACATGTTTAGGGGTCCAGTGTTAGATTACAAATTAACTTAAGACGATAACAACTCTTTTTATTATTGTCTCTTACCATCACTTAAAGAAGTTTAGAGGCAGTGTGATCGGGTGTAGCGTTAGCTGTAGATACATGCAATAGGGGAGGTTATTTAGGGAACTAACAGTATAAAATTATTTATTAAGTTGAAGATTAAAGTCGAGCGAAATATTAAGACTACCATATACGCTGGCGCATCATGTGACTTTTGAAGACCTAATTTTGAAGTTAATTTTAAGAGGGTCGCATCATACACGAGATACAGAATTAGAGTATGCGACGGTGTTGACCAAACATTTACTGTAGAGCTGTATTTAAAATAAATATCGCACATTACACAAGTAATCATATAAGGATTTCTGTAAAGTAGGGGAGGGAGTAAAAACCTGGTCCACCTCAAGGTTATCCCAGAAATGTTACGAGCGCGACACAGTGAACCAACTTTCTTAGCAGCTGACCTAGTTATCAGCTTTTCCTCGCTAGATCAATTACGACTGAATAGTGAGTTCGATTCTTACTGGGTACGCCATACTTTCGGCCTTGTGCCATATCTAGGTTATGCATAGGAAATCATGAATATAGGTAGAAGACTGGAGATCAAAAAATGTTAACGGTACAAATGAAGATGAAACAATGAACTCCATAATTCACGAATATAGTAAATTGTCCCAGAAAGCATGCCAAAATAGGCATGGCTGGGTAGGAAAGATAATCGAATGGTAACTGTGCAAGCGACTAGTTATTCTGTGAGGGTTAATCTGTCGGTAAGTTTGAATTTTTTTTGCTGGCTTTTCATTGTTAGCATTTCGTTGCAGCGATGTTCTCATAGAAACACTATAGATTTTATATGCACAGATACAAGCAGACCACCCAATTCTGGACTGAAGTCAGGATCTGATAGCAGGAAACAAAAAGAGAATATGCCAAATAATGAATTTCGGTTTTCCGGTCGACTGTAGAGGAGATTTGAAAGATAAATAAGTACCATGATCTTGTTAGAGAACAGAGGAAATTTTGGAATAAGGAACACCACCGGTCGATATCGGAGCACTGGAGAATGATCCCCAAGAACCTCAGAAAAAAGACTGAAAGAACTGGGAAAATAGAGGAAGATTAGTAACCATCCAGGCAATAGAATTGTTGAAAAGAACAAGCATGCTGATACGACCTCTATTTTATTCAGGTGGCTTATTGTTTAAGCCGCCAGTTGGAATGCGATACTGTAAATATCTCGTTCAATACCAGCGATTTGCCTGTCTGTTGCCTGACTTTAACCAGTTCGACATATCCCATAGGTAATGACTCAATGTACATTACTGCCTTACAGACATATCAGGTTGAAACACCGGTCCCCGTACGATCATCGAAGTTACGCAACATCGAACCTGGTCAGTATCGAGATGGGTGACCACTTGGGAATACCAGGTGCTGTAAGCCTGGACGCGCGGGTAGTGTAAATTAATTGTTAATCGGAGAGCCGAGTTGCAATTTCAGTTAGTTTCATTATATTCATTTATGCACAGATACACTTGAGAAAGGCATGAATCCAACTTTTCCCTGTCCAACTATGGGTTAATTAGTAAGACGTGTATAAGTAAATTTTTTTTTTATCTCCAAAAAGAAAAATTCTTAGAATGTACAAATATTTTCTGGTTTTAAATAACCTGCAAATGGCTGATAAACCGTAAAAAACGAATCAATCATCGATCATCGTACGTTACTGTTTATTATTGGGAGTAGTTTTGGAACCTCATAGCTGCGTATCGGGAAAACTTTTTCTTTTCTTTTCAATTTGCTGGATAAGGGACCCGATGTGACATGGAAGTCATCTCTAGATAGTTGGGGATATTCGCCGTCGGATGTAGTCTGAACGGACTGGATTACTCCACCAGAAGTTAATTCTTAATGGGCTTCATCTGCAAGTTTATGCCTTGCTTTTATCGACACCTCTTATATTTGGCTGTGAAGCATGTGTCCGGTAGATCCTTCTCAGACTGGGTGTCATAATGCGTATTTTGTTTTCCGTTTCACTTTGTTAGCTTGCCGCTCTATCGGTCAATAATAATAATAATAATAATAATAATAATAATAATAATATTAATAATAATAAAAGTACAAGGACCTCGAGATAGAAATCAGTAAAATGAGGTATCTCAAGACAACGACATTTGGGCCTTTGGGGACCAAAATTAAAAAGGGCCCAAACAAAAAAATAATAAGTGCAACCAATTCAGCACTACCGAAAAAAATAGGGGAAAATATTTTGAGAAATAATTTTTAGCATCTTTTTAAAACATCCTTAAGACGCGACACTTGTTCAAATCGAAAAAAAATTGGTTTGTTTTTGATTTGGAAAAATGGTCTTGATTATAATATTCATAGAATGTCAAATCATTTCTGACTTTTACAGAGGTATTAGCGTTTGCTGTTTTCTGCACGAAAACAGATTTCTTTTTTTGACAGGTTCTTTTATTTTTTTGCGGGGGGGGTATTACAAAATGATTTCTTTTAAATAACGGACATTTTAAATATCGAAAAAATTGTATACAAAATGAAGTTTAAAAAATTAAAAAAAAGTAAAAGAAAATAGGCAAAAAATGTTAGAATAATTCAGAAAAAATGCAAATTTCAATTACGTTAGTATAGTTTCAAACTTAGCATTTATAAATAACAGCTAAGTCAGATTAATGCCAATAACTCTGTAAAAGTCAGGGATCGATTTCACACTGGATCGATATTATAAACAGGACCCCCTTCTAAATCCATAGTGGATCAATATTTTTTTTTATTTTCACAAGTGTCACGGCCTAAGGAAGGTCTAAAGACTGATAATCTACAAATGAGGCCCCCCTTCCCACAAATTTCTCTATATTTTATCAGTGGAACAGTGTATTTAAGTAGTGTCCCAATTCCTGCTACCCTATACAAATATATGAAATGGAAAATATCACTCATAAGTAATTCTTAAATCTATGCAATGTCCACAATTAGATATTTTGTCTCTCCCTGATTGCAAGGCATCTTACCTGCATTTTCCCTTAAAATACTTGTTGTCTCAAAAACAACAACAGCAATAATAATAATAATAATAATAATAATAATAATAATAAAAAAGAAATCTAAGTGCAGCGTGGATTGATTATCGTAAAGCCTTTGATAGTGTTCCACATTCCTGGATCCTTAAGACTTTGGAAATGTACAAAGTCTCCTCTGTGGTATTAAATTTCCTTAAGCACAGCATGGGAATGTGGAACACCAAACTATACCTTAGTCACACTGGGGGCACTGCCATATCCAACCGTCTGAGTATCCGACGTGGAATCTTTCAAGGAGATTCTCTGTCACCCCTTCTGTTTTGTTTATCCTTAATCCCTCTTACACATGAACTGAACAACAGTAGCTATGGTTACAAAATAAATAAGAAAATATTCAATCATCTACTCTACATGAGTTGAAAGGCCTCCTCAATATTGTAAAATACTTCAGTGACGACATAGGTATGGACTTCGGATTAGATAAATGTGCAAAAGTAACATTCAAGAAAGGTAGAATTACAGAAACACCCTTAATAGATTTAGATTTTGTCACAAAGATTAGGGAACTGGAGCATGATGAAGCTTATAAGTACCTAGGAATTAGCGAAGGAGATGGCATACAACACCCCCAAATGAAGGAAAAAATAAGAAAAGAGTACTACAGGCGTGTACGTCTGGTACTAAATACTGAGCTAAACTCAAAAAACAGGATATCAGCCATAAGCACATTGGCTGTCCCTGTGGTGCAATACAGCTTTAATGTCCTTAACTGGACCATAGCTGAAATTAAGCGAATGGACGCCAAAACGAGAAAGCTTCTCACTTGCTATCACATGCATCATCCCAAAGCTGATGTCGATCGTCTGTATGTGCCCAGATCCGAAAGAGGCAGAGGATTAGTTCAACTAGAACTGTCCTATAAAATTACAACAATTGGCCTCCAAAGATATTTGGAAACTACAGAAGACTAGATGATGGTATGCGTCAAGGAACATGAAATTAGTAAGCGTCTTTACTCCGTAATGAAAGAAGCCAACAAATTCAAAATGGAGTTTCAAATGGGCGTAGAGATGCAACTACAGCACAATACACCGGCTGAAACTGCAAAATAGCTAAAAAAGACAGCAAAGACGAATGCAACCGACCAGACACAGAAGCGATGGCAAGATAAACCGCTTCATGGCCAATATTCTTCCCGTACCAAACAAGCTGACGTAGACAAAACCCGTACCCATCAGTGGCTACGTAGTGCAGGGTTGAAAGCGGAAACTGAAGGTTTTATCCTTGCTGCGCAGGACCAATGCTTGCTAACTAGGAATTATCAAGCACATATACTAAAATATTGTGTCAGCCCAAAATGCAGATTCTGTGATAAATATCCAGAAACGATTGATCATCTTGTATCAGGTTGCACGATGTTGGTACCCACTGATATAAAATCCGACATGACAGAGTGGGCCAATATCTGCACTGGAAAATCTGAAACTTCCACGGGAAGGAAACTGAAAGAAACAGGTATGAACACTACCCAGACCAAGATATTCAAAAAGCTGTCAAAATACAAGGACTTTGAAATAGAAATCTCGAAAATGTGGCATATGTGAACATCAACAATCCCTGTTGTAGTTGGAGCCCTAGGACTGGTTGGAAAAGATTGCAGTAGACTAATTGAAGGGATTTCTGGAAGTCCATGCCTCAAGGAGATACAAAAAATTGTTCTGACAAGTACAGCCCACACTTTACGAAGGGCTTTATCTATGTATTTTTTTTTTTTTTTTTTGTCAGTGGAAAGTGTCATGACGCCATTTCTAACCTTAGGTCCCTGGGCGGGACCCGGAAAGAAATGTGAGAAAAGAAACGCCAGAAATCAAAGATAATAATAATAATAATAATAATAATAATAATAATAATAATATACACAGACAGCACAATCAAAGCTAACGTAGATTGTGTTGGAACCATTTTTCGTTGACGCTAACGTAAGTGGTGAAATAAGCCTCATCCTGATGAAACAGAAGTGAATATACCAAGCTGAAAGGCCAATTTGAGCTGTTTCAAATGTATCCAGACTTTGCAATC
Source organism: Acanthosepion pharaonis (assembly GCA_903632075.3). NCBI lineage: Eukaryota > Metazoa > Mollusca > Cephalopoda > Sepiida > Sepiidae > Acanthosepion > Acanthosepion pharaonis. The sequence goes on along the minus strand of CAHIKZ030002468.1, from coordinate 684,427 downwards.
ACACTGTATTATAATGAACTTGAAATTAAAACTGATGAATTAATTTTAACTTCTAGACAATATGAAGCATTTATTGCTTGTTTCTATTGCAATTTTACTTGCGGATGTAATGTAAATTTCAGATATTAATATTATTAACGATTTAAATTGTTCATGTATTTTGAAATTTTACTTTACTATTACCAGCAATTTTATTATATTTTATTGTATATAGCATATAAAATACATTTTAGAAAATCTAATCTCATATCGTCCATCTTGCGGTTTATCAAGGGTCGCAACCTCAAGAGAGAAACCAGCCTAGGACGGAAAATATATTATTGGTCCTCTTTCTCTAAATAATGAAAATGAACAACATCAGTTCAGGATGCCGAATAATGATTTCTTTCAAATAAAGTCAACGAATAACCAAAGGAGTGTGTCGCGGGGAGAAGTCAGTTGTTTGATTTTGTTTACGGCATATCAACACTTCTATGGGTTATTTAATGCCATAATCGAAATAATCTGAACACTATTTTATCGCTTCAACTAAATATATTTTGAATACAATTGTGTACTTTCTACTACATATAAAATGTATTGTTAGTTATCTTGTTTTAAAATGTATTGTTGGTCATTTTACTATAATTATGTATCTTTGGTCCTCTTTTATATAAAAAAGTGTGTTTCTGCCATTTTTACTATAAAATGTATTTTTATACTTTTATAGCGCTTACTTTTCTGGTTTACTATTTGCCCACAGCCTCGACCCAAACTGGTGCTACCACCCCGGGTCAAGGTAGCTCTTGGAACAGCAACAATTAAGAGGCGGTTTTACGCTCCTCAAAACCTCCCGATCTTATTGCCGGATATAAAGATACAAAGGACTCGTGGGGAGAAGTAAAAGGGAATCGAGAGGATTATATGAAAGTTATGCAAGTTTAATATTATTCTCTACACAAACTTTTGAAAAATACTGTTATCAATGAAACATCCAATGGAATATTCGCAATAACTCCTGAAGAAAGAACATTAACTTTAAGTCCCAGGTGAAAATTTCTATAAATGTTTAATTATTATTATTATTATTATTATTATTAGAAGAAGAAGAAGAAGAAGAGGAAGAAGAAGAAGAAGAAGAGAATAATAATAAGAAGAAGACTTATGAGGATTAGAAGAAGAAAAAGAAGAAGAAAAATTAGAAGATGATAAAGCACACTTAGAAGAATTAGGAGAAAAGGAAAAAGAAGATAAAGCAATCTTATAATAATAATAATAATAAGCAGAAGCAGAAGAAGAAGAAGAAGAAGAAGAAGAAGAAGAAGAAGGATGATGATGAGGAGTTATGGGAACCTAAGTTGTTCCAGAAAATAAGAAAACGTAAAAGGAAAAAAAAAATCTCTGAAACTAAAATAACGTCAAAATTTGATAAAAACACATTGGAAATTTCCCTCATTAAGTGATTATTAGTTTTGACAAGTAGTTATTTGCTGATTTGCTGTATTCTCTTATATGATAGTGAATGCGGAACAATCTCCTGAACAGATGAGTTAAAGCAACAGAGAATGTGGTTGAACTGAAGGGATGCTGAAACGGGGTACATGAGCGGTGCGGGGCTTTTCAAGGAAAATGGGAACCAAAAAGTCACTTGTGCGCAGAATCAGAAATTTTCGATATTTGTGACATGAGAAAAGATTCCGCAACTCGAGGCTGTGTAATTGATAGCTAGAACAATTACGACTGAGTAATGAATTGGATCCTCACTGGGTGCCTCCTACTTTCGGCTTTGTGCCGCATCTAAGCTAAGCTTGAAAATATTTATCACAACCTTCAGGTGGTTGGAATGTCGAACTGAACCTTTTATTTTGCTCACTGTTTGTAGACTGTTCTAGTTCCGCATGCCATGTTTGATGGATGTCAGTTATCAGTTATCTCCTGCTAATTTTCCCTCTGAAAGTCCTCCACTGCCTTAACCGGGTATTGAACTCAGACTCTTTGGGCCCTGTCACTGGATATAACCAACGCGTGCCATATATCCTTGAAAACATCTGGGTATGAATTTCTGCGTATTATAAACTTAATGTCTTCAGCAACCATTTTTACCAGTGCTCATATTGCAATTTTGCTGTTATCATTACATTTTTTACCCAAGCTCATATTGCAACTTTGTTGTTATCATTGCTTTTCTCTGGCACTCCTTATTACTGGTTCCCATATTGTATTTATTTCTATGCTTAGTCGGCTCAGGAGATTTTTTGTGGCCTAGGTTTTTTTTTATCAGACCTCTTATAAGAAAGTAAAAATACCAAAAGAAATCTACATAGGAATAAAATCAAAATCTCTTCGCAGTCAGATGCCCCTTACATAATAATGAATTATCTCGTTTTTATGTTAACAAAATGGACATTTACCTATTGGTGTTGAGTAGAATGAGAGCAGAATGACTGTAAGTGAAGGTTTGCATGCTTGTCCAATTAAATGCTTAAAAAGTGAAGCGAATTGAGTTACTAGAAATTGTGAGTAGTACGAAAAGTTATATAATTTTATTTAGTGGACGAAACAGGTAAAACACAAGAACCGATTAACTGGAAAGGATTAGATGATATGAGTTATCTCCCTTAGCATGAAGAGCTGGATGAGAACAATCTACCACCTTGAGCTGAATAAAGGACTCAGTTCAGAGATCTGAAGTTGGGCTAAGGGTACAATAGTCGAAACGTTGCGAGGATAACGACCAAGATGAAGACGATAGTTCGATCGAAACAGTATATAATAATAAGCGGAGATGCAGACAAGTTATCGGCTTGATCCATTGCTTAAAATCTGATCAAATATCAAAATATTTGGTTGGAATCTTTGGTTGTCGGGTTGAGAATGTTAAAGCCCTCATTCGTATACATTATAACATCCAATGCATGAGAATTGTGTTTAAAACCTCCATCTCTGCAGCTCGGAGATCTAGAAGGCTTACTGCTACATCACGTTGAAACACCGCTTCCCGTACATTCACTGAAGTTAAGTTAAGCAACGTTGAGACTGGTCAGTACGTAGATGGGTGACTGCTTGGGAATACCAGGTGCGGGTGGTGTAATGGATATTGGCCCGGAATTGTTAATTATTGGAACCGAGTTTCAATTTCAGTTGGTTTCGTTATATTTACTTTTGAGCAAATACTCTTGGGTAAGGGATAAATCTCTCTATTCTCGCCTCAGCTATGGGTTAATTAATAAGACGAAATCATTAGTATCTCGCCGCCCCACCCCCAATATTACGATCTAAAAATATTTCTGGCTTTAAATAACCTGCAAAGGATTGATAAGCCGTGGAAAAAGAATTGATCAATAATCATTATGAGTTACTGTTTGTTAGTGGAAATAGTTGGGGAGCATCATGGTTGCGCGTCGGGAGAAATGTGCGGACGGTGTAATGGATAACAGCTCAGAAATGTTAATTGGAGCGCCGAGTTCGAATTCCAGTGAGATTCGTTATATTCATTTCCGTGCGGATACCATTGAGATATGTATGAAACCACCTCTTCTTCATTAGTAAAAAAAATATGCGTACAGAGTATTTAGATTTTGCCATTAAATAATCTATAAAGGTTGATAAGCCGCTGAACAAAACTAACCAACAAACCAATTAGAGGTTTAGAAGCGTTTCTCTGAATAATAGGTCACAAATGTTTGGTTAATTTGCACTGTAACACCCCAGCTCAGTTCGCATTAAAAATTTCCAGACTACTTACATTTATATGTAACTGTTCATGCTCCATTCGAATCTGGCTTGATAAATATGATAAAATCCACCGTTTTGGAGTTATCGACAGTGAAATTTTGGATTCATTCGCGTCGCGGGCAGCCATTACTTGCGTTGTTTGCATACATTCGCTGCAAAATAGCTATCAGTGTAGGTATCACTGCGCCCACTGAGCGTGTCTACGTAAATAGTTCTCGTCTGCAGTAATTGAGGCAAATTTAGACAAGAAATATAAGTTTCGTGCTTAGCTTTCCGTAATCTTCCGCGTTTAACTTTCCGCAGCGAATGTCTGCAAACAACGACAGTAATGTCTGCCGCCAACGACGGGAATGAATCCTAACTTTCACTGTCGATAACTCCAAAACTGTGGATTTTATCAAATTTATCAAGCAAGATTCGAATGAAGCATGTACAATTACACATAAATGTAAATATTCTGGAAATTTTTAATGCGAACAGAGCGCGGATGTTACACTGCAAATTAACCAAATGTTCTTATAAAACATCTGTCATTTAAGTTAGCAAGTACGATAACTGCAAGTGTGTTTTTCAGAATCCCTTTCATCCAAGATGTTGTAACAATATTTGAGGTCCAAAGTTTTTGCGTTTTGATTTTGGTTCTTATTTATAGTCACCAGACTTTGACCATGTCACATTTCGCTTGATTAATTCTTATAAACTGAGAGGTTTTTTTTTGTTTTAATATAGCTTTCTGCGAAGGAAGAAACATGCTTAGTAAATAACTATACTAAGAAGGCATCTTGCTTTGTTTAGCAATTTTACGAGACATTAAACTAGCCTGTTTTTAAACTGAATTTTCACTGTGGGAATGAATTCATGCTAGAATGCGTTATTTATTCATTTATAATGCATAAAGGGTTGGGGTTATAAGACCAACATTTTCCCCCACTGCCAAAGGCACTAAAATGACCCAAACTGTCGGACTTGATATAAGTGCTCCAGATTCTGTTGCGTTTGTCTATATCCAAATATGCGATAAAAAACGACACACCGTATTTTTGCTTCTTTGATATGAGTTTTAATTTTAATTTCTTTTTTTTTTTTTAAATTTTAAGTTCTTCATGACACGGAAATATGCAGGAAACATGAGACTGCTCAATTACAGCAGGACCTGACTATCTGCGGAAAGCTTACTACGATTTCACTTATCCGCGGTTGGTCTTATCTGCAAAATTTAAATCTTTATTTAATCAATGAGTAGACGCTGTATTTTCGAAATCTAATGCAGTCCTTTGCGCTGATGTTGTCAGAATAATAAGCGATATACTATTGCTATGTCACATTCAGTATATCTAAGGTTAGACGTTGTGCGGGTGGAGTAATGAAAGGAGAACCCGGGGAGCCGAGTTCGAATTCCAATCAGGTTGATTTCATTCACAGATACCCTTGCTAGGTACGAATTCATCAAATTTCAACATATATAGGTTAAATATTTTATGGCAATATTCATTTGTGAAAAAAGAATTATTTTTACTGTAAGGATATAGAAGGTTCTTATTTCCCTTGGAGTGAATAAGTCGCATGAGTCATGCGACGGCTGATTAGTGACGTCACTCCATGCAGTGACCATAGCGGCATTCAATTTCTGTTCGTTTAACAACAGCAAACGGAAAAGATTGCATTCGTCTTTTGCCTCCCTTGCAGCGTACAAGTCCATGGTGTCGTTTCTCTTTTTTATAATATATCTTTCCCAGTTATAGAATGAATCTCCAGCTCACAGTAACCAATTTAGGAAAGCCCAAAATTCACTGTTTCCCATTCGTGGAATATGTCCTCACCTGGGACATAGATGAATCCGACCCGTTTGAAACTGGAATTCGGGTTTCTCAGGCGTATCTCCATATTATATGTAATACACTTCCTTTTTGTTTCACCTTACACTGCCGGGTATGTGCGTACATCGACTGGCCAGTCAAAGCGAAAGATTACTTTTGGCACCATAATATGTATAATATTTATTTATTTATCCTTTTATTTATTTATTTTTCGTAAAGGACTGTTTCATATTAAAAGGCGTCGCACTGAGCTACAATTTGCTTTTTTGACGACTTCATAAAGGTTTTTTTTCTATCTTGTGATTGGGTTAAGCTTTTAAACCTTTTATTAGACTATGAAATTTAATATTTTTTATGCTAATTATTTACTTCGAAATACGTGTGTGTGTGCGTGTGTGTGTGTATGATATATTATTCTCGGCGTGGGACACGTATATATATGCATATATATTTTCTGTACGACTTAGTAGTCTTTCTGATAACAAAACATGTTTGTCATTCTTTTTTCCTTTCAACCATTCTGTTCCGTCTGTGAAATACGGTGTTATTACACCAGGGATATAATAATGCCCGTAATGGGGGAAATCCAAATGGTAGAATAAATCTTTCTTCAATAGCTCCCCCTCGTTACATTACAAGTCACAATATATTTCGAAATTAGATGACGCATAAATAGTTGATAAGCCTAAGAAAGCAAATCAAACAATCGGTTAATATCTAGTGCTGAATTTCACCGTTCCAACACTAGATAACGCCCAGTTATTTCAAGGTCTACATTTAAGGTTACCCTAAAACAATACCGAAAATTTCCAGAATATATTATTACAAATTCTACACAACTTCGCTTTTACTGCGATAGTTCAGATAAAACAAAATCTTGCAAACATCAACATAGAACAAGAAATCGAAGAGGTTGTCTCAATTTTAATTACAAGATTTGAGATCGAATTTAGTGAACTGCAGTCTAACCCACCCCAGGAGTAATTATGATTATTTTATTGAAAGAATTGAATTGAATTGAATTTAAACATGGTTAACTGATTTTTGTTTTACAAAAATTTATCTTCTTTATGTTAAAAAAATAAAAAAAATTCAATTTCTACACTTAAGCATCAATGTATAGGAACCATAAACTAAACTTTGCAAAATTTACTTCAGATTTATAAATATAAACAACAAAATTATATATATATATATATATATATATATATATATATATATATATATATATATATATATATATATATAAAGAAAGAACAGTAAGATATATAATCCGGTGTTCTTATAGATATTTTTATTTTTACAAAATTAAATTCGGGGCTTTTAGCTTCCATTTTTGAAACATGGTTAGAACTGTGTAGCGAAAAAACATATTTTAAATCAATTAATTTATAATATATATATATATATATATGATAGAGTTAATATATGCGAGAGTGCCACTAGTACGCAAGGGGCAACAGAATGTGTAAGTGAAGGAGAAGATTGGGTATTTGTGGTGGGGTGAGGAAATGATAAAAAGACTGGGTATAGCGGGTTTGGGGAAAGAATAAAAAGAGGAAGGGAGGATGATAAAAGGAAGATCCGAGGAGTCGCAGAGCGTTAGAAGAGATATAGACTACGAGAAGAATTGTCGTTGACGAACGGCACGTACTGTCGCCGTAAGAGAAGTGGCATGATGTTGAAAAATATATAAAGTGATTTAAAATATGATTTCTTCGCTACACAGGAATTACCATGTTTCAAAAACCGAAGCTAAAAAATTCAAATTTAATTATATAATTAAATTAAAAGCAATAGTTCTGTTTCTATTTTGTAAAAATAAAAATATCAATAAGAACACCGGATTATATATCTTACTGTTCTTTCTTTATTAGTATATATATATATATATATATATATATATATATATATATATAGGTAATTATTATATTTTATTATATATATAATCTAAAGAAGTATGTCTAACGTTGATCAATGTAAGTGCATCACTAGATTGACGACAATGTCTCTTTATTTTACAGTTGAAATGGCTAGATGTAACCGTAAGTTCTATGCTAATAGTTTCTTCTATCACATTTCTTGCCTGTGGAACTCTCTTCTGGCTTCTCGCTTCTTATTCAACTTTCTTTTTCAAAAATTTAAAAGCAATGTCGATATATATACATATATGCTTATATGCTGATATACATACATATATATATATATATATATATATATATATATATATATATATATATATACTGATGTAACTAATCAGTGAAACAAAATTGATAATTTAACAAAAGATGTGTTCATGATGATTCACACACACTCACTCACACACATACACGCACAGACACACATACACACACACACACACACACATATATATATATATATATATATATATATATATATTTTTTTATTATAGATAGAAAATTCAACACGCACACACACACAGAGACATATATATATATATATATATATATATATATATATATATATATATATATATATATATATATATTTAGTTTCTTATGTTGCTTCTACTGTTTGCTTTTTCCTTTCTATTATTATTATCAATACACATTTAAGATATTTTCAGATATTTATTCTTATTTTGTTATTGACAATTTTTCTTTTATATTTGACAAAATATCACAAGATGTAAAAAAAAAAACAGGAGAATGATGCATTGAAAAGGCTCTCAGCTGTTACAAAAATAGTTTTGGTTTATATTCATGTTAAAAAATTTGTGGCATCGTAAAAAATGAAGAAAGATTTCGAAAAGTGGGAACAATTGCAAAGAATATTTCCCCGCAATATATTCAACGCTTTAAGGAATTTTCTAAGACATGCGTAATGGAATTCACAGTATTAAGAGCAAGACAATAAACAACAAATGACAAGACAGTATACTGTGAGGTAAATATGTGTCATTTGAAAGAGACATCACGCTACAATTGCAACCAAAAAGGCAACGGGAGAGTATTACGCATAGAAAACGTGTATGGACTTTAAGTAATATTACAAAATGGAAATTGGATTTAATATTTTATCTTTAATTTAAGGAAAAAATCTTACAGAAGCTGGAATTATGTTAGCTTAGAAAAGTGTTCTTTTTCTGTTATTTGACATTTATTTCAGGATTTGCGTGATAATGTCTCATCACAAATTTTTCACTTTGTTGCTCTAAGACGCTGGTTCCTAAACAATGCGGCCCGCTTCATATATGCGACGGAAGAGGATATCAGGTGAGGCGGAATAAGATAGCAGGTGAGGCGGAAGAGGATAGCCGGTGAGGCGGAATAAGGCGGAATAAGATAGCAGGTGAAGCGCGGAAGGTGAGGAAGAGGAGCAGGTGAGGCGGAAAAGGAGGATAAGGGATAGAAGCGGAAGAGGATAGCAGGTGAGGCGGAAAATAGGATAACAAGTGAGGCAGAAGTGGATAGCAGGTGAGGCGGAAGTGGATAGCAGATGAGGCGGAAGAGGATAGCAGGTGAAGCGAGAGAGGATAGCAGGCGAGGCGGAAGAGAATCGCAGCTGAGTCGGAAGAGGATAGCAGGTGAGGCGGAAGAAGATAGCCGGTGAGACGGAATAGGATAGCAGGTGAGGCGCAAGGGAATAACAGGTGAAGTGGAAGAGGATAGCAGGTGAGGCGGAAGAGGATAGCAGGAGAAGCGGAAGAGGATAGCAGGTGAGGCGAAATGATTGAACGACAATCAAATATTTAGAAACAGTTTTTAAAAATCCATATGCCAAAAATAAATAGGATTTCAAGTTTTAAAATATTATTATGAATTATTTGTAATTGCTCCAATGAATACCAGTATAATTATTTATAAATAAACATTGACCAATTTTATCATTGTGCTACTTTTGCATTATATCAGGTATTAGAAATATGGTAACTAGTGTCCGCAAATTGGAGGAGAGAGTTATCAGTTATAATGTGCTGTGTCCAATCCATTGTTATGTCAATTCAACTTTCTCTCTGTTTCATTTTTAAATTTGCTTTTTATCACATAGTATTTAATGAGGCACAAGGAAATTTTTATTCCAAAAATGCGGCCCAGAGAAGGAAAAAAACGGGAACCATTATTATAAATGAATTTTAGCTTACCATCTCTCTTTGTTTTTCTTCTGTTACCAATTCACTCTAATTCTTGAATTGGTTATTCGCTATTCACAATAGTTTCTTTTACGTACAATATACAATATGTGTTAATTGGAAAGCAGAGTTGGAATTCCAATAGGTTTCGTTTCATTTTTTGGGAAAAGATATAAATCCATCTCCCAGTTAAGGGCTAAATAATGAGACTTGTATCTGTTAAAATCATTGTTTTCCGAAAAAATTGTTAATGCAATATTCAATCGCGAAAATTTAATGCAAAATATACAAAATATTCACTCTCAAAAATACAATGCAACATGTTTCGGTTTTAAATAACTTAGAAAAGGTTGATAAGCCGTAAAAACAAATCAATAAACTTTTCTCGTTATCTATTTATAACTGTAACGCTTAGTTTCCTTTTCCTTGCATTTTAAAGTCCTTTATTTTACGGCGAGGCTTCTGATCGGGAAATTGTAGGATTTTGGGAGCATGGAACCACTTCTTAATTGCCGTTGTTCTTAGGTTCATCCTAGCATCTGTTAGCGTCCCAGCTATAGGCAATGAAATCCAAAAAAACAAAATACAAAGAAAGTATAAACATATATTTTTATAGTAAACATAGCCGCAATACATTTTTATATAAAAATAGCAACTTATTTATAGTAAAATTGCCAACTATTTATAGCGAAATTACCAACAATACTAATCTCTATCTATAAAAGGCAGAATGTGTGTGTGTGTGTGTGTGTGTGTGTAACCAATGCACGGCTGCAATTTTCGACGGATTTGCACCAAAATATACATGCACATGCTCCAAGTTAGCGGAAAAGCCAAGACCGACTTTGCATTTCCCAACTCCCATCGATAGTGGAAATAATCGATTTTTTCATGCTTCTACGGCAGTTTTCATTTAGTTTGCGGCCATTTTCTACTGGCCAGAGTGAGAACCTATAGCTGGCTGCCACGAATAGGCAGGAAGATTCTATTGACCAGCGTTAGAGCCAACAGCTAGCATGAAAATCGATAGCTGCATTCGTCACAAGTGGGAAAAATTTAAATCTGCATGGCACTTTACTCCAATTCGCTCATTCACTTGCTTAAACTCAACATTGATTCTGATTCCGCAGAACTGGGTTGGGTGTGAAAAAGTATTTGTTGTTAACATTCTTTTTTCATTCAGTTTTTCCAGTTACGAATCCTTTTTTAAAGATGATCGTTTTGTTTTCATTTCGTTTATTTCTTTTTTCGTAACAGATTTAATGTTTAGTATAGAGCTGAGAAAAAAATTCGCAGTGTGAGATAGGCAAGAAGTAAGGCATGTAGCAACATCAGCATGGCAAAGGGCACTCCTTTAAAGGCAAGGAAGGGCAAAAATATTTTAAGTCAAGTGCGAGCGATTGCTGTATGAGCCGTACGATTTTTGAATCAAGCACGGGCAACGCTGGGCCATGCTGCTAGTACATTATATCTGTTGTTTAAGGCATAAAATTGTGTTGAAAAAATTTAGATTTTGGCATTTAATAGTACATAAAGGTTGATTTGCAGCAAAACAAAATCAACCAATCAATGAAATTCCTATTTTCATAAATATTTTAATTTATTTTATCCATTTTTATAGTCGTCAGTAAAACCGTAGATGTGTCGCTTCAAGTCTCTTTTTGATCTATGAGATTGTCCAGCATTCACTGGCATATAGGAGATTAGATATTACACAGTATTTGTCTGAATTTATGGAAAGAGGAGCTATCATTATGCACACTATTTATATTCGGACTATTGACCCCATTTTGAGAGTAACGTACAGGGAATTGTGAACGAAACCCTTTATTTAATCTACGGAGGTTTACTGTTCTCGTTCTGCTCATGTCTAGTTCTTTCATTTAAGTCAGGCTGATGGAACATCAAAAACCTGTAGCGAGTAGTGAGACAATGGAATCAAGCATAACTGATCATGTATGAAAGAATAGAGGTACTCATCAGACCCTGAGGAACGAAGTGAAAATAACAAAAAAGGAAGGACACTGAATAGTTAGACTTCTGAAAAATTAGCGAGTAAGCTAGGCTACGAGGATCACCTTAGTAGGCCTAGCATAGAAATAAATAGTAACCATTTGATTTTTTATCCCCATTACCTATCTCACAGCTTATGTTGTCTCTTTTGCTGACAAACATGTATACAGCGTTCTTACAGTTGAGAGTTAGTCCTTTCTTCTTGATTTCTTTTACTATGATTTGTAAAAGTTATTGTTTTCTTTGTGAATATGACATTAGCACAGTGTCATCAGCGTATATTGCGGGCTTAAGTTCATGTTCAACAATTATAAAACCTGGTATGAGTTTGTTGAGGAGGAAAAACAGGAAAGGAAACGTAGAAAGAAAGAAAGAAAGAAAGAAAGAAAGAAAGAAAGAAAGAAAGAAAGAAAAAAGGAAAGAAAGGGAGAAGAGACAAGGAAAGAAAGAGAAAAGAAAGGAATATAGAAAGAAAGAAAGAAAGAAAGAAAGAAAGAAAGAAAGAAAGGGAGAAAGAGGGAAGGAGAGACGGAAAGAAAGAAAGAAAGAAAGAAATAAAGAAAGTTATGGAAAACATTATGGCGGAGCATGTTAATGAACGAATGGTGTAAAGGTTAGCGGCTCGAAAAGAGAAGTCGGCTGGCAGAGTTCAAATTCCGAGCTCTTTACTATCACTTTCGTATAAATACCCGTGGGAAACGTATGAATATATTTTCTTCTTTCTCCAGTCATATGTTAAATAGCAGAAGAGAATCGGCACTGTGGTTCTGAAGTTAAGACCGGCTTGTAAAACCTGGCGAGGTGCAAATTATATGACCATTGAAAATCTTATGGAGTTCACAGTTAACTTCGGCGTGTGATTGCAGACGCTATGATCTCGATTTTGATCGAATAAAAACAAATGATGAAAGGAAGCAATTAATGTTTAAACGAAAGAGAATGATAAGGGATAGATAAAAAAATCAAAAACAAAAAAAAAACAGAAAATAAGTGGAACAAAAAGGAAATAAATGAAGTAAAAGTAATTCGATTCGAAAGAACTCGAAGAAAGAAAAACAAAGTGATAGTGAAAGAAAACTTGAAAACGTTGACCGAAAACACACACACACACACACACACACACACACACACACACACACACACACACACACACACACACATATATATATATATATATATATATATATATATATATATGTAAGCAAATATATGGATAGAGATCCGACAGTATGAAGGAAAATGTACTGAAAAAACAAACAAAAATCCTAATATGCGATTAAAACATTTTAAAACATTTTAACATTAAAAGAGCATAATCGCATATTAGGATTTTTGTTTGTTTTTTCAGTATATTTTTCTTCATATATATATATATATATATATATATATATATATATTGCAGGGGAAGTTGGTTCTATGTGTCATGCCAGAGTCCATCCTTGAAATCTATAAATCAACCATTCTCCCTTGCATGAAATACGACTATCATATATGGTCTGAAACTCCCGCAGTTCGTTTCAAGGTCCTCGACAAAATCCAGAGAAAGATATGCAATGTGATTGATTCTGATCTGGCATCTCGTCTACAGTTGCTTTCTCACAGACGTGCCGTCGCCCCACCTCTGTCTTTTCTACAAATACTTTCACGGTAACTGCTTCGACGAGCTACTTTTACTGGTTCGCAACATACATGAATTTAAGTGTGCCACTAGGTCGACATCTCAGTCCCGTCCTTTCACTGTCGAAACGGTTAAATGTAGCCTTCACCTTTACTTCAATAGCTTCCTATCTCGCACTTCCTGTATGTGGAACTCCATTCCTTTTAATTTCTTCCCTTGTAATTGTAATTTTCAATTATTCAAATGCAATGTCAATCGACATCTTCAGATGCCTTGATCTAATTCCCCATTCCTCACTACATTTTTTACTCTATCACGCCTCTTTAATATTGCTCCCACTCTCTGGAACCCCTTGCGTGTTCGTGGCGCTTCAGCCTTACTTGGGGTGAAATGCTTAATATATATATATATATATATATTTTTTATATATATATATATATATATATATATATATATATATATATATATATATACATGTATACACACACACACATATATATATATATATATATATAAATTCTCAAGTTGCCATATTAGTAAAAAGCGAACTCTCTTAAATTTTCAGAAAAAGTCAACCTTAGCGTTGCGGCTGCACGCTTTGAAAAAAAAAAACATCTTTCGATTCGCATTATATTTTTTCGTCTCGGATGTTACCTGTATTTTACCAAAAACAAAATAATTTCCATGCCTGAAGATGACTGAATATTAAAGAAAGACTTTATATAGCTTATAATTTTTAAAAACAAGGATCATAACATTCATCGAGTGATTTGTAGGTTAATGCACTTTAAAATGTTGTTAGCGAAGGGATTTCTGCATTTTATACCATTAGATTTACTAATCTACTTTTCGTATAAATGATTCATTGTAATATATATATATATATATATATATATATATATATATATATATATATATATATATATATATATATATATATCCGTGGTTAAGTAATCCACGTGAATCCAATAAATAAAAATTACAAAATGATCCACATGAGAGCTCAATGGAAATTATTTACACAATTTTAAAGATTGTAATTCCTCATGTATTTGAACAAGTGCTAACATTTGAAATCTAGGTTAAGGTTAATTTTTCTGATGTTACTGAGTTCCAACCGTGTCTAAACATTCATCTAGACGAATCATTATTCCTTCCGTTCTTTCTCTCTACATCGTAACTTTCTTCTTTTTTTTCTTTTTTCTCTCTTTCTCGTTCCCCCTTTTTAGATTCCTTTTCCCTTAATTGTTATCTCTCCCTTTCTGTCTCTTTATTTTTTTTTTTTTATTTAAAGTTTGGCTTCAAATTGATTTTATCTTATTAATCCTTTTTAGTGTTGACATGCTCCTTAAGGAATTTCTCTTGTGGAGTTAAATGGCCATCCAGATGGGGTATTTTTGATTTTTCATTAATATATATATATATATATATATATATATATATATATATATATATATTAGGTTGGTGCAAAATTAATGACGTAATAATGTCGTTTTGATGTATTTTTTAACGTCAAAAACGACATTATTACGTCATTATGTTTGCACCAACCTAATATATATATATATATATATATATATATATATATATATATATATATAGGGTTTGTGTATACGGAATAAATTCCAATAACCAAATAATACTATTCTTAAAAGAGTGCTCAATACAGAGTAGAGCAAATATAATTCATTCGAAAATTATAAGATAAATCAAGTGATGATGTTGAATGTAGAATAAGACACCAGAAGTATTGAAACAAAATGGTTATTTTGCAGTGATTTTATAACATATTTATAATTTTCGAATAAATTATATATATATATATATATATATATATATATATATATATATATATATATGCATGGGCAGCAGATCATTGTTCAAACATATAAACATATATTGTTAAATATAACAGACAACGAATGTCTATTATGTTTGATCATAAGCCGTTCTAAATTTCGTATGGTGGCTTTAATTTCGGGAGAAAATAAAGACAAAATAAGATATGGGAGGCCATTTACTTTTAAACAAAGCAACCTGCACTCAACAAAATTACATTTCAAACCAGTTAAAACATATTACAATGCTTTTAAACACATGGTTCTGTTGATAACATTTCTTTCTCTCATGTGGTCATGTCCGACGTCATAGAAGCGCATTACGAATTTACGACCTGCGCCAGCTATTCCGCGACCGTTATCGTCGTATAGCTAACTTCTATGTAACATAAGAGGATGTCATCTTTGATGGTGAACATCTCTGTTGTAATGGCTATATAACAACTCTGATGATGGCTTATATGAGCAGAAAGCTTAGACTGATGAACGCCATAACAAAAACATATCCAAATTTTGGACAGTGTTTGTCTTTATTTTCTTCCAAAAGTAAAGCCGCTATAAGAAGCTAAGAATGCATCATTATCAAGTATAATAAACATTCGTTTTCTGTTTTATAAATAATATATATATATATATATATATATATATATATATATATATATATATATATATATGTATGGGTGTTTATTTCTTCCAAATTTTTCTACCAAAATTCTTTCAAAATATTTTCTTCCAAAATTCTTGCAAATTTTGGTAATAGGTAAAATCAAAAGCTATAGATATAGGCGTCATCGTCTCATTTAAATATAGCATAGAATTTGCATTGTACAGACGCCACTCTTAGTGTACCAGTCGCAGAGTTTATTTCTTCCAAAATTCTTCCAAAATTTTCTACCAAAATTCTTTCAAAATATTTTCTTCCAAAATTCTTGCAAATTTTGGTATTGGGCCATAGCTACCGCCGTCATCGTCTCAATTAAAATATAGCATATCACTTGCATTGTCAGACTCCCACCGTACTGTATCAGTTGTACAGCTTATTTTGCAGATAGTAGATAGTGAGTAAAGTCGGGCAACGTTTGGTTCCTGTTAAAATCTGATTGACGGATTGATTTGTTTTCTATGACCCGTCCACATTTTTCAGGTTATTTTAAAGCCAACAATATCATTGGATTGCCCGAATTCTTTTTGAATTAATACTTTTATTTTTGGTGGGAGAAAAAAGTGGATTCATAACTTTTACTTGAGCGTAAGTATATCTAATGAACCTGACTGGATATAGAACTCAGATCTCCGATTTCAAATTTTTTGCGGTTATTCATTACACCACCTGCAAGTCCTAGCATACAGTACCTGGTATTCCCAAGCAGAAAATACGGCCATGAGCTTTTGCTAAAAATAAACCCAGGCAAATAATTTTAACTAATGTTAGAGCAAAATAAAGAATAAAACACATTATAGATTGAAAACAGTAGTTTACATTGTATATAAGTAGAGTAAACAGACATCAAGTCTGATAAATTGTTTTCTGCGGTTAAAATAGAACTACAATAAACTTAAGAACAAATCCCCAATATAATTTAGCAAATAGTTTCGGTATGATAAAGTGTAGAAGCTATTTCAGTCAGTCAGTTCAGTACCATACGTGATATACGCTAGGGCGATGTTTATTTCGATTCATGACTGACGAGGCAGAAGATTTTCCCGCATTAGGTTGCCATTTCTTTATGTAGTAGTCTGGTTGCCAACCAAAGCTAAAGAACTCAGTCTGGCCCGCTATTCATCCTAAAGCTGAGATGGAGGGTAGAAGAGATGGATTCATACCTTTCTCAACGATATTTTGCGTAACGAACTCTACTGGGATTCGAACTTTGTTCTCCGATTTCTCGTTCTGAACCGATATCCATTACGCCACAATGCACAATATGGTTTATCGAAGCCATTTAAATTATCGTAATAATTAAAAATATAAAAGATTATAAAATTCAAAGAGAATGAAGAATGCAGCGAATTTAGTGAAATAACTGTTTATAATTTTTTTGCGATTAAATAATTTACTGCAACAGTCAATATCATAGCAAATATTTATAATTAATTCGGCTATGAAATACGTCATCAAAAGTTTGTTTGATATTGAACCACTCTGGTAATTTACTACTTTTATCCTAAATTTGGCAAAAGTAAATTGAACATCGTCTTTTTTTGTCTTTATTTTTTTGCGAAATTTAGGATAAAAAAATAGTAAGTTGTAGAAGTTATAATGGGTAACGAGTTGGATTGAGGAATCGGGGAGCCGAGTTCGAATTCTAGTCGAACCCATTAGATTCATTTACGTGCTAATACACTTGGAAAAGGTATGAATCCTCTTGTTCTCCCCGCTTCAGTTATGGATAAATAGCAGAACAGACCGGGTTCTGTAGCCTTGGATGGCAACTAGTCTACCTCAGAAAGAAATGGCAACCTACTGCGGGGAAAAATCTGCCTCGTCAGATGTATATCGTAACTGACTGACTGACTTTTTTGTAACGTCACGAATCCAGGAACACGTTATGGTCGTAGAGACACTGTATATACTGTAACCATTGGTAACAGTAACAGTGGTTTCTCTACGACAAAACAATCGAACAAAGGTCATCCATCTTCAGGTGGGTTCTAAATTCAGAGTTTTCCTTCTCGTAGATTGGTTGCTACCTCAAGAAATCCCAGTCAGCCATAACTGAGAAAATTTCGTCTTTTATGATTAAAAAAATTGTGATTGTTATCGGAATATTTGTATTAAGCTCCGACTCGTGCGTAGAATGCGGTATCTTCACTTGATTAGTCATTTATTAGCGGAGAATTTAGAAAAAATATTTCACTTTTCTTTTCATTTCTTTCTTTCTTTCTGTACCATGTCTTTTCAAAACATAGGCGATCATGGCTCTCCACTTCTCCTTATCCCTTGCAGCTCCCAACAAGTTCCGCCCCTCTGCCATTATACCCAATCCACATTCTATCATCCACTTGCTTAAGCCTGCTAAGTATATCATGCATTGTTTTTCTTGTCTCTCTTTCCCTCTATTCGACCCGTGAGTATCAGATTCTCCAGGCACCTCCTTCCTCATTACGCACCCCAGAAACTTCAGCTGCCTCTTCCTGATGTTAAGTATAAGTCTCCTCTTCGTTTGCATCCTCTCTAAGACCTCATCGTTGCTCACACGCTCGGTTCATGATATCCTCAGCATCCTTCTGTAGAACATCTCCGTCGCCTCGAGTCTCTTCTTCATCTTTGAGGAGACCGTCCAATATTTGCTACTGTACAGGAGGACAGATGTCACGTGTCAGGTCAGTACTCTTTTTTTTTCTTTTTTTTTGGTACCAAAGGAATCCCCCTGTCTCGCAATACTTTTCCCAGCTTTTGGAATGCGTTCTTGGCCATCCCAATACGTCTTTGGATCTCAGTGTCGCACTTACTGTCCTCTGTCAAAACGCTTCAAGATATCTAAACTTCCGCGCCTGCTTGATTTTAGTGTTCCCGAAATGCAAATCGCATTTCGGGCTCTTCCTTTTACTGATAACCATGCATTCTGTCTTCTTGTAGTTTATGCTTAGTCCATTCTTCTTGCTCTCCGCTACCTTCTATAGGAGGTTTTGTAATTTCTTTTCCGTGTCTGTTATCAGTTCTGTGTCATCTGCGTATCTTATGTTGTTAAGATTGTGGCCGCCAATGCTGAATCCTGGTAGGGCTTCTATTTCTCTCAGAATTGCCTCGTTGAACAGGTCGGGTGAGAAGACACATCCTTGTCTTACGCCCGTTTCTACTTTGTGTATTCGCTGAAATCGTTCTCTATGGGGATGCACGCTGTTTGCTGCCAAGACAGGTCCTTGATTATTCTAATATCTTTCCCGAATATATCAAGGTTTCTAGGCAGTTCCAACAGATCCTTGTGACGTACTTTGTCGAAGGCCTTTACGTAGTCTATGAAACAGAGGCACATGTCCTTCTGCATTTGTATCGCTGTTTCTGATAACATTCTGAGCATGAATATCGCGTTCCTTCTTCCGCTGTCTTTAATGAACCCCTAATGTTCATATCCTATCTCTGTTGTTATCATGGCCAACAACTGACTTTTTGTACTACATTCAAAATAAAATAGTCTAGTCGCTCTTTGGAAAATGACTATCAAGATCCAAGCCTAGAATTATGAATTTTTTTTGTGTGTAACGATATTGACCTTTACAGAGTGTTCCACAACATTGTGATGTTAAGCTAAAAAACAAGTTTCATAAATAAATGGGTTAATGTCAAAATAAAAGCACGCAATAATTGACTTTTAAGACCTTCCATTTTGCGAACAGTTTTTATTTATTTCTCAAACCACCAAGGTTTAAAAACAACGCCCGCTGTTTATTCTCTGTTACTTAACATAGAGCACTGTTTTTCTTACACTATATATATATATATATATATATATATATATATATATATATATATCAGGCATGACTGATTGAATAAGTTACATAATGTCTGATTATTTTGATTATAATCCTTTCATATTCACGAATATCTTTCCGTAGATTCCAATTAAATGAGGCAAGAAAGAAATGCTCTATAACAGCATAACTGTCAGCCATAGCATTTAAACGCAAAAGAAAAATTGAATAATGGAAAGCTAGAGATAGTTTTTACCTGACCAATTCCCCCCCCCAATGATGATCACAGAAAGCGATGGAAAGTACTTGGGTAATAAAAGTGATTTTCACTTTTACACATTTCCTAATAAGCAGACATAACGTTTGTAACTTATTCAGTCGGACATGCCTAAAAGAGAATTGGATGGTTAAATACACAAATACATGTATTTGTATACGAACGTTTGCTCGCGCATTTACCTATATTTATCCACATGATTTTATATATATATATATATATATATATATATATATATATATATATACCCAGCTTCATTTCCAATTAATTTTAATCCACAAAAATTGAAATGCAATATCGATTGCTATTTATAAACTGTCTTCCTGATTACCCTTTTATAGTTCTTGCTCCTTAGTAATGTTTGTCTTCGAGTGTTATATTACACCAATTACCCCCTTGTGTCTTAGTGGCTTTACTAACTTCCTTGAGTCAACTCAGTATATATATATATATATATATATATATATATATATAAATATATATATATAAGTAACGAAAACCTTGGTAGTCCGTATGGTTATTCCATGGAAGATGAATTCCTGCGAGCTCAATGTTAAGCCAGACCGAATAATTTAATTTAAAGAATATATATATATATATATCTTCAAATTAAATTATAAGAATATGTATATATATATATATATATATATATATATTTATCTGGTGAAATAAATTATTACTAATGGAGACTTAAAGTGGTCTGTTTTTTCAAATTAAATTATTCGCTCTGACTTAACATCGATATATATATATATATATATATATATATATATATATATATATATATATATATATATATATATTTCAGCATCCTTACGTTTTTCTGTTTTTGTATGAGTAAGGAAGTACTGAAATGTTCCATAATTGCCATTGTCCCAAGCGCTTCCGGTCACTTCTTTAGCCATTTTCAGGGTGTTTTGTTTTGTAATGTTGTTAGTTTTTACTCGTCTTTTGACAAAAAAAAACGCTTAAGGCAATGAAAAATATGCAAAATTTCTGTACTAAGGATGATGGAAAAACTAAAAAAAATAATAAAATCTTCTTTGTCTTCCGCATTTAATTAAAAATGTTTAAAAGAAAGATTTCTGTCCAAATATGCATTAATATATATATTATATATATATACGGTGATTTAATACCTGGAGAAAGCTTAACTTTAATTGTTCGTTTTATTTATTTAAAATATCTACCAGCTAAAATTTCCTCTAATATCAAATGTTATTCAATCAGTTGAAGATTGGCCTAAAGTTTTCATCCCATCCTTTCTATTCTCTTGTGCATTATGTCTTTTCATTTTCTGTCTGTTAATACTTTCCTTGTCTTCAGATTTCGGTACCACATTTTCTGTCTTTTAATACTTTCCTTGTCTTCGGATTTCGGTACCACATTTTCTGTCTCTTTATAATTGCCTTGTCTTCGGATTTCGGGGCCACATTTTCTGTCTCTTAATACTTTCCTGGTCTTCGGATTTCGGAGCCACATTTTCTCTCTCTTAATACTTTCTTTTGGAGTGATATTTAAGACTATTTTGTGACCGGTTGTTATTGTAGTTGCGAATTAACCTAGTAGTAAAAGTATCCCCGCATTTTCCAGGTCTCCAATACTTTCAAGCTGCCTGGTGGTGTCAGCATCTTACGAACAGGCTATGTTCATGTTTACATGTCAATAGAACAACATCCTTAAATATTCATTATTTCAGGTAACATTATATCGAGGCGGTTAAATCCGCTGAAATATCTTGTCAAGATCATTTGCCTCAAATATTTCTCTTTTTTTTATCATTTTCATTAAATATTTATCAGTTTTAAAAGTTGTATCACTATGCTAGTAAATAATTTATGATTCTGTTAATATATATATGATTTTTTAAAAGCTAGGTCGACTTTATGGCATACTACAGACACAAGCATAATGGGTTGCTCCTATGCGAACAGTGCATAAATAGTTCCTAAAAATATAATAATAATAATAATAATAATAAATTGATTTCCATTTCTCCATCTCTGCAGTTCTGCTTTGATAAGTATGAAACTGGAAATACCATAATGCAATGTCTTTTGGTAATCTTTGGTAGAGACACCAATGTTCATCAACATTTTATATTATATTTTTCATCCGCATTTTATTACGATTTGCAGCTTTTTCAATTTTTCTTCATTCCATTATTTTTTCGTTTTTTCTTTTTGTTTCCATTACTTATCAATATATTTCCGTTTTTTCCAGTTGTTTCCATTACTTATTGATATATTTCCGTTTTTCCTTTTGTTTCCATTACTTATCAATATATTTCCGTTTTTTCCTTTTGTTTCCATTACTCAACAATATGTTTCCGTTTTTTTTCCTGTTGTTTCCATTACTTATTAATATATTTCCGTTTTTCCTTTTGTTTCCATTACTTATCAATATATTTCCGTTTTTTCCTTTTGTTTCCATTACTTAACAATATGTTTCCGTTTTTTTTTTCTTTTTGTTTCATTACTTATTAATATATTTCCGTTTTTCCTTTTTTTTCCATTACTTATCAATATATTTCCGTTTTTTCCTTTTGTTTCCATTACTTATCAATATATTTCCGTTTTTTCCTTTTGTTTCCATTACTTAACAATATGTTTCCGTTTTTTTTCCTTTTTTTTCCATTACTTATTAATATATTTCCGTTTTCCTTTTGTTTCCATTACTTATTAATATATTTCCGTTTTTCCTTTTGTTTCCATTACTTATCAATATATTTCCGTTTTTTCCTTTTGTTTCCATTACTTAACAATATGTTTCCGTTTTTTTTCCTTTTGTTTCCATTACTTATTAATATATTTCCGTTTTTCCTTTTGTTTCCATTACTTATCAATATATTTCCGTTTTTTCCTTTTGTTTCCATTACTTATCAATATATTTCCGTTTTTCCTTTTGTTTCCATTACTTAACAATATGTTTCCGTTTTTTTTTTCCTTTTGTTTCCATTACTTATTAATATATTTTGGTTTTTTCTTTTGTTTCCATTACTTATCAATATATTGCCGTTTTTTCCTTTTGTTTCCATTACTTATCAATATATTTCCGTTTTTTCCTTTTGTTTCCATTACTTATTAATATATTTCCGTTTTTCCTTTTGTTTCCATTACTTATCAATATATTTTCGTTTTTTCCTTTTGTTTCCATTACTTATCAATATATTTCCGTTTTTTCCTTTTGTTTCCATTACTTATTAATATATTTCCGTTTTTTCCTTTTGTTTCCATTACTTATCAATATATTTCCGTTTTTCCTTTTTTGTTTCCATTACTTATCAATATATTTCCGTTTTTCCTTTTGTTTCCATTACTTATCAATATATTTCCGTTTTTTCCTTTTGTTTCCATTACTTATCAATATATATCCGTTTTTTCCTTTTGTTTCCATTACTTAACAATATGTTTCCGTTTTTTTTCCTTTTGTTTCCATTACTTATTAATATATTTCCGTTTTTCCTTTTGTTTCCATTACTTATCAAAATGTTTCCGTTTTTTCCTTTTGTTTCCATTACTTATTAATATATTTCCGTTTTTCCTTTTGTTTCCATTACTTATCAATATATTTCCGTTTTTTCCTTTTGTTTCCATTACTTATCAATATATTTTCGTTTTTTTCGTTTTGTTTCCATTACTTATTAATATATTTCCGTTTTTTCCTTTTGTTTCCATTACTTATCAATATATTTCCGTTTTTTCCTTTTGTTTCCATTACTTATTAATATATTTCCGTTTTTCCTTTTGTTTCATTACTTATCAATATATTTCCGTTTTCCTTTTGTTTCATTACTTATCAATATATTTCCGTTTTTCCTTTTGTTTCCATTACTTAACAATATGTTTCCGTTTTTTTCCTTTTGTTTCCATTACTTATTAATATATTTCCGTTTTTCCTTTTGTTTCCATTACTTATCAAAATGTTTCCGTTTTTTCCTTTTGTTTCCATTACTTATTAATATATTTCCGTTTTTCCTTTTGTTTCCATTACTTATCAATATATTTCGTTTTTTTCCTTTTGTTTCCATTACTTAACAATATGTTTCCGTTTTTTTTCCTTTTGTTTCCATTACTTATTAATATATTTCCGTTTTTCCTTTTGTTTCCATTACTTATCAATATATTTTCGTTTTTTTCCTTTTGTTTCCATTACTTATCAATATATTTTCGTTTTTTTCGTTTTGTTTCCATTACTTATCAATATATTTCCGTTTTTCCTTTTGTTTCCATTACTTATCAATATATTTTCGTTTTTCATTCTGTTTTCATTACTTATCAATATATTTTCGTTTTTTATTATATTTTTCGTTCTTTTTCATTGTTTTCATTTTTTTATCATTGTTTCAATTTCTTTTTTTTCATTGTTTGCAAGTTTTTTCTCTGTTTTTCTGCATTTTCTTTGGTTTCGTTCTTTTTCATGTTTTCCTGCTTTTTCATTGTTTTTGTTCTTTTTCATTGTTTTCAATCTGATTCTTTGTCTCCATTCTTTTTCATTCTTTCCATTCAGATTCATTGTTTTTATTCTTTTTTCATTCATTGCATTCTTTTTCATTGTTTTCTGCATTTTCTTTGGTTTCCTTCATTGTCACTGTTTCCAGTCTTTTTAATTGATTTCTGGTTTTTCGTTGTTTTCGATCTTTTTCTTTGTTTCCATTCTTTTTCAATGTTTTCTTGTTTTTCATTATTTTCGTTCTTCATTGTTTTCGCTTTTTTACGGTTTTCTTTGTTTCTCATTGATTTTATCCTTTTTCATTTTTTCCTGCATTTTTATTGTCTTTGTTCTTTTTAATGGTCTTCAAAGTTTTTCATTGTTTTTCCTCATTTTCATTGTTTTCGTTGTATTTCATTGTTTTCATTGTTTTTACATTGTCTCCATTCGTTTTCATTGTTTTCATTCTTTTTCATTGTTTGCATAATTTTTCACTGTTTTCTGCATTTTCATTGGTTTCGTTCTTTTTCATAGTTTACATTCTTTTTCATTGATTTCTGGTTTTTCGTTGTTTTCATGGTTTTCTTTCTTTTTCATTCTGTTCGATATTTTTCCTTGTTTTCAATTTTTTCATAGTTTTAATTCTTTTAAAGTGTTTTTCTGCTTTTTTATTGTTTTCGTACATTTCCATTGTTTTCATTCTTTTTCAATGTTTTCATTCTTTATCAATAAAACAATAAGAAAAGAAAATGGGTATAAACGCATTGTTTTCATTTTTCATTGTTTTCATTCTTTTTCACTGTTTTTTTCTGGATTTTTCTTGCTTACGTATTTTTTCACTGTTTTCATTCTTCTCTGTTGTTTTTCTGCTTTTTCATTGTCTTCGTTCTTTTTCATTGCTTTTCTGTTTTTTAATTGTTTTCTTCCTTTTTTCATTATTTTCGTTCTTTTCAATTGTCTTCAAACTTTTTCATTGTTTTCCTGCTTTAGCATTATTTTCGTTGTTTTTCATTGTTTTCATTCTTTTTCACTGTTTCTGCATTTTCATTGGTTTCTTTCTTTTTCAATGTTACAATTCTTTTTCATTGATTTCTGGTTTTTCATTGTTTTCGATCTTATTCCTTGTCTTCATGATTTTTCATAGTTTTTCTGATTTTTCATTATTTTTGTTCTTTCTGATAGGTTTCGTTCTTATTCATTGTTTTCCGCTTTTTTATTGTTTTCGTTCTTTTTCAATGTTTTCATACTTTTTCATTGTTTTCATTTTTGACTAAAGATTTTGTTTTTTCTCATGTCTTTTTTATTGTTTTTAATGTTTTCCTGCGTTTTCATTGTTTTCACACTTTTTCATTGTTTTCTACTTTTTATTGTTTTTACAATTATTCCTTGCTTTTCTGCTTTTTCATTGATTTTGTTCGATTTCATGGTTTTCATTTTTTCATTGTTTTCATTTCTTTTCCTTGTGTTCATTCTTTTTCATTGTTTTCATTTTTTCATGATATTCGTTGTTTTCCTGTTTTTCATTGTTTTTGTGATTTCTCGTTGTTTTTATTCTTTTTCATAGTTTTTCTGCTTTTTCATGGGTTTCGATCTTTACATTGTTTTCATTCTTTTTCAATATTTTAGTTCTCTTTTGTTGATTTCCTGCTATTTCATAATTTTTGTTCTTTTTCATTGTTTTTATTCTTTTTCATTGTTTTTTTTTAATAGTTTTAATCCTTTTTCAAGAATGGAGTCTGTGTCACTTCCGCCCAAATATGACACCAGTACTCCGTTTTGGGGCCTGATCTGGCCCTTATAAAAGTAGAGGATAGCAGGAGGAGTCAGTTACTTACTGGGCTGTAGAGGGAGTCGACCATTTTACCTGCCACCTTAGTAATGAATATGTACGTGTTCAAATTGAGGCCAGTCTCAAGTATCTTTCAAGGAACGGTGGCTCTACGAGGAAACATCCGTTCATCCTGACAGGTGGCAGTTCGGGGTCCAATCGGCGAAGATGGGATATAAATAGCTTGGTCCTGGAGGAATTGAATGTGACTAGCCATTTTTTTAACTCCAGTGCGTAGTTTGTGCTAGATCGGAATGGAGATCAGTCACCAATCTCTGACCATCGACAGTTTTAGAGGTGCGCCCATATATAGTCGTAGCATCAGTATAGACGTTTACAAATGATCTGCGTATATTCTTAGGTAGATCATTTATGCAAATCAAAAAGAGGATTGGTCCGAGAAGTGACTCCTGGGGGATGCCTACGTTGAACGCACGACACCGCGAAAATGACCACTAATAACTTCCTTTAAGGTCCTACGAGTTAGGAAGGATTTATCGAGAAGACCCTTTCAGTGATTCCATAGCTAGAGAGATTGTTTAGTATACGTTTTGACCACATGTTGTCAAAGGCCTTTTAAGATATCTAATTCTATGGCCATCGAGGTGTGTTTGGCGTCAAGAGTCTCATTAATTCTGTGTGTAATGGTATTAAGGAAGTCAACAGTGAATCGGGCCGATCGAATCCCGTAAGTGATTGTTCTTTTCTATATGATCGACAACCTTAGAGATTACAGCCTCAAAAAGCTGATTGATGATACTGAGGAGACTGATGGTTTTGTACTGAGAGGGGAGAGGAGATTGAAAACCAGGTATATGCTTGATTATGCACTGTTTTATGCACTGTTTTCCTCTGTCCCACTTGCTTTTAATATGTCATGTGAGTGTCAAATTTTCCAAGCCTTCTTTCCTCTATTACGTATCCTATAAATTTGCATTATCTCTTTCTGATTCTATGTAAAAGTATTTTTCTACTTCCACTTTCCATTTTTTTTTTTTTTTTCATTTTCATTGTTGCTCACGTTTAATTTTGGGATCCTCAGCATCCTTCTGTAAAACGAGATTTCTATTGCTTTAAGTGTCTTCTTCAACTGTGACGAGATTGTCCAGCACCCATTGTCATAAATGAGGTCAGATATAACATATCAGTTCAATACCCTACTGTTTTTTCTTCTTTTTATTTTTTTTTATTTTTAACGAAATTTTCCTGTCTCTTAATACTTTCCTTGTCTTCGGAATTCGGTACCACATTTACTGTCTGTTAATACTTTCCTGGTTTTCGGATTTCGGTACCACATTTTCTCTCTCTTTAATACTTTCCTTGTCTTCCGATTTCGGTGCCGCATTTTCTGTCTCTTTATAATTGCCTTGTCTTCGGATTTCGGTACCACATTTTCTGTCTCTTAATACTTTCCTTGTCTTCGGATTTCGGTACCACATTTTCTGTCTCTTAATACTTTCCTTGTCTTCGGATTTCGGTACCACATTTTCTGTCTCTTTAATACATTCCTTGTCTTCCGATTTCGGTGCCGCATTTTCTGTGTCTTTATAATTGCCTGTCTTCGGATTTCGGTACCACATTTTCTGTCTGTTAATACTTTCCTTGTCTTCGGATTTCGGTACCACATTTTCTGTCTCAATACTTTCCTTGTCTTCAGATTTCGGTGCCGCATTTTCAGTCTCTTTATAATTGCCTTGTCTTCGGATTTCGGGGCCGCATTTTCTGTCTCTTAATACTTTCTTGTCTTACGATTTCGGTGCCGCATTTTCTGTCTCTTTATAATTGCCTTGTCTTCGGATTTCGGTACCACATTTTCCTCTCTTAATACTTTCCTTGTCTTCGGATTTCGGTACCACATTTTCTGTCTCTTAATACTTTCCTTGTCTTCGGATTTCGGTACCACATTTTCTGTCTCTTTATTTTCCTTGTCTTCCGATTTCGGTGCCGCATTTTCTGTTCTTTATAATTGCCTGTCTTCGGATTTCGGTACCACATTTTCTGTCTGTTAATACTTTCCTTGTCTTCGGATTTCGGTACCACATTTTCTGTCTCAATACTTTCCTTGTCTTCAGATTTCGGTGCCGCATTTTCAGTCTCTTTATAATTGCCTTGTCTTCGGATTTCGGGGCCGCATTTTCTGTCTTCTTAATACTTTCTTTTTGTCTTACGATTTCGGTGCATTTTTTCTGTCTCTTTAACTGGTTTTGTCTTCGGATTTCAGTACCATTTTTCTCTCTTAATACTTTCCTTGTCTTCGGATTTCGGTACCATATTTTTCTGACTATTATTTTTTCTTGTCTTCGGATTTCGGTACCACATTTTCTGTCTCTTTAATACATTCCTTGTCTTCCGATTTCGGTGCCGCATTTTCTGTGTCTTTTATAATTGCCTGTCTTTCGGATTTCGGTACCACATTTTCTGTCTGTTAATACTTTCTTGTTTATTTTTCGGTATTTTTTTCTGTCTCAATACTTTCCTTGTCTTCAGATTTCCCCGCATTTTCAGTCTCTTTATAATTGCCTTTGTCTTCGGATTTCGGGGCCACATTTTCTCCTTTCTTTTTTACGATTTCGGTGCCGCCCTTTTCTGTCTTTTATAATCTTGTCTTCGGATTTCGGTACCACATTTCCTCTCTAATACTTTCCTTTGTCTTCGGATTTCGGTACCACATTTTCTGTCTCTTAATACTTTCCTTGTCTTTAGATTTCGGTACCACATTTTCTGTCTCTTAATACTTTCCTTGTCTTCGGATTTCGGTACCACATTTTCTGTCTCTTAATACTTTCCTTGTCTTCGGATTTCGGTGCCACATTTTCTGTCTGTTAATACTTTCCTTGTCTTTGGATTTCGGTACCACATTTTCTGTCTCTTAATACTTTCCTTGTCATCGGATTTCGGTGCCACATTTTCTGTCTCGGAATATTTTCCTTTTCTTAAGATTTCAGGGCCTCATTTTCTGTCTCTTAATACTTTTTTTGTCTTCGGATTTCGGGGCCACATTTTCTGTCTGTTAATACATTCCTTGTCTTCGGATTTCGTTACCCCATTTTCTGTCTCTCTATAATTGCCTTGTCTTCGGATTTCGGTACCACATTTTCTGTTTTTTTAATACTTTCTTTGTCTTCGGATTTCGGGACCACATTTTCTGTCTGTTAATACTTTCCTTGTCTTCAGATTTCAGTACCACATTTTCTGTCTCTTAATACTTTCCTTGTCTTCGGATTTCGGGGCCACATTTTCTGTCTCTTAATACTTTCCTGGTCTTCAGATTTCGGTGCCGCATTTTCTGTCTCTTAATACTTTCCTGGTCTTCGCATTTCGGTGCCACATTTTCTCTCTCTTAATACTTTCCTGGTCTTCGGATTTCGGTACCAGATTTTCTGTCTCTTAATACTTTCCTGGTCTTCGGATTTCGGGGCCACATTTTCTCTCTCTTAATATTTTCCTTGTCTTCGGATTTCGGTGCAGCATTTTCCCACCCTCTGTGAAAAACACTTCCTAGTAATTTAAATTTTTATACATGCTTTATTTTGTCGTCTCCGATTCGTAATTCACATTTCAAAACTGAAAGAATCCTGTGTTTACTGGTAATATTCCCCTCAAGTCTCAATATATTGATTTCCCCTGAGCTCCAAATAAATAAATATACCGCTATTCCCATGGCAAATTTTGTCTCAGGCTACATTCTTCTGTTCCACCATTTCGAACATTTACAACTAAGACCCACCATGTCCCATCAACACAGTCGAATAATCGTCGTTCTCATCGTATTCGACTGAGAAGGAGGAATTTCTACTCAGACAGCCGGTTCCTAAGAACCCCATCCGTTCCCGAGAGGACGCGTCCCTGATCATTACAATCTGACTCTAGGGTCATCTTTTCTAAATATCTTCATAATCTGCACCTACCTCCTCCTCTTATGTGTCATTCAGTAACTCTCTACCTTCTTCAGTTTAATCCTGATTAGAGAAAAGCTTATTGTTTATAACGAACTATTTCTAGGTCCTTGAAATAAAGGCTAATCTGAATGAAGGATATCGAGTAAATAGGCAGGAGGTAATAACATTTACAAAGTTATTATTATAAGCGATATCATTTATATTTAAGAAAGTAAAGAAACTGTGTGGTGTTTATATGTTAGGAATGCAGTATTTTAGTCTTTTTCTACACATCACTGGGCATTATTTTATTTGAAGTTATATTTATATATTTATTTGTGTATTTCCTTATGAGTACAAATATTATCTCTCTCAATCCTTTCTCTCTCTCTCTCTCTCTCTCTCTCTCAACACACGCACACAATTATATATATAGATTTATTTTGTTTATAATGAAACAAAAATTAAAATGATTATTTTCATTAAAATGGGTAAAACATTTTTTTATAAAACATATCTCTTTTTCTCTTACTATACATATATGTAATCACTTTAAAAGTTATTTTAATGTTTATACATATTTGAATAGAGGTTACGTTTAAAGTGACATAATCTGACGAATTAATAAATAAGACATCCATTACTTCTTTATATATATATATATATATATATACACATGTTTATATATATATGTATACATATTTATATCTCTCTCTCTATATATATATGTATGTATATAGATATAAAAAATATGTATATATATATATATATACATATATGTATGTGTATATATATAAAAATAAAGAACAAATAGGAAACTTATATCAATCTAACATGTTTCACTTCTGTCAAAGCTTCGTTAGAGATTGATGGAAAACGTAATAACACTGACATCTCATTTTAACATATATATTTACCAAAATATCTTGAAATACTAAAGAGGAAATGTATTTAATAAAATCACCATTAGTTTCAACCACTGCTAGCAGAGGACTTCAGAATCTCCTGCAACACTTCTGGATGGTCTCCTTGTTTAAGTTGGTGAATGCTGCCATAATCCTTGCCTTCAGTTCATCTTTGGTATGACAAGGAGATTTGTTGGTCTCTCAATCAACTGCACCCCACGCATAATAATCAACGGTGTTCCAGTCTGGCGAGTTAGGTGGCCATATATAAGGAGTGGTGTAGTCGCAGAAACTCTCTGCCATCCATGACTGGATTCTCCTGCTTGTGTGTCATGGTGCAGAATCCTGTTGCCAGACATAGGGTCTTCCAGCAGCCACCCCTCTTGATCTAGGCAAGCACTACCTTCTCAAAGCACTTAATGGAGGCCACCGTATTCTGTTTGAGGCCTTCGCCAACATATTTGGGTATTTATTTCTTCAGAACAATCAGAGTGAGTTTTCTGAACTGCCGTACATTGATAATCACCATTAGACTCATCCAACTCTTTCCGAATCCTCTGCACTGTCCTCAGATTGACACCTAAACACTCTGAAATGTTCGTATTGGAGTTCCCGGCGCGAATGCCAGGCAGTATAGCATGCCTCTTTCAAATTTTTGGGGCAGTGGATTGTGTCATGGTGCTCTTTTTTCACAGACGAGGCCGACTGACCCTGCTGTAATGTGCAGTTGACAAAAATCAAAAGCAAACAAAGATAAAATGGCAACAATTTACTTATAGCAGTGTATATATATATATATATATATATATATATATACAGAGTGAGAGAGAGAGAGAGGGACAGATAGATTATGAGCCAAATGAAAGAGACAGATAGATAGATAGATAGATAGATAGATAGATAGATAGATAATGATTAATCTGAAAGATATGCATATATATATATATATATATATAGAGAGAGAGAGAGAGAGAGAGAGAGACAGACAGACAGACAGACAGACAGACAGACAGAGACAGGGACAGAAAGAAAGAAAGAAAGAAAGACACAAACAAACAAACAGATGGGAAGTTCCCCAGAATCTCTGACCTTAAATATTTTGCCTCATACTCTGCTTAATTCCAAACATTTAGCAGAAAGCAAATGTTTTTTAAAAAAATGAAACTAAAATAAACAAAAAAAATAGAAAGAAAAAAAGAAAGAAAGACAGAAAGAAAGAACCGACAGACACACAACCTGCTGCCTTTAGCATGCACTGAATCTATAAACCAGACTGACGGCGATATGTCAACCGAATTTTCTCGCGCTTAGACCAGAAAAGCCGTCTCCCCTCGCCTCTTGCCTTCAACTTTCCAAAAATAAATAAATAAGAATAAAAAATAAGGAAATAAATAAATAAATAAAAACAGGCAAAAAAAAGGAGTGGGTTGAAAACATCAAAAGCAACCATTTCTCCCAAGTGACAACTATGCAAGCACAGCATGGCCTCTGTCGAAAAAGTGCAGCTATTTGGGTATATTGCATTAAAGGCGATAATATGCTAAACGAAAATATGTGTCCGCCTTTGTAGGCGTTGATTGGGCCATTACTCCAGTTGTTGATGTTGGTCGTAATGAAGTAGATATTACAGTTGTCGTGATAAACTAATGAAGGCAGGCGCTCTTTACGCGATTGAGGGTAGCGAGAGAAATGATACCAACTATTTTAGACGTGTGTTGAACTACTATCCGATTTGGTGGTGAATGCTGGACAATATCCTCACAGATAAAGAGATTATAACCAAAAATACGACACAGAAATCTGAACTCACAATGGAATACAGAAAGATATCTTACGGAAGCTAAACAAAGTATTAAGAAATAGGAACATTTCATGCTGAATTAGTGTAATATCAGTTTTCCTATATGGCAGTGAATACTGTACAATTTCTTTATAGAGAAACCAGAAAGATGCTGCGCAGAAGAATGGACAGAATCTGTGGTAGATTTAAGGAAAAGGAAAACAAAAAGACGCCTATAATTTAAATCAGAAAGAAACACTTGCAATTTTTGGAATATATGAGGAAAGAGGGCTTGAAGAATTTGACACTCACAGGACAAATTGAAGCCAAAAGGGATTCGATGAGTAACCTGCGTAAGGAGCTTATGTAAACATATACCTGCGTTGGATAGTAAAGATAGAAATAATGCTTAGAACTCAAAGGACAGAAAGTCGTGGAGAGCCACGCTCATCCACATCCAGAAAGGATATGGCACATAAATAAAATAAAAAATTAAATAAATGTAATAGGTGATTTCGTCATATTTTTTAAAAAAACGATTAAGCGTTTCCCCGTCATTTTAGAAATCTTATCCGGATGTGCAGATGGCGTAGCAATTATGGGCGCGAAAATGTAATCCGTAGATGGCATAACAATTATCGGGTCGACAAACGAGTTCAAATTCCATGGAAACATTCGTATTCACTTCAGAATCCATCTCTCTCTTACTTTCCTAGATAAACTGGGTTCCCTGGTATTTTCTGGGTCATGTAATGAGGAAAGAGGGTTTGGAAATTTTGATACTCATAAGATATACAGAAGGCAAAAGAGAAACAGCGAATAATCTACCTAACGAGTTGTTTAAATGGATGGCAGAACAGGGACTGGTAGGTATAGGAAAGAAACAAAAAAAGTAGAGTTACAAAGAAGTTGTGAAGAACCATGTTCGTGCATAATCCTGAAGGGACACGGCACATGAAAGAAGCATGCACACTATTTACATTATTCGGACTATTGTCCTCATCTTTGTCGCCATATTTATTACAACGTTTCGTTGTACGCCCGGCTTTTTTCAGGTGCTTGGAATGGCGAACTGAACACAGTGAGCGGAATAAAGGGTTCAGTTCGACATTCCAACCACTTGAAGAAGGCCGAAGCGTACAACGGCCGAAACGCTGTAATAAATACGACGACAAAGATGAGGACAATAATCCGAATAATGTAAATAGATACTAAAGAATCATGCATTGATTAGTATATGTTATTATTTCTTATATATCTAGCTATATTACGTGTGTATTAAATCTTGAATGAATTGAAGCATAAATTTAGTGTCTTAATTTTATTTTCTATCGGTATATATTACAGTCAATGTGGTTTTTCACAATTAAGAAAAACAGAAGCCGCTTTCGTAAATATTTAAGACTTAAAATAGGAGAAATATTAGAATCACATATTTAAATGAATAGAAAACATATCAAACTTGATTTATCACAACACAAGACCAAATAGAGAGAAAATGGCGTAGATCTACGAGCTTTAAAAATCATTCGAAATCCTAGCTACTTGCCTCCGCTTGTACTCAAAGCACCAGTGGGAAAGACACATTTTAGTCGCAAGTAATGCCCAAATATAAGAGCATGTAACTAAAATATACACCATGTCACCTAATATTGTAAGCTTTATTGTCTCCCTTGAAATTCAGCTTTCGAAATCGAATTGACTGAAACATACGCAACTCCGTTAAATACACGCCATACAATCTTCTGTAATATGTGATTCATAACAGGAAATACCAGACTGAATCAAATTTAGTCTCAATAATTGTCCTATCAGTTCTATAAGTTGATCTGGGATTAATTCCAATATATACTGGGTTCACACCGATGGATACTAAAATTAATTTTGTACTCAGTGTCAAATCAAAACATGTGAGGAGTCAGGCGTATCAGAGAGTTGACTTGAAAGGTACCCTCGTAGCTACTAGGTGCATGTTCGCGCTTCTTAAAATGTCATTGACTGTTCCACCACTGAGATGTAAGCAAATGATCGAATCAGATGCGTTTAGTTTGTGTACACCTCGAACAAACTAATGACAGGAAGATATATGCGCCCAACCCGAAAGTCTGTATCACATCCTCGCAAGAAGATTCTCGTTACGAGAAAGTTTCCAAAGTCACACAGCCTTAATAATAATTGAAGAAATCCGGAGGTGAATAAACAATAAATTTATTCAAGAGAAATTTCGTTTGGTCTTCTTATTAGTTTTTACAACGAAAGAAAAATCTTATTTCACAGTGTAAGAGCAACTACGGAAACGCAATATATTACATGCAAGTCGAGTGAATTCTTACAATGAATTCATTCGGAACACCAAGATATCGGTTTTTAAATATGCAATTAAACTTGAAAGAATCAATCCAGTGATTAAACGAGCAAAAGTGTGAGCTATCGAACGGGAGAGAATTTCTCTGTCAATGCACTTCGTCCAGTTTAACGAAAGGAAGGGGTAGCGAATGAGAAATGTAGGGGTACAAAAGGTGATTATCTCCCTTTGGTCGAAATGAAATCAACAGCGTCATTGACGGCCATTTAGTGACGACGCGCTATAGTGTAACGAAAGTGGTCAGTCTGTCAGTCAGCTTCCAGGAATCAAACCGAGCAGACGTTTTGTTAGCCTGGTCCCGGACTGAGGATAAGTGTGATTTCCACAGTCACATAGTACTGTACTGTACTGTACTGTACTGTACTGTACTGATGCGGCATTCACCCCGGGCGGATTGAGCCGCCTTCTTCCTGTTATGAGAAGAAGGTTCTTGGGATAAATTACAGAAGTAGAGTACCTAGGCCTACACAGTCACATAGTGTAGTTTACAACATTATGAGTTCGTTTACCTATGGAAATATATGTTCACCAATTACAGAAAATATCAGCGCACCTAATGCCAAAGATTGACCAAAATGGTAGAGCGCGTAACAGATTAAATTGTATTATTAAACTTTATTATTGATGACTACTCCAGAAACCGAAATTAGTGAAAGCAATGTGTAGTAAATAAAAGTTGGAGAAATCCAATATTAATTGTATCATTAGGAAGATTTCATTAGAAACAAAGAAAAGAGTACCAAACTGTTATGTAATATCGGTCCCCTTATATAGCAGTGAAAGCTGGACAATCTCATCAGAGACGAAGAGACTTGAGGAAACAGAAATGTGGTTCTAGAAGAATATTATGGACTGAACCTGTGAGCATCGACGAAGTTTTAGGAAAAATGGAAACAGAACGGACATTTAGAATCAAAAAAAGGAGAGCTGAAATTTCTAGGGCACATATTGAGGAAAAAAGACTTCGAAAATTTTACACGCACAGGACATACTGAATGCCAGGCGGACGGAGGAATGTATTGAGTAATATTCCTAATGGGCTTATGTAAATTATTGGCAGAACAGGGATTAGGAGAGATAGCAAAAATGCAAACATTGCTAAGAGCTATAAAGGAGAAGATATGAAGAGCTATGAAGGGAATAAACAATTCTATCTTTTTCGTTTCAATAGCGCTGGAATTAAAATATACCTTTGCTTTTCATGCTCTCAAATACATTTTTAAACAAGAGACGTTAACGTTTATCAAACCATTGAAATTTAATCAGTCATTATTATCAGGCCAGTTTTTCTTTTCTCCTTCTATTCTCTGCTGCTAATTTATCATCCTTGATAAAAAGTTCTTCATCAATGATCCGTGCAGCTTCAGGACGTGGATGACCATGACCCTCGACAACTTTGTAGGTCTTAGCAATATTTGTTTCGTTTACCATCCCTCTCAGTTCATGTTTTACCATCCATTTACACAAGCCCGTTTTGTAGGTTACTTGCATTTTCCTTCTAAACCTCTTTCTTTTAATAGGCCCAGTGAGTGTCACATTTTCAAACTCCTCTTTCCTCATCATGTATCCCAGGAATTTTAACTATATCATTCTGATCGTAAACATAAGAGTTTGTTTCGTTCCCATTTTCCGTAAAACATACCCGTTACTCACAAATTCCGTTCATGTTGATCTCAGCATCCTTCTGTAGAATAACATCTCTGTCGCCACATTTATCCACTTCATTTGTGGTTATATTCACTATAATATTCACTATAATATAGGAGGAATACATATTCTCTTCATAGTGTCTTGAGGTAATATAGTTGTCTTTCTACAGAAGACTACTGAAAATATCATATGAGTAACATGTGATTAACGAAGTTGCTTTAAAGAAAATTGAAACAAGAAAAACAATTATATCTTGAATCAGAATGAGACATCTGGTATAACTTGGACACATGAAGAGCAAAGAGGGCTTGGAGAATTTGACACTCACAAGGCATACTGAAAGCAAGAGGGACAGAGGTAATCGGCGAATACCCTCCCTAACGATTGATAGCGGATTAGGAGTAGGCAGAGTTTGTAAAGAGACAAGCCTTACAAAGATCTAAAAGAATAGGAAT
This sequence comes from Acanthosepion pharaonis, assembly GCA_903632075.3. Taxonomy (NCBI): domain Eukaryota; kingdom Metazoa; phylum Mollusca; class Cephalopoda; order Sepiida; family Sepiidae; genus Acanthosepion; species Acanthosepion pharaonis. The sequence goes on along the minus strand of CAHIKZ030002468.1, from coordinate 647,352 downwards.
TTGTGGAAAGCCCAAATCCTCAAGGGACACGGCACATATAAGAAAAATATCGGCAAAAATTCCTGACAGTGCTAGAAATAATGGTCCACTCATAAAAAAAAAGCGAACAACAATCCTTTGGGAAAAAATATTTTCGAAATTACCATTCATGAGACGTTTCGTTACTGCATATAACTAGTGATGTAGCTTATTTTTAATGACGTCACCTCAAGTAAGGAAACAAAGCCACTAAGAAGAGGGGTGGTTATGATTGAGAAATAATATGAGAAAAAGAAAAACATTATTAAGGATAGAGACCAATAACTGGAGAGAAATCAAGAAGACAGAAGATAACGATCGATATTGCATTTAAATTTTTAAAGATCAAACTTGGCTGGGAAGCAAGTAACTGGAATAGAGTTCCATAAGCGAAAGATGTAATAGAAGAAACTATTAACATAGAACTTACGGTTACTTCATGCCAAATCAGACGGTGAGACCTTCTTGCCGATTTAGTACTGCACTTACATTCATAAAATCTCGTTATTATCAGAACAGTTACCATGAAAGTATTTATGGAAAGACACAGGGAATCTATATTACAGCGGTGGGGAAGAGACTGAAGCTGTGATGCCAGGTTACGACCAATAACATTGCAGATTCTTCTTTGGGTTTTAAAAAGAATCTTTAAATATATAGGAAAGGCATCAGATCATATGTTGAAGCAATATTCAAAGCACGAATGGTAGATTTATAAATATGTAAGACAGATTCCAGTGGGAACAATGAGACAATGAACCAACTTTCCTTGCAGTAGACCTAGCAATTAACTCAATATAATCTGTCCACTTCATGTCAGCAGAGAGCCTTAACCCGAGAAGGCGCAACGAGTCGCTCTCCCGGAAGTTAACATCAACCATGCTGATGGAAAGCAGAAAGAGGTCTTTATTTTTAGTAGTACGGTGTTATCAATGATGTAATGAAAGTTTCAAACTTGACATGACAAACAAAAATAAAGTATAAATACCTCTTTATGAAGACCAAAAATAGATTTGACATTGTCTTTATATTATATCGTTCTAAAATGATAAAACGTATAATATTTGTCGATTCTGTCAAGAGGAACTAATGCAATACGAAAAGAATGGGGGCGATTTATCGCAGTGTGTCTGGCAATTAAGATAATTTTTAATCAACATTGATTTCTATATAAGATATACAAATTATGATTTGGCAAGATATAAATTGCAAGATGAAATTGTAAGTTCTATGCTAACAGTTTCTTCCAACGTACTGCTCGCTTGTAGAATTATCTTCCTGCTTCTTGGTTCCCAGACAAATTTGATCTTCAAAAATTTAACTGCAATATCAAGAGTTATCTTTTGTATTCTTAATTTCTGTTCTTTTATTATGTCCGTAACTACATCTGGCAGCAAGACGATAAACTAAATCTGGCAGCAAGATCTCTGATCAGGAAATTGAAAGTTTTGTGGAACCACCTCTTAATTGGTCTTGTTCCCATGTCTACCCTGACCCGACGTGGCAGCACCTGTTCGGGTCCCAGTTATGGAGAAATAGTGAACTCCAAAACAAATATCAACAGTACATTTTTATAATAAAATAACCAACAATACATTTTATAGCAAAATGCCAATCAGTGCAACCCAAAAAATATAAAAATATAATTTTATAGTAAAATTACCAACAGTATATTTTGTTATCTACAAAGTATATATCTAAAAACATACCTTTACTCTGAAAATATAAAATTACGTAGAAAATATTTAGATTTCGGCATTAAATAATCCAACGATATGCTGCAAAACAAAATAAACCAGCCAACCAACCAACCAACCAAACAGTCGCACTTAGTAACCCGTTGCCTCTTAGTGTCTTATTGCCTTGTTTCGGGTGAAATGATAAAAAAAAAGTGCTCGGAATCTGAATAAATTTGGCGTTTAATTCACATCATTTCTTAACATTGTTCAAAATACTGAACGACTGTGCAAATAAAACTAGGGGTCAATTTTTTCTAAAACATTTTCAGAATAGACAACAACATTTATTAGAAATTAGAGGTGTGAACGCTATTTTAATTATTATTAATAAAAAAGACAAACTTCAAAACCTTGAAAAACATTAAACTGTAAATTTGTTATATTTAATACATATGATAAAAATACAATGAAAAGAATATGTTATCATATCAACATGCGCATAGCGAAACACAAAACAATGACATGTGCAGTCAGATACAAAACTAGTAATTAATAAGAAATGATGGACAATGTTTTTTTCGGGGAAACATCATATGATAATCAGAAACGAATATTCTGCAATAAACATTTCTTCTACTGCACAAACGTGTATATATATATATATATATATATATATATATATATATATATATATATACACATAATTGATGGTTAATTGATTTGAACCTTTTAAAACCCTTTATGCTACATTCAACATCATCACTTGATAAGACAGTAGAGGTGTTGAAACAAAATGGCTATTTTTGTAGTGATTTTATAACATATTTATGTTATAATTTTCGAATAAATAATCATATTCGCTCTACTCTGTATTGAGCACTGTTTTAAGAATGGTAATTGTTGCTATTGGAATTTATTCCGTATACACCAATCCTATATATATATATATATATATATATATATATATATATATATATATATATATATATATATAATTAATGGATTAATTGATTTTATGCACATGTTTATAACTTCACACGATATTATAGTGGCATCTGGCAGTGGCATTATAATAAAGCCTGCAGTAATAATTTTTCAGACTGAACTTCAGTTAATTACAATCACTCAAACTACAATGGCAATTTATTTACTTTGCTATATATATATATATATATATATATATATATATATATATATATATATATATATATATATATACTACTAAAAAAGAAAAATGTTAGTGTTATCAACAGACAACTAACCAGAATACCTATTACCTTAGATAAGAAAAAAACTTACCAACAATAAAAGAAAGAACAAAAGGCGCAAACGTCAAGCTAAGGGGTAAAATTAATGTGTTCAACGCCTAGATTATAAAACATCAACACTCAACGAAGGACAGCTCGAATCGCTACTCAAGATTCACGCTCTTGTGATGTTCAAGTGACTAGAATGCAAATGAACGATGGAGTGAATTAGCATTTATACCCATTTACATATATATATATATATATATATATATATATATATATATATATATATATATATATATGGGGTCTGTAAGGAACGCCAATCTTATTGAAAATCACTTTAATGATTTCGGAAGCCTTAATATAACTTAACTACCAATTTGGACAAGATGTGTCTTCCAGTGACATTTGGCTTCCCCCCCCCCACAAAAGCAAGAATCGCACTTGAAACGTCATAGTCAAGATTTTGGAGAATGCGTTGATACAGCTTAATGTGATTCAAAGAGAATTCTTTGTAGACTGCTTTGAAACTTAGGAACAGGCTCTAGGATAAATATAAGGAACCTTACTGGAGATGAAGTAAAGTTGTCAAAGATATCATTACTCTTGTATAAATGAAAAACAAAATGCCCAAATACACCGAATTCAGTATTTATTCAGTGTACACACGCAGTATATTCAATACATGGCAAAATATCAATGTTATACGATAAACATTTTCAGTAGTAATAGTAAACGTTATCGTCTATCTAAAATGGAACAACAAGATGAAATAAAATCAGATAAAAAATAAAGTTGACAGTACTCTGTTAAATAAATTATGACAACTTACGATGTTAATTTCTTTAAAAGTACAAGGGTTAACGCACATCATCGTAGTTGTCACAACTTGTTAAGAAAGTCAGTAATAATAACAGCAGAGTTTAGTCTAGTTACTTCTCTGCTAGCAGAAGTGATACTCTTGCTTTTCATTCACACATGACAATATGGCCGACACGGTACTTCCGTGTCTGAACAATGGCAGAAGCAATGCTTCCGTTTCCTGAGTTACCGGTTACAACAATGGCATCAGTTTAAAATGACGCCATTTTTTCTCATATATATTGAGCATTTTGCATAAAATTTGTAATTAGCGGAGTTTTTCGTTAATATTAAATGTTTAGATATTTTTTAATGGATCTCTAGTAAAACAATCATGAAATGTTAGTGGAAATATTAACCGTATCCTTATATGGAAAACATTCGGCATTCACTGACCGAACAGCCAGTACTGCTGTCGGTTGAAATTCATCAAATCTTTTTCCTAAAACAATTTTTCAGGAAAATAGATTTCTCAAGTCCAGTAGCTGTTATCGCTCTTTCCATGATTGATGGGAATTTTCTGACTAAACTTTTATTTGTAGAACGTCAACATCTTGATTATGTCATTATTTTCTCTTCGAACTACATATTATATGCATGGGTGTTTACTTCTTAAATTCTCATTTGAAACAGTGTTGAATATCAACATCTTGATTATGTAATTTTTGACGCTACCAGTTATATGTGCTATCCATTTTAGTTGTTGCCGCTGTTGAAACTCCTCAAGTGATGTGGTTTCTCTCATATGGTACACTTCTTTGTGATTTTGTAGCGCCAATTTAAAACTTACAAATAATTGTCTTATTAAATATGATTGTCTTCTAATTATAATTTGAAAGTTTAAAAGTTACAAATAATTGTCTTATTAAATATGATTGTCTTCTAATTATAATTTGAAAGGATTGCTATAAAATATTCCTCTTTCATACATATTCAGTTTTCTATTCATTAAAACCCATAGTCTTTTATCTGCTAGTAACGGAAAAATTGTCTTTACGTTGGACTGCTGTATCATACAATGAGAGAAATTCTATAGGTAATTTATAAATCTTATGTTAATTACATTTTATATATGATTCTATTTTAAATAGATAGATAGATAGATAGATAGATAGATAGATAGATAGATAGATAGATAGATAGATAGATCAGGACAAACTGAGATAGATAGAGAACTAAATCAGAACTGACTGATATATATATATATATATATATATATATATATATATATATAGATAGATAGATAGATAGATAGATAGATAGATAGATCAGGACAAACTGAGAGAGAGAGAACTAAATCAGAACTGAGATAGACAGATAACATACATACACACACACTTCACATATATATATATATATATATATATATATATATATATATATATATAGAGAGAGAGAGAGAGAGAGAGAGAGAGAGAGAGATAGATAGATAGATAGATAGATAGATAGATAAAGAGGTATGGATTGTCTATTCGATAAAACTGAAACAAATTTTTACCTTGGAAGACAGCAATATCCAGAAAGACCTCCAGGAAATTGGGAAGTTGATTCGATAGATCAAAACATATGGACAGGGAAATGGTTATGAGGAGAGAGAAAAAAGGTTGAGAGAGAGAGGGGGGGAAAGAGAGGGGGGGGAGAGAGGGGGATATTTTAAGAGTGAGAAGCGAAATCGACAGGCAGATATTTGTAACCTGTTTGCCAATGAATTTTGATTTACTTAACATGAATAGATCAGTGAGCGGAATTGTTTCAGCCTAATATTTTCATTAACGTCGATATGAGCAGATGGTGAACTTCATCCAGGTGATGATGGGGGAGGGTAATCGAAAATAGGTCGACCGGTAATTCAGTTTCCTGCTGCTAAAGAAATAGGTACCGGATTCCTGATTGGGGTTGGGTGCCTAAAAAACTGATTTGCTAATTGCTTTCTCTTTTTCTCATCCTGTCAGTCTCCGACTCTCTCTCACTCTCATGTACTAAAGAGGAAGGTTCATCAGAACAATTACCATTAACATATTGATTTTTTAAAAAGTCCTTGAAAAGCTACCTTATGGCGATGGGAAAGTGACTAAAGCCGACATGTTAGGTCAAGACCGATAACATTGCAAATTTTTCTTTGGATCTTATCAAGATATCTCTCCCTCTCCCTCTCTCTCTCTCAATATATATACCCATATATATATATATATATATATATATATATATATATATATATATATATATATATATATATATGTGTGTGTGTGTGTGTGCGTGTGTGTATCTTAGGCATTTAATTGTATCACCTCACATCCATGAAAATTTGCCTGACATTTCTGCTAAGATGATGAATAATCATGAGCATTCATATATATATACCAAAATATTTTAAAAAGAGATTAACATATTTTTCTCTGTAAATACTTGTCAGAAATAAAAAAAAAATCTGTACATTTGCCTTGCTAAAGTCCCTTGGAACGAAACGCGTCAGCTAAGATAAGTTTTTCTTTTTGTCTTTATTTATATTGTCCTTTTACAGGATATTAGTACATATAAATTATAACACACGCTACACGATTTGGACAATTTTGCAGTTACACCTATATATATATATATATATATATATATATATATATATATATATATATATATTGCACAAAATGTTTAATATCTAAAAACCACGAAACTAATTGGGTTTCTTTTTTACAGATTTTCAGATAGACGTTTAGCCATCTCGACACCCTTTGTCGTAAGCATCACTGAAGAAGCCTTTGATTCATTCAGCTGGAACGAGAACAGGTTAAAATCATTTTGTGTCAGTCCCACTGTTTTCCCAACTGACAAAAGATGAGAGGAAAAAGATCATTCAGGTCTTCAGTAATGGGACCAACATTCATACTCTGGTTTCCGCCTTCAAAGTTCATTCAAGAACCATCAATAATAATGGTGAATGAGTTTAAAAAAGACCGAACAGTAGAGAGGAAAAGTGGATCAGCAGTTCACAACAGCAAGAGGGATCATCATTTCAACTTAGCGTTAAATACACTGTTATTGCCCAAAGTAGAGTCGAATAATGTTATAAAAACCTCAGAAAATTCCAGTATATCTTTAAACTTTTCTAAGACACAACGATTCAAAGCTTAATATAAAAAAAATGAGACAATTTTGCTGTTACAGGATTTGGAAAATTTTGTTGTTATAAATGGTATATATATATATATATATATATATATATATATATATATATATATATATATATATATATATGAATATGTTGAATTTAATCCATTTTCTGAAGAAAAAAACTGTGTTTGTTCACGTTAGGATAAGAAACAGAGCAGATGTGTATATTTCGAGAACCGGGAAAGATGATACGATCAGAAGGTCCCAATCTAAAGACGGTCTTCTCTATCGGACGTAGATTCAAATCTTGCCGGTGAGCGCAAGTTTTCTCGAATATTCAGGCTGGTAGATGTAAATAAATGAGCATACTGCTCAATAATAAAAAAAAAAAAGAGGAATATGTGGTAAATGGTTTGTCTCTTTGAGGCTTGGGTACCAA
>CAHIKZ030002468.1:625000-635000 GCA_903632075.3 Acanthosepion pharaonis | reverse complement strand
GAGCGATTTTTCGGTACACGAAAGCAGACAGGGACAGCTTTTGAACTTACATGTCGGAAGCTTTACTCTCAACATTGTTTAAACACACTGCTTTCAAAACTGTTGTTCTCGTATTGGATCCCGGAAGTTCTGGAAGAACTCCAACCATATTCCGAACGGAGGTAAAATATGAGTGCCTATTTGCATAAAAGGTTTTGAGGTCATCCCATTATCATCAGACAAGACGAAGCTTTTCACCTTGACCTTTGCCTCGAACTTTAGATGACAAAGGCCAAAACTTTCCGACTTACCCCGTCACAGTGAGCACAATCACATTAATATTTTTATTACAGCCTGGTAAGTCTCAAGTCTCAAGTTCCTAAGAAAACCTTAAGCGAAATTATTTAATCGCTACTTGAAGGAGAAATTCTATCCAAGTCTGTGGAATGTGTTTTCCCGGTTTTCAACAAATCGGGTAAGCGTCCATTCCCTCATAGTATAGAGTCATCAGTTTCCTCAGTGTCAGTAGCAAACTCTTCGAAGCTATAATCAGCAAGAAGATTGTTGACCACCTCAATAGGAGCAAAAGTACGGATTACGATCGGCTAGTTATCCTGTTATCCTAACTGCAATTACTCGCAGAATTAGTGAGGCGCTTGACAGCAAATATCGAGTGATTGAAAAGTAACTACCTATTTTATCTATGATGGACTCTCCAATTTTACTATAATTTTTACAAAACGGGAGATTCCATCATACATAAAATAAGGAGTTTCTTTTCAATCACCATATATATATATATATATCAACGACGGTCTCATTAGATATTTTAAAGGCATTTGTCAAGGTGTGGCTTAATGGCTCGCGGATCAAGCTCTCTAGTTATGGAAACACTGGAAGAGTTTTCTCATTTATAAAGTCCTTCCTAAAGGGTAGGTCCCTGATGGTATTTATTAACAGCCAGTCCTCCGAGTTCCAAGCGATCATCTCTGGTGTCTACCAAGTTTCGCTTCTGGGCCCAACCCTCTTCCTACTTCACATAAGTAATCTGCCTAAGCGTATACTCCGATCATTTGTGAATATCTATGTTGATGATGCAACAGTATATGGATTCACCTCCAAAATTGTCGATGATCAGAGGTTGGCAGCTGGTCTCTCTTCGGATGTATTTCTAACAGCTCAGTGGGGAAAAACTGACTGTTCAAATAAAATACCTCGAATGTCAGACTAGTTACATCCCACCATCGCCGTTCGGACCCAGAATTTTCACCAACGAAAGATTCCATGGGGTGGGGGTGTGCTTTGAGAGACTATTAGGATTTCAACTCAACCCAGATTTCAAGTATAACTCGTCACTACAATCCATTGCTAAAGATGCTCGAAAAATGGTCGCTACTCTGTAGCGCTCCAACAAGAATCTGACTCCTCCTGGAATTCTTTACATTTTACACGAGCAAGATCAGGCTGAAAATGGAGTACTGTTTTCACATATGGTCAGGAGCTGCCCAGTTTTCACTCTCTACTCTTGATAGAGTTCAAAAGGTTTTCCACCTCGCAATTCCTTTCTCACAAACGGGACGTTAAATGCCTCTCTCTGCTCTATTGCTATTTCCATGAAGAGTGTCCAGATGAATCTAAACTCCTTAGTTCCACCAGTTCTAACATTCATGGCTAAGAATCGCTATGACACGCACGTTGTAATGAAACACATTCATTCCTTTCATAATCTGTTGGTGAGATGTAAGTTTCACGCGAGCAGTTTCTTCCCACGAACCTTTGTAGTACTGAACCGACTCCCAAGAATTTGCTTCCCAGATCAGCACAATCTTAACCTTTTCAAGTCTATGTTTAATCGCTATCTTAATAATAAAATAAGTTATATCGATTATTCTCTAACCCTCTACCACAAGTGCTCCTCGGGCCTTGTATAAAGTGAACATTATTACATAAAAAATACGCAAATCGCTTGAAATAACATAATTTATATGAGAGTATGTAGACGATCAAGAAATCGTACTCTATTGATGAAAAAGGAAAGCATTTATTATATACATGTACAGGATGCGACTAAGCATTTCGAGGAGGTGTAATGGTTAGCAAGCTTGTCTCGCTAGAACAATTACGACTGAATAGAGAGTTAGATCCTCACTAGGTGCCCCATACTTTTGGTGTCGTGCCACATCTAAGCTACGCTTGGAAAATCACTCCAGGGTGCGAGAGAATGACATCCCACTGTTTAAAGTTTGACAAAAAACAAGGTAACTGCTATTTAAAATATGATTTCCTTTTTGTTTAGTCAAAGGGCAGCATTTTTTTTTTTCATTTGGTTTTTAAAATGATATCCTCCAAAATGGCGGACTATATTCGCTATACACTCTTGTAGACGATTACTAAAGAGGTATTTCTGTCATGTTTTAGCGAATAGAATGCTTTGATTCTGCAATGGTTGTTGGTCGATGTTTGCAGACCTCAGCCTTCAAGTAACCCCAGAGATAATAATCGTAGAGAGCCTGCAGAGCATCCGATATCACCACGGAAGGAAATCAAATAACTTGGAAACATCACTTTCAAAGCTTTCATTGATCTTACTGTATGTGTGAAGATTCTATCCTGTAAAAACCACATCGCAGGGTCTTTGAGTTTTGATCCGCAGCATTTCCACATGCCGGGTACTGTAACCGAGTTCTTTTCCTCCTCAAAAAAGTAAGTACAAATCTCGCAATTGCGCACTACACTGCCACTCATTTACTGTGCAGAGGTCTTTCACAAATCTGTCTAGTTCCCAGTAGCGAAAATTCTGCTTATAGATGTAACCAGATAGATGAAAATGAGGGTCATTACTTGTGAGAAGAAAACCATTTGTTGGAACATTTTGAAGGATATCACATAGCATATCATGCGATTTTCCCACGAGCAGTTCCTAAAAAATTATTTTATTCAAATGGAACTTCAGTTCGGTGTGTAAAATTATTCTGCTCAAACAATCCCAAAGTGGAAGCATATTTACAGGCAGAACGTGTGTAGGACTGCAGAACAGACTGTTTCATAGACTGGGAATTTTCTGGAGTTCGGGCGCTTCAATGTCTTCCTGTTGGTTTTCTCAGTCAGAAAATCTCAAACTAGAAGCATGTTTACTGACTGAACGTGTTGGAGATTCCAGAGATGATCGCTTAGAACTCTGAGGACTGGCTGTTAATTAATACCATCAAGCGCTGAACATGTCATCCTGAAATTTTTAACCCATAGCACTATCGATTTTCTATCCGAACAGCATCATTCTGACGTAACATGAAATAAGCACGAAAACTGTGTTGCAATTACAGATTCACCAGTCTTAAAGAAAACGTTAGAACAACAAATGCACGGTGTGAACTTGTTCAAGCCATAATGGTATCTAAAAAGAAATCGTAAGACATTAACTAGATGAAGACACCATTGCCTAAGTCCACTAGCACTACACAAGAGATAGTTTAAATTTCAGGATATATTTCTGCCGCACACTATTTTTCAACCTAGTCTTCTATATCAATGCACTTGGTTAGGAAATAGTAATAACATAAACAGAATATAAAATATTCAGAACAATTTCGGATGAAAGATCAGCTAATAATTAGATTTTGTCCTCTAGACGTTTTGATACAGCTCAGGTATTTGCATTTTAAATACAGAATCATTTTTAGGAAAATCTTTAACAAAGTGGAAGCGTTCTTTTCGCGTGACGCGTTTCGTTCCTTAGAACTTCATCGGACTGAAGTGATGTTTACGTTGATGTATCACATCAACGTAAACATGCGCATGAAGGAGACGGGAAGTCGAAATTTAAATAAGAACTTTTTAAATGTATTTACCTTGGGCTCTTTGATATAATTCAAGAAGAATCAACAATGTTATTGATCCTGATCTGAGGGCTCGGCTCCAGTCACTTTTCCACCGCTGTAAGTTTACATTTCTATGTCTTTTCTATATCATCCGATGATAAATCTGAATGCTTTGCCCATAAATTCTCCTCAAACTCTACTCTTGACACATCTGGAGTATTCCTGCTTAGTGCCGCACTTTGAACTGATTTTCTGCTGAGTGATATTCATATAAACCCTCCCATTGTCTCTGCTATCATCTTTAACCTTGATCCCCCAAAAGCATGTGGATCCAATGGTATCCCTGTAATAGTCATTAAGAAATGTGCTCTCGAACTGGATTATGTTTTCTCTAAACCGTGTAAATGCCTCACTGTATCCTGCCTGCTGCGGGGTTCTTGATAGGCTCCAAAGGCGGATATGCAATGTGGTTGGCCCTACCCTGGTGTCTCGTCTACAGTCACTTTCTCACAGACGCGCCGTCGCCTCCCTCTGTCTGTTCTACAAATACTTTCATGGAAATTGCTCCAAGGAGCTGCATTCACTGGTTCCCAGACGTCATGAATTCCAGTGCCTTACGAGGCTGGCATCCCGCTCTCACCCCTTCACTGTCGAAACTCCTAAATGTAGCCGTCTCTTCTACTCTAATAGCTTCATGTCTCACACCTCTCGCCTGTGGAACTCCCTTCCCTATTCCTGTTTCCCTGTGAGCTATAATCTCCAGCTATTCAAGTGTAATGTCAATCGACATCACCAGTTGCCTTGATCTATCCACTACCCTCATCCTATCTTCTATCACTCCTATCTGATCTTGCTCTAAATTTTCTGTAACTCCTTGCGTCCTAATGGCTTCTCGCCTTGCTTGGAGTGAAATGCTTAAAAAAAAAAGAAAAAGAAAAAAAGCAATCGTCTGGTGTTCCAGTTTTAAGAGCTCTGAAAAACCGTCTATCGGCTATTAGCCTTCTGTCTCTTTTTGGGAGATTCCTAGAGGCTCTAATCAATGTTGAATTAATCCATCAGCTTTCATCGCAAGACTTTTTCTCAAACAAGCAATACGGTTTTGGTTCCTTTAGGTCAATTGCTGATGTACTAACGATAATTGCAGAAAGTGTCTATCGTGCTCTAGATAAAAAACAATGGACCCTGCGCTTTAGTTTCTCGAAAGTTTTTGAAAGGGTGTGGCATTCAGTTCTTCTTCACAAACTGAAAAGTTACGGCATCCCCGGGCACATCTTTGAGTTGATCCAATCGTTCCTATCAAATCGTGAAATGAAAGTAATCTTGAACGGCAACTCGACTACATACTTTCGTAGTAACGCGTGTGTCCCGCCAGGCTCCATCCTTGATCCTACGCTGTTTTAATCTTTATTACCGATGTTCCCGTTGGAATCAGCTCTCAAGTTAGCAGCTACGCTGAAGACACAACCATTTACCCCTGCCTCGATACAAAGACAGGTGTAAAATGACAGCTGATGGGAAAAAACAACTTCAAGACCGTCTTTAATTGGGGCAAAAGATGCCTTGTCAATTTTAACGCCTCCAAAACTAATCTTCTCTTTTTCTGCCTTCCTATCCTCCAGGGAAGTTGCACAAGGCGCCTTTTCGGGCAAACGTTCTCAGCTGACATGAAATGGAAAGACTATATCGAATCCATTGCTAGGTCAGCTGCTAAGAAAGTCAGTTCACTGTATCAAGCGAGATGATTCTTGCATATCTATAAATCTACCATTTGTCTATGATTCAAATATTGTGGCCATATATGGTCTGGTGCCACAACATTTTACCTGGAGCTCCCTGACAACATCCAAAGAAGAATCAGCAATATCATTGGTCCTGATCTGGCATCTCGGCTTCAGTCACTTACCAAACAACCCAAGGTTGCCTCTCTGTGCCTTTTTTTTAAATAAATATTTTCATGGAAACTGTTCGGATGAGCTATTTGCTATGGTGACTAGACTGTAGGGATTTGAGCGCAATACTATATATGGGCACCTCGAGGTGGTGTAATGGTTAACAAGCTTGTCCCGCTAGAACAATTACGATTGAGTAGTGAGTTGGATCCTCTCTGGGTGCCCCCTGCTTTCGGCCTTGTGCCACATCCAAGCTACGCTTGGAAAATCACTGGGCACATCGGTTCGGTGTAATGGCTAGCAAGCTTGTCACACTAGAACAATTACGACTGAGTAGTGAGTTCGATCCTCACTGGGTGACTCATACTTTCGGCATTGTGTCACATCTAAGCTACGCTTGGAAAATCACTATACTGGGGACGGCATCGCATTAATTTACAGTTAAGCGAGTTAGATGTAGCCGTAAGTTCTATGCTAACAGTTTATTTTCTCGCATTTCTCGCTTGTGGAACTTCTTTCCGGATCCATGCTTCCCAGCTAACTTTAATCTGCAAGAATTTAAATGCAATGCCAATCTCTATCTACAGCTTTCCTGAATGGTATTTTCTCTTTACACTCATTACTAATGTCACTGTTCCTAATTCCTCCACAACCTGTAACCCCTTGCCAGATAGTGGCTGTACCTCCTTGCTTGGAGTATTGCATTCTTTTTTCATGTCATTAAATATCCTACATTGTGTAATAGAAGATCCGACAAGAAAGGCGTAACGTTGTCAGAAGCTGAGCGTAAATTTAACTCCGAATGATAGAACAATTAAAGCACTTTCTATAAACTTTAATCTTAGTAAGTTTTCCAATAGAGAAACATTTAAGGGCATTGATAAAAGATATCGCTACACTAGCAAATGAATTTTTAAGATTAAAACCTGTTAACCATTGCACCAAAACTTAAATAAGCTTTGTTTCATGTGGCACAAGGCCACAATTGTATACATATAGAGTAGATTGATTTCACTACACTAAAATACTAGTCTGTTTGGCAAGCACGATAATCATTACCCAACGGGAGGTTCCCATAATTTACTTGGCATATGCAAGAAAATCCGCGGGTAGCTACTTATATGCAAATGTAGGGGTGGAGATTTTCATGCTAAGACAAAAACTTTACATTTTACTCGCATATGTAAGTATATTTCATATGTAATTACAAAATATCCCTTCCTCGATCCGTTTGCCACATCAAGTACACATCCACACACACGCAAGCACGCGCGCGCGCGCACACACACACACATATATATATAAATTATGCACATGTATGCGCATAATATTAAGACGAAATTTCCTTAGAAACAAAGAGTTGAACTCCTATGTATTCGGTAATCATCTATTTATACTATCATTCTTTATTGTCATATTCACGATGTTTCGGCCGTTGTACGCCCCGGCGTTCTTCAGGTATTTTGACATTCCTTGTAATTTCGAACCTAATAATTTATTTTGTCGACGGGTGTAGACTATTTTAATTCCACGTGCCAAATTATATTGGATATCCTTGTTTTAGTTAATTCCCCTTGATAATCCTCCAAGTTCTGGTCAGGTGATGAACACTTAACTCTTTTTGTCAAGTCGTTTTTAGATCAGTCAACCAATGCTTTTATCCACTGGGCGATGTGTCCTTGAGAACATTGGTGAGTAAACTTTTGGGATTTATAAACCTAATGTCTCCATTAACATTTTTTTTTATCAGGGCTCATATTACATTTTTTTGAAATAGTTATTTTTCTCTTGCTCTGTGTGTTACTGGTTCCCATATTGCATTCATGTCTATGCTTGGCCGGCTCAGGAGATTTTTGTAGCCTATGCGCTGATTCCTTAAGATTTTGTATTTTCCAGATATGTTCTCTGTTTATTATTTCAACTTCATCCCACAGAGGTCAGTGATCTCTCTAATATGGCAGCGAATGTTGGACAATTTCCTCGCAGATGAAAAAGAAGCAAGAGAGATATGATTCTACCGACGAATGTCCTTAGAAACGGAGGAAAAAGCGTTGAACTACTATGCAATCTCTAATCACTTTTATGGCAATGAATGAACGACAATTCTTTTAAAACACCCTATCCTTTGTAGCTTTATATTTATCCCCTGCAACCCCCATCTGCCTTTTATATAAACTAACTCATTAAGTAGGTTATTCGATATTTATCACTGTTTCTCTTAGCGTCAATATTTCTTGTGGTTGTCAAAATCTTCATGCCGTCTTTCCTCATTATTTGTTTTAGATATTTCAACTGTCTTTTTCTAGGTACATCTCTACTTTTTAAAATTCTATTCGGCTGTTAATTTTTGGAACTAGACAAAAAGAACAATCTACCGCTGTAGATTTAATAAAGGGTTGGAAAATCCCTGAAAGTTACTCGGTTATATAACAGTGAACTGTAGAAACGTTGTAATAATAACAAACAAGATGTGGATAATATCTGCTGTTACAGACGCTTGCTCAGGCACATTTGTGTTTATTCAACACCTACGGGGCCCACCTGTTGTTTATAATGCAACTATGCTGAGTAGACCTTAGTTACAATTTCTGGGAAAGAGCGTGTTATCTAGCATGATCAACGATTTAAACAAGGCCAGCACGCTCAAGCCCTCGGGCACGATGACTTGTGACTTCGTGCTAGCACAGCTATTGACGACTCCCAAAGGGTCCATCTACCCAATTTCAAGGCTTGAGTCAATCCGTGGTATGGTTTACTCAGGTGCCGCACGCTGTGATTGACACATCCAGACTGATAACATCAAGAAGACACTTTCCTGACAAATCGACTATGGTGAGATTCGAACCCGTGTCTCATGATCAGAATGCGAACATTCTAACCACTTGGTTAATAATATCAATTGCGTAAACACTATTACTATTATGGCTACTAGATAGTAAATAAGTAATATGGAGATGAAATAATGTGCTAGTTCTATAACTGACTCGGGATTTCAGTTTGTCATTTCTCAAGACATTATGACTAAATTATTAGAAATGGCGTCGACCTCGTAAAAATTCCAGTAATATAAACGTAAGTACAAAAAATAATGACGCGATAATTGCCCAATTCATGTTTTCTTCTACTTCATTAGGGGAAACGGACTGACAAACGAAAAGTGTGATGTAATAAAAAAAAAGTTATTGTAGCTGCGTCATTTTAGCTGTTTCAGTGTAGCTGAGGTAGCCATGCGACGCGAACAGAGTTTAACATCTTTTGACTACGGACTGATTGTTAGGATCAGATACATAGAACACTTTGTCCTCAAGATGTCATCTGGGTCTTATCCTAGGCTGGGACATGTACGAACTGTGAACTGACATTAGGGGCTTGCGAAAATCCCAGGTGGTGCAAGGAGCAGACTGACAAGGACGTCAGCCATTCATTCAGTTGAAAAAGTTGCTTTAGATCTCATTCCAAATCAACGCAGATGGTGATTTGCAAGTGCTACCAGTAAAAGTGGAGTTTCCTTGAATTCTGAACGCTACAAATTGTTGTTTTTGAAAAGTCGAATGCAAGTGAAGCATGATTTGACTAAAAACAATAAATCAACCAAAAGTAAAAATACCAGGATTCCTTCTTCATCTGAATATCTCATTCTTTGATGATGCTTTAATAAAAATAGTTGGATAAAAATACTGTTGAATTAAAATAAGAAAAAAAAAACAAAAAAAAAAAACAGTGCTACTACTCGAATATGAGTATACCTAGGTTTCACCTAAAAGGATCTTTAGGGTAAGCTGGCCAGCTTACCATGAAGATTTCTTGCTTGTTTTTTCTTCTTCTTTGGACTGGAAATTTAATGCACTGGACAATTTTTTCGCACTGTTTGGATGTTTCTAGTTCTTTCTTTTTTTACCCATTTTTTTTCCTCCGGTACCAATTTGTTTTGATATAATTGCAAATTGTGCAATTTATACCAACCGAGTATAATTATTAGAATAACAGACTTTCATCTTCCTGACTCTTTCTTTTTTTAAAACCTTTTTTTCCTTCGAGATTGATTTGAAAAATTCGAAGGTTTTTCATAGTTACCTATATATATATATATATATATATATATATATATATATATATATATATATATATATATATTGATTAATACATGTTCAAAGGTTTCAACTTCCGAGTTGAAGTTTCACAAGTTAAGAGATAATTTAAAATAATCTATTAAAGTAAGCTATCAAATTCTTGAACATATATCAAACTTTCTCGGCCAGACAAACGCATATACACATGCTGACATAAATAGTTACATATATTTATGATAAAGTA
>CAHIKZ030002468.1:612500-620000 GCA_903632075.3 Acanthosepion pharaonis | reverse complement strand
GCCACTGATATATATATATATATATATATATATATATATATAAGCATGTATAATTTATACAAATATGAATTTTTTCACTTAGCTGATTAGTGTTACCTTTTGCATCCTGCCTCTAGAGTTTCGTAGATGGAACCTACGGTAATCACTCCGTCCACTCCTCAGAGGGTATCAGCAGAAACTGACTGTTTATATTTCTTGTTTTCCTTTCATATATACACGCATACACACACACACACACACATATATATATGTATTTGTATCTATCTATCTATCTATCTATCTATCTATATATATATATATATATATATATATATCATTATGTGTCGATTTCACGCCAAGCAAGGCAGTAAAGCCATATGGGATTACTTGGTGTGGGAGAATTAGGAATAGAAGCATTACTAATGAGCGGGAAGATGAAAGAGCACCGAGGGGACAGTAGAGAGCGATTAACAGTGCATTTCAATCTTTGAAGATTATTTTTGGGCTAGAAAGCATGGTACTGAGCTCCACAATCGAAAAGTGCGAGAAAAGAGACTGTTAGCATAGAATTAACGGCTACATCTGCCTATCATAAAATATAAATTGATAAGGTCTCTACGCCAGTTTAGTACTGCGCTTAAATAAAAAAAAGTCTAGGTACAATCGCGAAGAGTTCATCCGAACAAATATTTGCAGATACGGGGCGAGGGGACAACCTTGCGGCGGTGGGAAAGTGAGTGAAGCTGATCTGCTAGATCAGGACTGATAATATCACTGATTCTTCTTTGGATTTTCTCGCACGTCAGAGTGAACCAACTTTCTTAGCAGTTCATCTACCAATGGATTTAATATAGTTTTTCCACTTCATGTTACCTAAGAACGTTAGCTGGACAACGGGCAATGAGATACTTTCTTGGAGGTTAGCATCAACCGTTCTTATGAAATGGGTTCTCTCAGATGATTATATGAGAGAATTTTGGTTTTGGGGCGCTAAAATTACAAGTCATCTTTTGCAGCAGTTAACGGTTTTGAGGTCGTATTGTAACTTGTAGCTGCCATTTTGATCTTGTCGGACTGATCAGCCTTAGTTTCGAGGCAGGAGTAAATGGCTGTGTCATCAGTGTAGATATAATATTGAGAGTTGTTGTTATAAAGAAGATCATTAATTAAGATTAAAAACGAAGTAGGTTCAAGAATACAGGCCTGGGAGTCACCCGCACTAGCATGAAATGATCTAGACGAGTTGCCATTCAGGAAAACTTACATTTCACGAATAGATAAGAAAGACTGGATAAGTTCAAAAATGTGTCCGGAGACACCGTAACGTTTCAGCTTGTAGAGAAGACCTGTATACTAAACACTTTCAAAAGATTTCAAGATGTCCAAAGCTACAGACCGGGTTTCACTGTTTTTATCTAGAGCATGATAGTCTCTTCCCACAATTATAGTACAGCAGCAGTTGACCCGGAGAAACGAAGGCCGCATTGCTAGTCTTAAAAAGGGCCTTTAAATAAGAGATACTTAACCAATTCGACATTGTTTAGGGCCTCTAAGCGAGTTCCTAACCAATTCGACATTGTTTAGGGCCTCTAAGCGAGTTCCTAACCAATTCGACATTGTTCAGGGCCTCTAAGCGAGTTCCTAACCAATTCGACATTGTTCAGGGCCTCTAAGCGAGTTCCTAACCAATTCGACATTGTTCAGGGCCTCTAAGCGAGTTCCTAACCAATTCGACATTGTTCATGGCCTCTAAGCGAGTTCCTAACCAATTCGACATTGTTCAGGGTCTCTAAGCGAGTTCCTAACCAATTCGACATTGTTCAGGGCCTCTAAGCGAGTTCCTAACCAATTAGACATTTTTCAGGGCCTCTAAGCGAGTTCCTAACCAATTCGACATTGTTCAGGGCCTCTAAGCGAGTTCCTAACCAATTCGACATTGTTTAGGGCCTCTAAGCGAGTTCCCAAAAGAATGTAGAAGGCTAATATGCCGATAGTTGGAAGGGTCGGACTGTTCACCCAAATTCTTAAAAATTGGAACAACAGATGATGACTTGGAACGGGCAGGAAAACAAAAGGCAGCGAGGCATTTATTATACAGTTTAGAGAGAACAGGAGCCAGTTCGGAAGCTCATTTCTTAATATCTGTTACAGGGATACCATCGGGTCCACATGCTTTTGGGGGATCTAGTTTAGAAATGATAGTAAAAACCACAGTAAGGGTTATATGCATATCATTGAACAGAGACTCAGTTCCACGTAGGGAGTTAGGCTGAGGTACACCAGATGCGTCGAGAATAGAGTTTAACGCGCATGTCCGGGCGAAACATTCATCTTTCTCAGCAGCAGATATCATATTGATTGAAGCGTGGGGATATAGACCTTACACTATTATAGAGCCGACAGTAAGCATGTGAGCCAAATTTGTTAGATGCCATGAGGTGACGCATTCTCTTAGGGAGTTAACTGCTTCGAGGACTCATATATATTTATTACGAGTAGCAACGAATAGGCGTCTATTGTGACGGGAGCTATCACGCTGTTATATCTAAAAAAAAAAGTGAATCCTGTGGGTTGCAGCGACCGAGCATGCTGGTGTGAACGATTTTCGAGAATGAATGAAATCATCCATGCCGGCTTTGACCCAAGAAGAGACCTCAGCGGCACAATTCTCAAATGGAAGGTTAAAGATGTCAGTCCAGTATATATATATATATATATATATAAAGAGAGAGAGAGAGAAAGAGAGAGAGAGAGAGAGAGAGTAAAGATAATAAATCCATTGGTATATAATTCAAGGATATATAAAATATTAAAACTGATCCACAAAACGGGCTCAATGTATTTATTATACGGAGCAAATAGTACTAAACAAAAAAAAATCAAAATTACCTCATATGGGGTATAGATCCATTTCAACCGACAAAAACTTCGTCAGTCTTATTCAGCCCCGGTACAGGGTTTGTATACGGAGGTTGAATAAGGCAATTTTGAATTTTTTGGTTTACTACTATATATATATATATATATATATATGTGTGTTTATACATTCTTTTTATAGATACAAATATTTAAGTAAATGCTCTGTTTATAATAAACAGTATTAAACAACATTTACCACCCTGAATGCCCGAGAAATTTTCACAGAAAATATTCGTCCTCCGACAGGATTCGAACCTGTATCCTATACGGAACCGTCATTTAGCTTGACGTGCCTTTACCGATTAAGCCACGAAGGAGCGTTCCGTTTGCAAGGTCGAATTTACTGTATTTGAACTACAATTTTCCATGAATCTCTCACGTACATTCATATCTTGCTCATGGCGTATCAAATGTAAACAAATGACGTCACACATTATGAAATGGACAAAGTCCGACAATTAATTTTAAGACATTTTTATGTGTGTTCTGTGTACCCTACGATATATATATATATGTGTGTGTATATATATATGTGTGTGTTATATGTGTGTATGTATATTACACGAGCTCATATGTGTGTGTGTGTGTGTGTGCAAGAGAGAGAAAGAGAGAGAAAGAGAGAGGAGAGACTTAATGTGTACCTTTTACTGTGTACTTTTATGTGCGTTTCTCTCTACCCTTTAAGGATCAGTTACAAAGTAGTGCCCGTCTTATTTTAATTTTTAATTATGAGTTCAGCTAAAATAATAAGTATTTTCGTTCACTTTTCCTACTGATAATCCTATTTCAAAACCACTGCCCCTCTAAACATCCGTAAAAGGCAAGTGCTTGGAAGTCCAAAGTGATGCAAACATTTACAGGAGGTTAGTAAA
Organism: Acanthosepion pharaonis; assembly: GCA_903632075.3. NCBI lineage: Eukaryota > Metazoa > Mollusca > Cephalopoda > Sepiida > Sepiidae > Acanthosepion > Acanthosepion pharaonis. The sequence goes on along the minus strand of CAHIKZ030002468.1, from coordinate 616,230 downwards.
TATTTATGGAAAGGCTTCACCTGTTCTAAATCAAGGAATCAGAAGAGTTAATGGTAATCACAGAGAGAGAAAAAAAAACTAAAAATTGACCTTAGCAAGAGGCTAGCTGTTGCTGCGAAAACTGATAACTTCAGAGCGGTTGGTTACAGTTTCGTTACAGCGGGCAGAAAACTCTCTACAGTAAAACTTGATGAAAGCCTTCAAGTGGGCTATGGTAGTACCAGCAGTTCAGTGCAGTCTTTTGACTAATCTCACATTTGCAAAAAAATAAATGGGCACTTCAACGGGGTGTAATGATTAAGCAAGCTTGTCTCGCTAGGTCAATTACGACGGAAAACTGGGTTCGATTCTTACTAGATACTCCACACTTTCGCCTTTCTGCCACATCTAAACTACGCTTAGAAAATTATATTATGAGCACTTCATCGTGATGTAATGGTCAGCAAGATTGTCTCACTAGATGAGTTACAACTTAATAGTGAGTTTGATCCTAACTGGGCACCCCACACTTTTGGCCTTGTGTCACGTTTGAGGTACGCTTAGAAAATGACCATATGTCCGAGCAAAATGGTTATAAGAATGCTGAAAGGTGGAAATGATTGGGTTGTTGACCAAGAGCTTCTGGCAATCCTAAACTGTCACTCCTAAAATTTAGTCGAAGAACTTAAAGACCATTCTTACAGCAATGAGGAGCTAGTATACATGCTCCCATATAAGAAGCGTAGGGGTTGTGGAATAGAACGATTAAGAAAGAAGAAAACTACGTTGAAGAACAGATTTGGAATCCTTAGATTAATTTTTTTCGTTCATTTTATTATGATTTGTATGCTTCGACTATGTAATCGATTTTCATTAAAAAGAACAGACTTTACTTCTTGACCAACCGGAAGAGGTGTGTGAGTTGAATCGAAACGCCGAAACGAGAATATTGGTTTTAAGATGAAGGTGTGGCCGAAACGTGTTTAGCGTCTCATACACCCACACGCACACACACATATATACAGGCAGAAATACAGGTACACACATACATGCAGAAACGCACACACTCATACATACAGATACTCAGGTACATATATAAATATATATATATATATATATATATATATGTATGTATATGTATATATATATATATATATATATATATATATATATATATATATATATATATATATACAGATGCGCACACATATAGATAAATGCACGCATATAGATACACACACATACAGATACAAATAAACATATATAGAGGGCGATGGATAAATTGTCGTCTATATTACGCAAAAATGAGAATAACACTGACGTCACATTTTAACAGATATATTTACCAATATTATAGAGAATATCTTAAAGTATTAAAGAATAAATTTATTCAATAAAATCGCCATTGGCTCAACCACAACCTCCAGACGACTTTGGAATCTCCTGCAACTCTTCTGGACAGTCTCCTTGTTTACATTGGTGAGTTTTGTTGGTCTCTCGCTCAACTGCACCCCACACATACTAATCAGGGGGATTGCACTCTGTGGAGTTAGATGGCCAGATATAACGGCTGATATGATGGCAGATATTGTCTGACAGCTATGTCTGTGTTCTCGTGCTTGTGTGGCATACTGCAGATTCCTGTCGTCAGAGATAGGGTCTTCCAGCAACCATCCTCTTGAATCAGAGCAGGACTAACTCCTCAAGGCAATACTGTAGCCCTCCGTGTTGACCCTGAGGCCTTCACCAACAAATTCGGGATTTCATAACGTTGCCATATCTAGTGATCACATCAAACACCTTCGTAAGCACCATTAAATTCATCCAATTCTTTCCGAATCCACTGCACTGATCTGAGATTGACCAACAAACACTCTGAAATGTTCGTATTGGAGCTTTTGGCGCGAATGTCGAAGAGTAAAGCATGCCGTTTCCAAATTTCTGGAGGAGTGAAGTGCGTCATGGTGCTCTTTTACTCACAGACGGTGCCCAACTGACTCTACTTTAAAGTGCAGTCGACAAATCAAATACAAACAACGCCCATGCGTTAAATGCAAAATATAAATAGCGACAATTTACTTATTGCACTCTATATATAGGGTGTGGCAGAAATACCACCCACATATACCTCCCAGAGAACGGTAAAACATTAGTAGCAATGGTGTTGTCATCTAGTAAATGTCTTACCATGATATAGCAGATATTTTCTGGAGGTATTGCTGCCGCACATCATATATATATATATATATATATATATATATATATATATATATATATATATATATATATAAATATATATATATATATATATATATATATATATATATATATATGGAGAGAATGGTAGAAAAACAAAAGTATTCTCTCTCTGTATATATATATATATATATATATATATATATATATGTATGTATAATATATATAATAAAAACCTAATTTTAAGACATGCAATATGGACAAAATTTCTCAATATTGGAGATACAATGTGTGTAAAACGTAAAGTGAACATTGTGGTCAACAGTGAGTCGTTACAAATCTGTTTCTTTCTTGAACGCAATCTTATATATATATATATATATATATATATATATATATATATATATATAAACATCATTGAAGTTATAAGCTATAAATTCACAAGAGATTACGGAATATTTATGGAAAGTCACCAGTTTATATAATAAATGTCAACAGTGACAAAGTAGAAGATAATATTAGTAAAAAAACTCCGCAGTATTAGGTTAACTGCCGACGTCATTTGGCATGAGATCAAACAACTTGATCGTCTCATTACTATTGATAGAATAATCATTATAGCAAAACTGTGAAAATCTTCAAGCGAGTCCTGGTAATACGTGTAGCTTAGTGTCGTCTCTTGGTTACTCAGTGATTGGTGAAAATGGGTTAACTGAATGCTAACAGTCTTCATGAAGGAGCAGGGTGTGGTTGCTGCCAAAAAGCCTCTGGAGCTGCGCATTACATATAACGCCTATGAAGGAGTTACTCAAAACATACATCCGTTTTCCAATGATAATGCGTTCGACAGACAGATTGTACATGACTTAGTAAGCACCCAAAGACTATCTTCAATGAAGGTATTGATATCTTTATTCAAAGGATGAATATCGCTAATAAGAAGGAAAGAGAAACTATATATCAAGGACTAAATTTCTTGTCTTTCTTGATTTTTCTCCGCTTTATGGGATGTTGTTCTTAAATCAATTGTTATTAATGAGGAAAAGGCATTTATGAGAAATCAATTTTTGATCCTTGTATAGTTATGTGCTTCGTTGTCACCTCTCAACTTTGCATTCAAAAACTGGACGCGTTGAAATCAAATATTTTAATGTTTTCCGGAAATGAACCTAAATGAAGTATTTTCTTGCAATGCTAGATAAATACTTGCAGATGTAAAGTTAATTAAGTTTTTAGCAATATTAAGAATTAAAATAAATGTTTTTGTTCCTTTATAATGTCAAATGGCTGAACAGGAGCAAATATTTGCTACTCATTCAGTAGATATTTACTTAAAACTTAGGTTGAAGACCTTATGTCAAAATTTAGTAAGGCTCTATGTTCAATGATATAAGCTATTGCCATCTTTTAAAAACAACCAGAAAAGAAAAGATCCTTAGAATAAAATGATTTGGTGGGCTAGAGATACAATAATACGTGCTGTGAGGTGAAATAATCATTTTTTTTAATTTTTCACCATATTAAAATAGACTAAGCACGTCTGATCAATGAATAT
>CAHIKZ030002468.1:590000-610000 GCA_903632075.3 Acanthosepion pharaonis | reverse complement strand
GGACGTCTAGCGACACTGATGAGCTGTGATATAGTGAAACAGTATGTCTCTGGATGATCTCTCTCTCTCTCTCTCTCTATATATATATATATATATATATATATATATATATATATATATGGGTGGGATGCGTGTGCATGATCATTTTGTGTCTTCCGGAAATGCTATTTTATTAATTGCAGAACTTTTGATATCAAAGAGGTTTTAAATAATTACTAGAGAAAATTAGTCAAATCGCCGGCGTCTTGTGTTCTTTAGGCGTTTTTATTTTTTTAGATCAATTTGTAGCAAAATGTGTCTACTTTTACCAATTATATTTTCCGCATAAAATTCTTGCCAATATTGAAAACAAAGAAAAATGTCTACAGTCATATTTAACGATCGATATCAGGGAAAATCACCAGATGAAAATATTTCTGTTAAAATGGAAAATATCTCTTTCAAAATTGACGAGGTTAACGCACGTATGTTATATACTGATCATTTTGCATAAAAAATTATCTAATTATTCTAGTTGACTCTCTCTCTCTCTCTCTCTCTATATATATATATATATATATATATATATATATATATATATATATATATATATATATATATATATATATATATATATATATATATATATATATATATATATATATATATATATATATATGTTTGTGTATGCGTATGTGTGTTTATATATATTATACATGTTGTAGCTTACCTACAGGCGATAATGGGTATGTCCCCATTCACATAAATATAGTAGTAAATATTGTATGTTGGTCTGTAGTTGGAGATTGATCTCCATCTGTGCGGGTCAAACTCTCTTCCTCAGCGCAGAGTGGATTCTCAGACGAGGCTATGTCGAAGGGCAGAGTCTTGTCTCGGGAAATAGCTATCCGACCCCGTTTGATACAGGGTGTATGAGGAATTTTAGGCCGAGCCTACGGGCTCGGATACTACACATTTAATTCAACCTTGTGCCACATCTGATCGCGATTGGAGATTCATTGTGGGATTTACTTGACTCACTTGTAGCAGCTGACTATTCTACACGGCGTTGGCGAATCTTATATGTGTTGTTCTTGTCCTAAGTATTATCGTTTACCGATCTTCGTGCGATTATTCTATTCAGTAACCTTCCTAGGTTACAACAATATATATATATATATATATATATATATATATATATATGATTGTCACTACTTTGTAGAAGAAAACTATCTCTTTACTTGTTAGCTTTTTTCATTTTTTCATTAAAATTTTTATTTTCATCATTTATACCTGTGCTAACTGTCTGCTATGAGCCCGTAACTGATTCTTAAGCCAAGATTCACTTTTACTATCTCTGTTACACACCTGGTAAATATAAACTTTGTTTGTGTTACTGTTGTGGTAGGATCCACCTAATTTGCATAGTGGAGTACAGACCATATAAATATGGTTGGTACCGGGAAGACGGGGAGAGGAATCAAGAAATTCAATCCAGAGACTCTGCCCGACTGCGACTAAGTCAACACATTCTCCAGGAACGATCTTACCAGGAATATACAAAAGACTATATGTAAATATTGTGTACACTTTCTTGTTTCAATTCATTTTGTTCTAAGTACATTTTGTGTTGTATTATTATTCCATGCATTAGTCAAGTTTCAACAGTTACCTAAGTTCGAAACTTGCCTGTGACTGTTTACAATCATGTGACGTTTGAATCACTTAAGCGACTTACAAACCTTGTCAGAAAAATTGCACACATAACCTTCAGGTCTTTCTGGTAGAGTTGCATTTACAGGAGTTTGCACCTGATCTCTTTGGTGTGGTCTCGCGTGACTGGCTAAACTATAGCCGCCGAAAGGGTGAATTGCTAGAACAAAACCGAGAGCGTTTCATGCGCATTTAAAAAAAAATCACAACTATTAATTACATTAATTTTTTTTCTTAACAATTCATCCCTGAAGATAATCTTGGATGAGATTGAAAGTACTTAGGAAAATAAACGAAATGGAAAAACTATGGCGCCTTTCATAATAAATTTAATATCAACATTAAGAAGTTGGTCCCAGAATTTGAGAGGATTAAAATAAAAATAGATATATATTCAGATTTTTCAACTAAATAGACATGAATGAAGACATGCTATTTATCTATCTATCTATCTATCTATCTATATATATATATATATATATATATATATATATATAATTTTGCCTCTATTCATTTCAAAATATGTGTGTATTTTATTACTTTTTCAAGTTTGCGTATAAGATCAAATAGTTAATAAATCTCCCCAAACTTCGCAATATTTTTGTTCTAGTATTTTCGAACATCACTGATCATTTTCAAGAATGTTTATGTTCTTAATAAATATTGAGAAAGGTTTCGATTAACTTCAGCCTGACATTTTTATTTTCGGAACTCTTTAATTCTAATTTACATGTACGTGTATCGAATGCGAATGACGTCAATGCCAGCGATATACGTTTTAAAATGAAAAAGTAATTAGTCCCTTAGGAATAATAAAATTTGACAACGTCGAAGGATCAAGAAATTATTAAAGTTTTTAAATTTTCAACACTTTTTAAAATGCTTTCCCCTATGGGTAAATATACGATGTAAAAAGTAGGTTGCTGTTTTTTTTCTAAGTATAGACTAAATTAGTTTCAAATAATGTACAATTAATGCCATATAGTATTTTAGTATAAATTATAATTGCTTAATATTAAATAATATATAGTCTCATATATGTGTTTAATATGTGTACGAATTGAAGTAAATATTAATTGGTGGCAAGTTAACCGTTATGCAATTATAGTTGTTGTATTAGTGCCATATAGTATTTTATCATGATTTACTCGAAAGTGTAATATTGATAATCACAGGATTTCATATATGAGATCTATGTGGACGACTAAAACTAAACTTTGATTAGTGACACATCCGACGATAAAATAGTATGGTAGTTGAATATATCATATCGTGTTTTAGTAAGAATTTATTAGTCTTATATTAATAATCATACAGTCTCATATATGTGGTCAATATGTGTAGAACTTTAACTAAGATTTAATTAGTGGCAACTTAACTGATAAGACAAGAAGGTTATTGTATTAATGCCATATAACATTTTAGTATGATTTATTAGCAATTGTCCAATATTATTAATCATGTGGTATTATATATATGTGTAGGACGGACTGAACATTTATTAGTGGCAAGTTAACTGATAAGACAGTGTGATGGTTGTATGAGTGTCAAATAGCAGTTAAGTAGGATTTATTAATCATTGTCTAATATTTATAATCATATAGTCTCATATATTGGAGCTATATCTTCATGATTTGAACTAATCTTTGATTAGTGCCAAGTTAGCCGATAAGACAATGTACTAGTTGGATGGCTTCCATACGCATTCTTTGACAAAACAGCAGAAAAGTTGATACTCGGCTTTTTCAGTTATTTTAGGAATACTAGATTTTGTTCAGTTATCCATATAATAACTTAATACGTTATTTACAGTGACGTCTGTCGCCCGACAGTTTTAAAACCAAACTTTTGTCTCTTGCCTTTTTAACTAGTTTAGATAGAATTTCGAATGACAACTCTTAGGGAGGAGAAGCCTTCTCGTTGGACATATTAACATACCGTTCCCATAGAAAAAGCTTATTACATTCGTGTACTTGTAAAACTTAGAAGATTTACATGTTATATCTATATTATGGCTTAATTTTCATGAAACTAGTATGCAAAATTCCGGATAAAGCGAAGAGTTTAAAAATTATAATAAATAGCGCAGCCTTTCCTCCTTTCTATAAATCGATTCAGCATGGCAACGTGACCTAATAAGTAAAAAGGTAGTGTAGTTGTGGTAGTTTTGCTGTGGCAGTCATAGAACAAGTGCAGAATTAAACACTGTTCGACTCTGAAATGATAGTTGAGGTCTACAAAATGGAGCAATCTATGACCAAGATGTTAACATACCTAAATATGAGCTAATTGTGCACGATGGCAAAGGGAAAAGATTATGTAAATTGTGAACAGGCATCAACGGAAGGCAAAAATTATACTCGATACGGCATTTGAATTATTGGCGATTGAAAAAATGTAATCTTTTAACAAGAAGGGATAATGCCATAAATCCCCAATTCGCCATTGGTGCCGCTCAACCCATCAGTCAACTGTAATTCGTACACTGTATTTCGTAGTAGTCAACTAGAATACCATCATTGACACTACGGCAGTGTTTATTTCGCTAACTGATCTAGAGAACATAACTATTAAATCTTTAAGAAACTGGCATCATGTTGACTCATCAGAAGAGATAAGTTTTCAGCTCTTAATGGTAGACGGCTGAGTTCGTGCGCAGTAGAGATGGTATGAAGTTATAGATGCTGCCTTGTTAGCAACCATTTTTGTAAGCTGGCAATTACCCTGAAAATGCCTGCTACTGTTTCCAAACCCCAACAATGAGTGACACAACATAAAGATGTAGTGTAGCTGTAGCAGAATAGATAAGCCGTGGGACGAAAGCAGGATTTAAAAACATTTGAACACGGAAAGATTGCTGGTAACGAAAATTACGAAGGTGGCAAATTTACAAAGTATGTCCCGATCATCAGTAACATGTCCCGGGCATTAGTAATCAGATGTATGTTCGGCATACGTGAATTCAAATTGGAGATTTCGAAAAAGAGAAATAATTCCAGATGCGTTTCGAATTTATATCTTCAGTCATTCCTGTGCCATGCGTGATGCACGAGTAGGCGATCATGTATCTTTCGATACATGACAAACGAGGCAGATTTTTTTCCCATAGTAGGTTGCCATTTCTTTCTGCGATAAACCAGTTGCCATCCAAGGTTATAGAACCCAGTCTGCCCTGCTATTTACCCATAGCTGCTGGGGGAGAAGAAGAGGATTCATGCCTTTTCCAAGGGAATTGGAACGTAAGTGAATGCACTGGATCGGACTTGATTTCGAACTCGGCTCTCAGATTCCTCAATCCGAGCCGCTATCCATTACTCCACCGTAAAAACTTCGCCATTAAAACCACTGAGAGGTTATAGCTCTCCACTCTATTAGTTTTTTATAAAAATTCCTCAGCTCTCTCCACACCTAAGCAGTATTTATCCGTTTACCATTCTCCCAGTCTTTACATAAATAAACATTAGATACTTTACTCCTTGTCTCCTTCAAAATTTCACTATGCCCGATGAGTGTTAAATTCTCCAAGCCTTCTTTCCTATTTATGTGTCCCCCAAATTTTATATATCTCCTAATTCTACGTACAAATGTGCTTTTTATTCCGATCTTCTTTAAAACGACTGCGTTATTTTCATTCTCCGTTCATAGTATTCTCAGTATCTTTCTGTAGTACTACACCTCTGTTACGTCGAATCTATGCCTCTGCAAGCATCTTGTCCAAACATTTAGGAGTATTTTATTGCGTAACAGTTCAGATCTCTTTTCTTTGTTTTTAACGAAATTTTCCTGTCCCTTAATACTTTGCTTAGTTTTCTGTTACTAAACTGCCCAGATAAATTTAACTTCTTGAGTCGGACGTTGTACTCAAAAGTAGTATATATAAGAAAACTATGAAAGAAAGACAATATTTCTGTAGTTATTTATTTACCCTATCTTGCGAATATTGTCAGAGTCTGGAGAACCTAGTCAGGATCGAACTCGGAATTTATCAGTAACGATCAGTGTGAACATTATACTGAAGCGAGTCTACGAGATTCGGCTGAAAAGTTAATAGGCTGAAAAAAAAAAACATACTCTCATGGAATGTGATTAAATGAGGTTTATTTTTCAACATAGTCCCCCTTACGATCCACACACTTCTACCATCGATGTTGCAATGCTTGTGTCCCCTTGGTGAAGAAGCTCTCATCCTATTGGTGAAAAAAGTCATCAACAGCAGATATAACGTCATAATCACTGAGATAATGGTTCCAGCCAAGTGTTTTTCATGTTGGGAACAGATGTTAGTCAGATGGGGCCAAATGAGCAGAATACGGAGAGTGAGTTCAAAGCCACATCCATGCACAGTAGCCATTGAAAACAAAGACATCAGTGATGGAGCCTTTTTCTGATGACACAAGACACCTTTCATCAGTTTTCTTTAGTGTTTCGTCTTAATAGCCGTTTCAAACTGTCTTAGTGAATATGCATAGTACTCTCCACTGATGGTGTAGCCCTTTTGAAGATAGTCAATAAGCACTATGCATTTTGCATTCCACAAGTCTGAGGCCATCACCTTCCCGTAGATTTTCCCGTGATGTGATCAACTTGCTGCGCTTTTTATCAAATGTCAAAAGACTTGGCACCCACCCAGCCAAAATCTTCGTCATGCCTCGTTCCTTGTGCAAAATATTCTCAACTCTTTCACAGGATACGCTAATAGCGTTGACCAGTGGCGGCAGTTCCCGGACTTCCAGACCTTAGGTCATCTTCAAGATTCTTCTTTCCCCTCCTAAATTCAGCTGTAGCAACCATATCAGCGTTAATGTATTTAAGGACTAAACCATTTTTCTGCAGGTAACCAATAACAGCACGATGCCAAATTTTGTCCATTTTCAAGAGAAGTCGGTAATAGTTACTTTTGAATATTTTTTGAACAGCCAGATGGCAGTTTACCTGGAATGAAACAATGCAGTTATTAATAAGAAGAGTTGAAATTAATGTATGCAAGATTTCACAGGTCTAGTATCACCCTTTCACAGTCGAACTTTTCAGCCCACCCTTGTGTTTCGAAAGCGACTATTGCTTTACTGTTTTGACTTTTTCTTGGGATGTTGAATGTTACAGCAGAGTTTTTTTGTTTTTGTTTTTCGCGAAACCAGCAGCAGTAGATTTGGTCTGCGTAGAAACAACATCGGCACTGAGAAAAAAAGCAAGCATCCCGATACAATAACTACTTTCACTTAATGAATCCGTTACTAAACACAAAATCACCGAACAGTTATATTCTAAAACAGTCAAACACATGGCCTGGATTCTGGGTGGTCAGTAATTATCTCTCGCAGTTTAATGCTAATTTTTCGTAAAAGAGATTGGATATCCCCTTAATCCTGAGAAACTTTTAAAAATTTTTAAAAGTTTCTATATTAAGAAAAAGTTTATTTATTTATGCTTTCTTGGATTTTATTTGTTGGCCTGCTAGTCTCACAGATTTGGGAGCGTCAAGTTTATTGACTGCCCCATTATTTGCGGCTGGATGGGAAATTTAAACTATGCTTAAAAGAGAACTATTTACGACTAAATATTTCCTATTTTTTTTAGTTGATAATTTTTTTTCTTGATAATATTTTTGGAAATAAAGAATTTGGCTTCGAAATTAAAATATTTACTATTCTTCTTCTATGCGCCGTGTACATTCAAGATGGAAGCGATCATAGCTCTCCACAATTTCCTGTTCTTTGTAGCTCTTAATGAATTTTATTTTTTTGTTCTTTTGACTGAATCTTGTTCCACCAACCATTTACTCAAGCTCGGCGAGTAGGTTCCGTGATAGTTTTCTCTACCCTTCTTTTAAATCTGACTCTCCTGTGAGTATAAAATTTTCCAGACCCTTATTCCTGAGTGTGTGCCTTAGAAATTTCACCTGTCTATTCCTGATGAATTTCTGGGATGAGGAATTGTCATTATTTAGACCCGATCTTTTTTTTTTATTATCACAAAGTTTCGGCCATTGTATCCTCCGGCATTCATCAGGAAAATGGCCTAGTGGATTAAAACGTTCGTTTGTGAATTGGGTGACGTAGTAATTGTGAGTTCAATCCCTAAGCCAGATAGTGCAGATTAAACTCAGTAGAGTCAGTGCAAACAATAACGGAGCACAATAATAAGAAGAAATGATACCCCTAGACATAGTCAACAGAACGAGATGGCATATCCCTAGGCATAGCAGAAAAAGACGTGATATCCCTAGACATAATCAGCAGAACAAGACGTGATATTCCTCGACATAATCAGCAAAACAAGATGTGATATCCCTAGACATAGTCAGCAGAACAAGAGCAGTCTACTCGTTTAGATTTAATAAAGGGTACAGTCGAAACTCCCTGAAGGTTACCCGGATCTACATGCACCTGATGAAGGCCTGTGATCACATCGGCCTAAATGTTGTGATGATAACAAAAGAATGAAGACAACAGTAATGTAAATACTATATTCATAAGTGTATCGATGAAAATGATTCCTGTCGGAATTTCTTGGATATCATTACATTGTTTACATTCAGGCAATTGTCATCTGTCCTCAACTTTGTGGTTGCTATGACAACGTTTCGGTCGCTGTTGCCCCTGTATATCGATTCAATTGAACTACGAGGTAATTCCGAACTAGATCCTTCTGTTCTCGTTCCATTGAATGTTAATAGTGTAAATAAAAAGGATTCCATGGAAGTTTTTTTTATTAATGGTGTCTCTCCAAGCAAGGCGATATTGACACTAGAACTCAGAGAATCAGGGGATGGGGAGACTTTAGTGCGGAGGATTAAGAAAAAGATTAAAAAGGAACAGGGTCCAACTCAGCAAAAGATGACGATTGGCATTGCATTTAAACGTTTGAAGATTGTAGTTATCAGGGAAGCAAGAAATGGGAATGGCTAGTTAGTTCATCAGTAACACGGTGAGATTTCTATAATTCTGCATTTCATTTTACTTTTCATGCATAATAATTTTTCATTAGTCATTGCAAGAAAGCATACATGAGACATAATATTTATGGAATGTCAGAAGGAAACTGGTGTCGTTTGAAATCAGAGCAGCTTTGGACTGAAATATAAAACGACTCAACAGGAGACTGCAGTTATAAAATTTGAACAAAGCTTTCGATTCTCTGCTACTACATTCCGAATAGAAAGGCTCGTCAAGTAGAGAATGCAATTACTGAATAAGCCACGACAACATTGACAAGACGACTATGTCCGGTGGACGTAGTCACTGAATTCAGCAAAAACCACACCAGAGACGGAATGAGGAATTTTGATGCTAACTTCTCTGAAGTGTGTCGTTAGATTGATTTCACCAAAACAGTCAAACAGGAAGTATGTTCTCTACTCTGACTTCAGACTTGCACAGGCCTATTATGGACTAAGGTTTTGTCAACAGACAGCAGCTGCTAATTCATTTCCTTTTCACAGACACACACAAACACATACACACACACACACACACACACACGTGTGTGTACACATATGCGTCTATATCGAACTTCATATGTAAACATGCATAAATGTGCATATATAATTAAATCTATTTAAATACACACATACATTGAAATCTAAGTGTTTTGCATATTTATAAAATTCCTGCACGTACATATGATGCAAACCAAATGTTTTGCGAATTTGAACGACGAACGCAAACCTAAAATAATAGGTATTCTGAGCCCTATCCTTTGCTTGATCACTGTATACGTAGTCAAGATTACTAATTCGAAGAAAATGGTGGAAAATATTTGTTTGAATAATAATACTTATTGTTGAGGCTATCACTATCAGGTTGAGAAAGTCAATTTTGTCAACAAAAAGAGATTTTTGTTTGTTCCCTTCTTTTGGGAGGGCATTTTATTTTACTCTCTCCTGGTTTATTTCTAGTAAATTTTCAGGTTCGTTTAACAATTAATTTTTGTCTTTAAATTTACAAATTGAATTAATTTACTAACTTTCATTACTACAACTTTACATTTCAATCGTGTGCCAGTATTTTTCCCCAATTAGGCCATTAAATTGTATTTTCATTTCTGTTATAAAAAATTTCACCAACTATTTTTTTTCTTACGTATGGTTGAGCAAAAGGTTTCTTAGGTATTCACTACCTCCTTTTGACATCTGCCCAATTCATGGCGATAATATATATATATATATATATATATATATATATATATATATATATATATATATAAACATAATGAGCCAGGTTGTTAAGGAGCGAGAACAATAAAAAAAAAGAGTAATCAAGAAGACAGTCGATAATAATTGACACTGCATTTACATTTTGAAGAACAAAGTAGTCTGGAAATAGATTCCGTTTATCTGGCTCATTAGGTTTATATTAAGTTTCTTCTACTTCGTGTATTGAGCACTTTGCGTAGTTAGTTTTACTCGTTTTGTAGTTTTTTTTTCTTTGGACCCTGAGCTTGAATTCTGGACGATTGTTTTCGCCTCAATTTCATGTTCTTAGTTCTTTCTTCTTTTTATCTCTCATTTTCCTTGGGCATTGGTTTATTCAATCACAAGCCGAAATACCTAAGGTTTATCCAAAACGTGTACCACTATATATATATATATATATATATATATATATATATATATATATATATATATATATATATATATATATATACCGTGTAATAGCAAAATGAACCTTGAAGATAGAAGCCAAATTATATATGTCTACAAATTGTTAATAATAGCTAATATGGATGCATTCAACAGTACTAAAAGGTAGCCATGTTTCTAAATATATATATATATATATATATATATATATATATATATATATATATTATTCTTATTCTGATAATCCAGCTGTTCGAGACAATTAAACAGTTCTCTAGAATATACGAACTTGTATATAAGAAATAAATTTGTAGCCTGTAAATTGACAGCAGAAAACAATAGCAATCATTGAATAATATGAGCAATGTTCAAACATTTTGACCAAAATCAATAGATATCCAGGAGTTAGGTCTTAGAATATGAAAACCAAAGAATCGAAATAAAGCTAATAGTTGGTATTTCTTTCTCAACCTGATAGTGACAGCCTCAACGATAATCATTATTATTCAAACAAATATTTTCCACCATTTTCTTCGAATTAGTAATCTTGACTACGTATACAGTGATCAAGTAAAGGATACAGCTCAGAATACCTATTATTTTCGGTTTGCATTCGTCGTTCAAATTCGCAAAACATTTGGTTTGCATCATATGTACATGCAGGAATTTTATAAATATGCAAAACACTTAGATTTCCATGTATGTTTGTATTTAAATAGATTTAATTATATATGCACATTTATGCATGTTTACATATGAAGTTCGATATAGACACATGTGTGTACTCATGTATATACAATATGTGAATGATATATATATATATATATATATATATATATATATATATATATATAGTTTGGAGCCATTGCAAAATATTCGATTAAAGAAAAACAGTTGTTGATACTAATGTAATGACAAAAGTACATAGGTTTAGGCTTTAAGAAAGTTTTATTCAACTGAGAATACAAGGTTCGCGTATAGTGTCCTTTTTTAGTCCCAGTAAACAGAAATAACTTTTTCAAAGAGGAGAGTAACGAAACAAAGGGAGATCACTCTTGATTAACGAGTAATATTAAAAGTGTGCATGAAATGGCTTAAGGCTTATAGTTTACATTAGGTTGTTCTATACCCCATGATATGAAGTAGGCTCGTCCGAATAGTACTCCTGGACTAAGCTAATCTGTTTATATTCTGGAAATGGTTAAATCTGGGCTACTTACACTGGCATCAAAAAGAGGTTGAATAGGTAGTCGGTACCGACCCAGGCGCAACCGACGGTTGCAGGGCTGGGCAATTTTTTTCTTGGCCCGGGTGTCCGCACTCGGGTTCCCCACATTAAACTCGACCTTTGTGTCACATCCCGTCACAGTGGGAAGACAAGTGTAAAGATACTTACACTGGCATCAAAGAGAAATCTCTGAACTGAACTGTGGGGAAAAGATTAATATCTGTCCCTGGGGTGACGTGTGAAGTCAAGAAAAAATGTAGCAATCCATAAATCCATATCATGGTACAGTTAACTAATTTCTGAATTTAAATTTTTACTTTAATTTAATGCAGAAGCAATGGATTAACCGCATTGACAAAGAAATATTATAAAATAAATATGTAATGTGTAAAATGTGTATTTGTTTTATTACGTTGAGACGAGTACATATGAAAAAATATTTCATGTTTGGCAAGAAGTGAAATGCAGATTGTAACGTAATGTCTCTCATGTGAGATCTATTTTCTTGTTTTTTTTTTAATCTTTTTTGTACTTTAAACAAACTGTGTAACCCGGATATAAGAGAGTTGTCGGGACCGGAGAAGTAGTCTCTTATATCCGGGTTTCTCTAATATCCGGGTTTGGTCTATCGTGTTTACATTAACACAGGCTCTAATTTTGGACCAGAGAAAATCTCTCTTATATCCGGGTTTCTCTTATATCCGGGTCTCTTATATCCGGGTTACACTGTATTTTTATAACAGTTGAGTGATTGGCACCATTTTATCACCCAGATTCAACAGCGACTGAATGGCATTGTCATCCAAAGATCCTGGATGTCATTACTGCTAAAAATTTCGTGGTCAACGTCTGTGTGGTTTTTTATCCTACTCAAATTCACCTTTTGTGAAACCATTCGCAACACGTACGACTGTTTTTGTAAAGAGCATCAATGATCTTTCCTTTTTCTGTCTATTTGCCCAATCTAAAAATAACATGCAGTGTGGAACGCATGTCTTGTTCTCCCAGAAATGTTCTCTTTCTCACAGGAAAAATGAGTGCTGAGTACCGGACAATGCGATCCGTTTTTCAATTGTCTAATCAGTTCCTCGATGTGCGAGTAGCGAAAATCTTATCAGCGCTGTAAGTGACATCGGCGAACGAGTTGAAATTCCCGCCTGGTCTAGTGCGTTCAATTTCGCCCAAGTACACTTCTTCTCCCGCCCCAGCTAGGAAATGGTAGAAAGGAATTTGCAAAGGTAATCAGACTTTCGTCTCTTGGATGGCAGCCCGTTGGGGGGAAGTAAAAAAATATTAATGCAAATAAATAAATAAATAAATAAAATAATAATAAATAAATAAAAATAAAATGCAGAAGGCCACAACTCCACGGTCTTTCCACAATCTTTCCAAAGAACGCATGACAATTCAAATATAATAAAAAAAAAATAATCTGTGGAGGGTTATAAATTTCTACATGCTGAAGGTACATAATACAGAAAAAATTCAGTCTCTAGTTTTATAAGAAGGGCATTGAGAACTTTTACACAGTCATTACATACATCCATAGAGAAATGTTTGTTAAAGGACTATAAATTAAAAAAAAGAAATGATTGTAATTAACAAAAATGAAACTAAAAATAAAAATGGCGGAAATATATGAAAGGAAATAAATGTTAAAATCATGTGGATTATAGTTTAGAAATATTCGTTTCGCTTTTTATCATCCTTTACTCGAGACTATTTGCAATGTAGTAAAAATGGTAATAGTAATGGTATAATTTGCTGTTTCCGTATAAGGAAACATTCGTTATTCACTGACCGAAGAGTTAGCATTAGAATCGGTTGAATCTTTCGCTTCAAACAGGTGTTTTCAGGGAAATAGGTTTCTCAACTCCACTGTTATCGCACTTGAGGAATTTACTTCCGAACATTTTGTTTAAGAGAGCCTGAAAATTAACATCTTCATTATCTTCCAACTTAGTTACATGTGCAATCGATTTTAGCTGTTGTCGCAGTTGGACGTCTTCCAGGAATGTGCCTTTTTGTTATTTGATAAATTTCTTTGTCTTTGTAGCGCTAGTTTATAAGATCTGATGAGACCATGTCTTCTCTCAGACCGAGGGAATTCATTCGCTTAAAGACATTTTTAATCATTGATCTAAGAAAAAGTCTGTATATAGCTGATATTTAGACACATATGACATTCTTACGAGAGTCTACATATGACGAGGCTCTTTTAAGGGATTCGGCACGACCCTTAATGAATACCTGGTATTGCTACATTATTCAAATATGTAAATATTTATAATTATGTAGACATAAAGAATCCAATATATACGATTATAGAAAATGTCCTGAGCAATGTCGATTGTAAATGATTTTATTTCATTTTCCCATTGCCATCTGGGGTATTAAATTGACGGATTAATTAACAATTGATCCATTCTTCATTGGCTTAATAATGTTGTGGAAATCAACAAATTAATTCTACGTTTTGAGTGATCCATATCCTCGCATCTCAGAATTTCACAGAAATCTAAAATTCTTCGGGTAATAGGAAAACATACCAGATAGCATAGATTCCTTGTAGTGTGAAAAGTGCTTAAAGGATTTCTAAAAGTTTTCGGTTGAATAACTTTACTTTGCCTTCACGTCCAACCCAAGGATCTTATGTGCGGGTAGTTAAAGGATCAGAAAATGAACCTGACGAGCTGAGTTCAAATTCCACCCGAGTCCTTTACATTCACTTCCGCATAGATAATATCGAGAAAGGTGTGAAGCCATCTATTCTCACCCATCTCCAGCTATGGGTCAAATATCAGGGCACACTAGGCTCCCTATCCACGTTTGACAACCAGCTTTGGAGAAAGGAAACTGAATTCAAAACTGTATGTTGCCATGGTGCTTACTAGGTTTACATACTGCTAATCTGCAGCGCGAATTTGTGGACTCTATAAGCTCGTCGACAACTCTGTCAGCCACAACGAGGACGAAGTCTGCCTTAACTTGTGTAAACTTTCGTGCATATATTATACATACATTACAGTTCAAATGTTTGAGGAAACCCTGGTAATCTTTTTTTTTTTAAATTGGTAATTGTTTTGTACTTTAAATAGGAAAAAATTATTATACATGGTTAAAATAAAGAAAAACATGATTTTTATTAGAAATTTTATGACAAAAAGATAAAAAGCATTTTAGGATTAAATTTTCCACTCGTCAAAATATCTTCCTTTAGCTTTGATTACTGCAGTGCAAATGTTTGGCATTCGTTGCAAAAGTTTCTCAAAGTATAAGTTTGATAATTGATTATCCTCATTTTTTAATAATTTTAAGAGCTCTTTTTCATTTTTTTCCTCTCTTCTGTCAAGCTCATACCATGCAATTCTGGGGGTCGCTTTAAGCTTTTTAACTGTAGTGTACATTCATAAATACACATATATTCTAAAATGTCTTCAAATGGTACAATGAAGAAGTTGGTATATTTGTCAGTATAGGCATTGTTTCGGGGATCATATCACTACGAAAAAACCGCAAGAATGCATGTCATTATAAAAAAAATGTAAAACAACCCAATATCAGACTGTTCAGCAGTTAGAAAAGATCATCAATAGCATGAACAGAAAGTACCTGCGTTGAAAAATCAAGCTAAAGACATCGAAATGGAACTGTATTGAAGAAAAAGAATCTTTGATACATCGTTAAAAAATGAAGAGACGTGCTGGTGCTAATATAAATGGAATGACTTGCCTGCCACCCGGTGCGGATCCGAGAGTAAGTACCACTACTTATCCAGTAATAACATCACGGATGATTTCTTCCGAGGTCTTCTGAAAGGACTTTGAAAAGCATAAAGAATATCTGAATATAGCTTTAGAAACCTTTTTCAGAATGTTACTTCCGAAACCAAGTTGATGAATTATTATTTTAAAAAGCCTTGTAGAAACCAGAAGGAAGTCCGAATAAAGTAATATCGATCGGGGGGGTGGGGGTGCAGACATTACTTATCTCTATAGATATTTGTTTTAATCATTTCATCCCAAGCAAGATAGTAAAGCCACTTAGGCACAAGGGGTTACTGAGTGCCAAAGATTAAGAAAAACAAAGATTAAATATTATTAAGAAGTGAGAACAATAAAAAAAAGTGAATTAAAAAACAGTAGATAAGTATTGAAATTGCATTTAAATTTTGAAGAACAAAGTTGGCTGGAAAGCATCGAGCCAGAAGAGAGTTTCACAAGCTAGAAATTCGAGAAAAGAATCTGTTAGCATAGAACTTACGGTTTCATTTAACCAATTCAACTTTACATCGATGTGAACTTGTTGCCAATCTGGTACTGCGTTGCTTAAAATGTGTTATATTTAATGAAGAAGAAAGTTTGACGATAGGGCGCTCATGGATGTATATCTACATCTATAAAAGGCAGGATGTGTGTGTGTGTGTGTGTGTGTGTGTGTGTGTGTGTGTGTGTGTGTGTGTGTGTGTGTGTGTGGCTGTAATGAATGCACGGCCGCAATTTTCGACGGATTTGCATGCAAAATTTACATGCACATGCTCCAAGTTATCGGGAAGATGCATTCCCCAACTCCCATCGATAGTGGAAATAATCGATTTTTTCATGCTTCTACGGCAGTTTTCATGTAGTTTGCCGCCATTTTGTACTGGCCAGAGTGTGAGCCAATAGCTGGCTGCCACGAATAGGCAGGAAGATTCTATTGGCCAGCGTGAGAGCCAACAGCTGACTGACACGAATCTTAACTAGCATGCTAGCATGCAAAAAAATCGATAGCTGCATTCGTCACAAGTGGGAAAAATTTTAATCTGCATGGCACTTTACACCAATTGGTTCATTCGCTTGATTAAACTCAATGCTGAATCTGATTCTGTAGAACTTATTTGGGTGTGAAAAGTATTTTTTGTTAACATTCTTTTTTCATTCGGTTTTTCCAGTTATGAGTCCTTTTTTAAAGCTGATCGTTTTGTGTTCATTTTGTTTAGTTCTTTTCTTTTCTTGTGTTCTTTTAAATGTTTAGTATAGAGCTTAGAAAAAATTCGCAGTGTGAGAAGTAAGGCATGTAGCAACATCAGCACGGCAAAGGGCACTCCTTTAAAGGCAAGGAGAGGCAAAAATATTTTAAGTCAAGTGATAGCAATTGCTGTACGAGTCGTACGATTTTTGAATCAAGCACGGGCAACGCCGGGCCATGCTGCTAGTTATCAATAATAGTCACAGTTGAGTGGGTAAAACGTCTTACATTTTACAGCGTTTCTTTTTTTAGAGATATCAGTCAGTTAAGTGCCATGCATGATACACGCGTAGGCGATCATGTATCTTTCGATACATAACTGATGGGGCCTTTTTTTTCTCGCAGGAGGTTGCCATTTCTTTCTGTTGTAGACCAGTTGGCATCCAAGGCTATAGATCACGGTTTTCTCTGCTATTTACCTACAGCAGTGGGAGAAGAAGAGGATTCATACCTTTCCTAAAGGTATTAGCACGTAAGGGAATGTAATGGATTCGATTGGAATTCGAACTCGGCTCTCCGATTCCTCAAACCGTTACTCTATCGTGCCTCCTTCCTTCAGAGATATGCGTGTGCCGTCTGAGGACATCGCAGAAATTGTTGTATTTCGATAGGATTTAAATATTCTGGTTGTTGTTTCGGAGACGTCGCAGGACAACGGTAAGTTATCGAATAATCACAGGTTTAAATTGGCCGAAATAAGAAAATTGAGAGGCTACTGTTTGAGGTTATCTACTATTTCTTGTATCAAATAAAGTGTATATTTTTTTAAATGTCACTTATTAAGGTCAACCAAATTACCCCGTTTTAAATAAACCTAATAAGAAAATCGAACGTTTTTTTGTAATTTTCTGAGCAAAAATAAAAAAAACACTTCAAAAATAGAAATATATATTTGAAACAGTTTCAAAACATTAAAATTTCAAGTTTACTTCACTTTGCGCGTTCTTTACTTTCCTTGATTCCTAAGCTGTGATCCACATGCTAAGATCATTACCATTTTATATGTTTATTTAAAGTAAGCACTTATATATAAGCCACTGTAAAAACCACCAAGAAAACGATACCTTAATTATAAATTTTAGAAAAAAGACAAAATTATAAATAACATTAAACACCTAGGAAACTTTCTAAATTTGTTAAGGTAATTGGTAAAATTAGATATGTTCATTATCAAAAACCTTACATTTGGCCAAAACATAACATGCTGGGAAGTATAAAGGATAAAATTTTACGTAATAAATGATCACACTTTTACGTAATGTTTGCGCTCACATACACGCACAAGCAACCATCTTGATATGTATTTAATTAATTTTCAATGTTTTGAGCGGACACACAGAGAAACTTTAACCTTTATCTATTACACACACACACACACACACACATATATATATATATATATATATATATATATATATATATATATATATAATTGAGATAGACAGTGAGTGGAGAAGAGAGTTGCTACAGTATAACTCATCCATGACTCATTCATCAATGCTGCATCCTTAATAAAACCAGGCATGTGCTGCGTGTAATTACTCAAGAGAGGCAGTTGGCTGTCATTTATAAATAAATTGTATTAAAAAACAAACAAACAAAAATAAACATTGCCATTAGAAGGAAATGTTAAGAAATATATTAAAAAGAAAGGTATTATTCTGGTAAGTGAAGAGGAGATAAAAAAAAAAAGTACAAACATTTGTAAACTTTTCACTCGAGCTTGTATATAAGAAACTATGAAATGATTTTTTTCCTATTTAACACGCGCGCAAATAGCTAACTCTACCGCTGTCAACATTTCTGCTGCTGTTTTATTCTGTTATCAAATGTGGCTTGTAGCAGCTTCCACGGCAAATTGGCAAGATGCCGTGGCACTGAGATTGAAATCAGGAGTGAATTATGTCTGCCTGAAGAAACCATTACCTGCTCTCAACAACCTCGTTAAGTAACACATTATCTTGGCGCACTTTGGCCTTTTATTGGATGAACAACAGATAAAGAAAGGACACATGGCACAGTGAATAAAGGCGTTGGTTAGATCCAGTGCCAATGTGAGTTCAGTACCTGGTTAAGGCAGTGGAGAACTTGGAGAGGGGAATTAACAGGAGATAACTGATAGCCGACATCCATTTGACATTACACTCTACAGTCTACCCCAGCGAACGAAATAAAGGGTTCAGTTCGACATTTCAAACACCTGAAGAAGGCCGAAGCGTACAACGGCCGAAACGTTGTGATAAATATGGCGACAAAGATGAGGACAATAGTCCGAATATTGTAAATAGTGTACATAATACCTCATCTCAGAAATATAGACAGATAAAAAAGAGAAACCTGTAAAGAATCGGGCCCCGTCGACCGAACTTGTCCTAAACACACCAGTGCTGCTATGGCTTCTGTAAATGGGGTGCCTCTGAACACTGACGGGCTACGGGATTTGTGATGTGATTGCTATTGCCGTTATTAAATTAAATTGTATGTCGTTTAAAAATATGTGTTTAATAAGTCGTTCTGTGGCTGCCACACACACACACGCACACACACACACACACACACAACAACAACAACAACAACAACAACAAAAAGAAGAGTAACGAATCCCCATCACTAGAAGACGTTCATTCAATTTGTTTTTTTAAATTTTTTTAAATTGGCAAATCACAGATTTGAAACAATTTTTTTACTTTTTCTTTAATAGCTGAACATTCTGGCTTCGTTTAACCTACCCAATAAAAAAAAATTAAATGCAATTATTTTAACTAATGGGATTATGTTATCCAGATCAAATAGTGGGAAAACATTATAGTTAGGTTGAAGAAAGAATTATGGGTAATTCTCTACATATGTGTGTAGGTGAGTTGATAGGAATGTAGGTTACATTTGAAAGAAAGGATAAAAAAAGAATTGCATTAAAAGGACTATTAACTGTAAGATGACAGAAAGCATGGTTGTCAGTAAGTGAAAGAAGCTCAAGATGATAGAGACGACAATAGAGAAGTTTCATTATCTGGTATTAACAGAGGATGGAAAATGTCACACCGAAGTGCGAACATGCAGACGACTAGCGAAATATATATTCGAAAATCTAAATAAAGATAATTTCGTTAGAAACAAAGAAAAGAATGATCAATTGCGATGTGATATCAATCTTCTTGTATGTCAGTGATTACTGAGCAATCTCTCCACAGATGAAGAGATAGCATCAACAAACATCTTGTTCAACAGAAATATACTGAGAATTCCACGGACTGAGCGAGTCAAAGCATCAAAGAAGTGTTACGGAAAACTGCAGCAAAAATAACACTTCTAAACGGAATCAGAAGAAACAGCGAAGAAAATGGCGACATACTTCAGACAGTTGAAATTTATTAGTCACATAACGAGGAAAGAGGACTTGCAAAACTTAACCCTCACACGAGACATCGTCAACAAGAGAGATAGTTTAACGCAGCAAGACACTTACCTGACAAATTTGTGTGAATGAAT
>CAHIKZ030002468.1:582500-585000 GCA_903632075.3 Acanthosepion pharaonis | reverse complement strand
AAATCCCAGTTTAATCCATTAAGGTATGATTTTATTTTGAAAATATATTTTAACTCGGATCGGTACCTTCTTGTCGGCTGAAAAATGAAGACGCTAAAAGCCTGTATCTGATGTCATCAAGGCTATTGCACTGTTGCTGCGCATATATATATATATATATATATATATATATATATATATATATATATATATCGCATTTATAGTCGAAAATTTATATATATATATATATATATATGTGTATACATATATATATATATATATATATATATATATATATATGTTCGCATCTATCTATCTTCATTATAGTATGTATGCACATTGATAATAGACTTCAAAATGTTCCATTTTAAAAAAATAATTTAATATCGCTTTAAACAAAGTAGATCTGTTAATGTAAATAGTGTTTTAAGTGTTAACGTGGAAAAAATATATATATATATATATATATATATATATATATATATATATATATATATATATATATATATATATAAGTTATAAAGAACTTGGTAAACCGAATTGGTAAATCCAATGATGATCCGAAATCCTTTAAAAAGGATTTTGGTGAAATAAATTATTGTAATGGTACCTTAAATTGGTCCGTTTTTCATTATATATATATATATATATATATATATATATATATATATATATATATATATATATATATATGTGTGTGTGTGTGTGTGTGTATATGTGTTCCATCCCTGTATCTGTTTGCTTTGTATTCATTGTATGTATATATGTTCGCTGAAGATGCCTGTGTGACTGAAACAGTAAAAGCTCATATCAAGGTTCCACAACACCCAAAAGTAATATTAACTTTAATATTGCGTTCGATACTTCTCGGTCGGTAACAATTTATTTTTTTAAAAATCAAGGGTGGCTACCCTAGCATGTGTACCAACTAAAAATAATTTTGATAATATAATATCCTAATAAATATATATATATATATATATATATATATATATATATATATATAATGTCTTCAAATAATTGTCGGACACTATTATTATCTACTTTGAGCAATAAGAATTGTATAATTACTCTCCAAGCTTAACAAAAGAACTTTGATGAAACTGATCATAAACGAAAATGACATGTTCATTATTAATTAATAATAGTTAAAGATCGGAAGGATTAAAATAAAATTCTTATATATATACATATATATATATATATATTATTTTAGGATTATTTTTCAACTCATTCAATTACCCTTTATATCCTTTGAACTTTCTGTTCTGGAGTAACTCGGTTCCTCACACGTTTCACTTAAGATTTCATTGTCAAGTTTTTTTTCACTGCTTTTTGGACTGACATAGCTGAAACTTCTCCCTCACGTTCGAAACGTCTTATGGGTAGTGTTGAATCTTTTTAATTGATGTCTTTAGCTCTAAGTTGAAATGATAATCCCTCTTCCTGTTGTGATCTCCTGATCCATTTTTCCTCTCTATAGTTCCCGTCCTTTTTTTTTTTTTAAAGTTATTCCCCGTTCTCTTGATGGTTCTTGAATGGACTTTGAAGATGGAAGCCAGAGTATGAATGTTGTTCCCATTACTGAAGGCCTGAATGATCTTTTTTCTTTCAACATTGCTCCGTTGAGAAGACAGTGGGGCTAACAGAAAACGATTTGTTCCATTTCTAGTTGAATAACTCAAAGGGTTTTCAGTGATTCTTACGACAAACGGTTTCAAGATGGCTAAACATCTTCTCTGAAACCTGGAAAAAAGAAACTCGCTTAATTTAGTGATTTTTAGATAATAAACATTTTCTAGGATGCACAATTGAACAACAGTTGGTAATTGGTAGGGATAATTCCAAATAGGACATTAATCCCAAGAGAACTCAATATAAGCGACAAAGCAATATCTATATTTTTTTTATAATCTAAATTTATTCTTTAAAATTATCTCTTCAATTATTTTATTTTTTACATTATTTATTTTGTTTATATTATTTTATTTAATTTACTTGATTTTATTGATACTGGATATGATTATTATTATTAATTTAAAATTGTGATGATTATTACAATGCGATGATGAGATTTGCTGCAGAAAATGGCAGGAATATTAAACATATCACTTTCTTAATTCTGATCATTCCCTTCTTTTACTTTATTAACTTGTTCAGCCCTTTAAAGAAAATTGTTTCTAGGTCATCCTATTGTCTCAACATCTATTTCTTCCTTCTTTCCTTTCTTTTCAAATACTCTCATTTCTCCCCCCCTCTCTCCCCCTCTCCCTCTCTCTCCCTCCCTCTCTCTCCCTCTCTCTCTCTCTCTTTCTCTCTCTCTCTCTACCTAACTCGATCTCTGTCTTTCTTTCTTCCCTAAATGTTTTTTTACATTTTATTTTTTTATTCTTACATCCTTTTTTTTTTATCATAAAACTTTTTTTTTTACTTTTACTTTTTTTCTTTTTTCTTTTTTCTTTTTTCTATCTGTCTGGACGGATTGATTCCATTTCTAAAAAAAACTTCGGTCTGAAGAGAT
>CAHIKZ030002468.1:565000-580000 GCA_903632075.3 Acanthosepion pharaonis | reverse complement strand
TTTACTATAAAAATCATTGAAATTATTTTCATTATAGACGTGTCTCACTTCGTGAGGGGTAACGACCACGTTGAAGCCCTGTGAACTCTCAATATCACCGGGGAGTATTATCTTTTGGGGTATTTTTTTGTTTGTTTTTTAGCAAAAGTTTGGTAAGTTCATGGAAGCATTAAAAAAAGGATTATTGTGAAATATTGGTTGTTCATTTGAAGGTGTTAGAAATCTGAAACTGAAGCGCCGTTGGAACTTTATCTTTGACGAATACCAAAAACATAAATAAATGCGAAAATACCTTCAGGATAAGAATATATATAATGTTGGCATTCACAATGTTTCGATTTTAATCCAATTGAAAATTCTGAAAATCTAAAAATATACGTGTTGGATCATGAAAACCATATCATCGGAACTTAAGTCGTCTGAAAGAATCTGAAATTCAGTAAAATATTACTGTAGATGCTTTGTGCTAATTTAGTTAAAGGTTACTGAAAAAAGGATTAGAAAAGAAATTATACCCTGAAATGGTGGGAAAAATGATTATTAATTTTCTCATGTCATTAATTTGAGGCTTGCAATTATTTTTCCCTTTCTCTATAAATATTCGAATTTAGATATGAAAAATTGATTATCTATTTCCTAACATCAATGTTCTCTGACTTTTAGAACATCTTTAGTATTTGATTATCGTTGGAATTATTTTAAAAAAAAATCAAATCATGCCAATAATTTCACTCAACAGTGTGTTAAAGTGAAGTTGCTACCTTAGTCTAAATAACGACGGCTATGCGACGAGGCTTGACGTACTGTTTAGCTATACGAATATATACAACTCTATTAACCCTTAAAAATGTTTACAAATAGCTGACAAAAGCTGAAAGTGCTCAGAAAAAAAATGGACAATTTATTTTCAAATTCTCTCTTCAAATCAGAAAAAAATCGTTCGAATTTGAGAAAAAATAAATTAAACAATAAATGATCTTCGACCAAACCTGTCGTCGGAATTGTAATATTTGGTGGTTCTGGAGATTGCATGTCCGCTCAAAAATTCAGTTTTTATTTTTATACTAAATGTTAATCCAAAACAAGACTCAAGAGCCACTCAAGGTAAAGTTTTACTGAATGTAAGAAGGAGGTAGAGTAAGAAGGAAGTGAAGATTATAAGTAGAAGCAAGATAAATAGCTACTGAGATTTGACTTGAAAAGTTTGAGATTATCGGGTTCAAGTAAGCATCCATGTGGGAGTTTATTCCACAATGTGAATCTTCCAAATTTTGAATAGAAAACGGAGAGAAATTAGATGCTGTGGACATAGAAAGGCGAGTCCTTGCCTGTAAATAACTGGTGGAACTAAAGTATGGAGCTCATCAGCCAAGCATTTGCCATGGATAGCATGTGATAGAGTAGAGACAAGTTTGAAACATTACGTCTGTGAGGAAAGTGATTGCAGTGGGAGACATGGTATTTCGTACAAAAACGCGTAAATAATTTCGAACTGTATCGAGGCTGGTAATTGATGATTTGAGCAGCCCTAATCCAAATATGACAACAATGCTCCATTCTGATGAATATATATATATATATATATATATATATATATATATATATATATATATATAGATAGATAGATAGATAGATAGATAGATAGATAGATAGATAATATTAGTGGTAAATATACATACATATGCAAAATATATAAATATCCATACATGTATATTTTTTGAATAAAAATTCCAAGAGGAAGAATCCAGGTAGAACTCAATGTCTAGGACAGAGTAAGGATATAATAAAAAGGCTTAAACACTAATATTCCATGGTCATAATTTATTCCATTGGAATCGTAAATACGATCCAATTCATTAGAACTACAAATTCAAAAAGAAAACAGAAAAAACAACCCCGGAAATAAAAACAGCATTTAGAGAAAGTGTAAGTATGAGGAGGAGGGAGATTAAACCTTAACAGAGGGAATTTTAGGAGAGGTGGGTGGAAGCGGTTTAAGTAAGAGAAAGATGAATGTTGTTGGATGTCTAATGCATAAAGATACATTTCAAAAGACATACACACACCATAGACAATCTAATGTTAGAATAAGAGGGAGGAAAGACGAGGTGGGGGAGAGAGATGGGGCGAGGGAAAGTAAAATTGCGTTTCTTAAAGGGCCGCTTTGTAATTGAGAAAATTTGACAAATTTAATATCGACTACAGGTTACAAATCAAATATAAACATATAAAAAATAAATATATTTCTATGTTCAAATAAATATATTTATATATATATAGACATACACACACATATATATATATATATGTGTGTGTGTGTGTGTGTGTGTGTTAAACTTGAGGCTTGGAGTAAACTTGCGTCCCAATAGACATTCAAAGTATGGATTCTCATTTAAAGTTCAGCCGTTAACTGTTATGGAAATCTCATGAGCCAACCGATTTTTATTATTAATTTCCCTGCTCAGTTTAGAGTTATTTGTTGGTAATTTCTGAGAATCAAAAGTTTTCTTAATTCTCCCACAACTTTCTCAAAATACATGCCGGCCCCAATAGCAAAGTTATCTTAACTGTCTTGCCTCTTTCTCAGCGCTTTAGTTTCCCGCAACATTGTCTTCTGCGCCTTTGGTTCGATTTCCAGTGTTCCATTCGTGATATCTCTTATGCATGCAATTTAGTATTTATGGACTTTATTATATACAATTTTAGCCAAACGTATGAGGTTGGGCCTTTTTGGATTATTTTTAACAGGTATCCCAGAAAATAGGACAGACTGTTAAAAGAATGATATTTATTTAGAAAAGAATTTTAACATAATCGTTAAAATATGAAAGCATTTGCTCAATAAATTATCAGGCGGGTTCGGATATCAAAATTAATTATGCACGCTCTAGTAAATAAATTTTGTAGCTTTTAATTAAACACGCTGAAAATTTTACCATTTTGAACTTTATATTTAATTTGAACTTTTCAGTGTCCATGCAGTATAAATTAATTAAAATGTCAGACAGGAAACGACCTGTTTGGTATTCTACAATAAATCCCGATTTAAGTTCAAATTATACGTCCCAAAAATAGGTGATCCTCGCTCTATATGACTTACTCTATTTCATTGCTCTAAGTAATGTTTGTCTCCTAACTATGCCTGCCAGTCCAGGTTTTGCCATCCATTTTGTTAGGTAGGTACTGTTTCATTACCTTGAATTTGTTCTGTGTGTGTTAAGTTCTCTAAGTTATCTTTTCTCATTGTGTATCCCAAAACGTCAATTGTTGTTTCGGATTCTAATTATGAGATTCATTTTCCATTTCATCTGTCTCTTCTGGATGCGAAGTGACTTTTTTTGTTTTCATTTTCTCTAAAATATTTATTCCATGGTATTCTCAGCATCCTTCTGTAGAAACACATTTCTGTTGTTTAAAGTCTCTTCTTCATCTATGTGAAGATTGCCCATTATTCGCTGGCATATAGGAGGACTGATATTACATAACTTTTCAGTATTCTTTTCTTTGTGTAACGAAATTTCTGTTTCTTAATACTTTGCTTAGATTTTTGAAAGCATCTTTCACTATTCCAATGCAGCTTCGGATTTCATTGTCACTCTTTCCACCCTCTGTTAAAACACTTCCCAGATATTTGAATTGCTGTATTTGTTTGACTTTATTTAGAATTTGTAATTTGCATGTTGGGTTATCCCTTTTGCTAACAACCTTGCATCCTGTCTTATTGCAATTAATGTTCAGTTCTTTTTGTCGCTTTGCTTCATTACCTTCTGAAGGAACTCTGATTTCAAACTTCCGCTAACTTACGGCAAGGATTAATTATGGGAAAAGCTTCAGAAGTATGCCCTGAAGATAACATCTTTCTGTGTCTACATTGTGTGATTTGCATAATTTACGTTGTTAAGATTGTGACCGCCAATAATCCTGCTAGAAGATCTGATTCTCACATAATCGCCTCATTCTATGGGTTGAATAAGTCCAGTGAGAAGACATATCCTCGTCTTACACCCTTTACTATTTTTGTATATTTACTGAAATCATCATTGTGATTGGATCAAAAGGTACTATAGCTACTCCTCATACCTAATATAATATTAATGTTAGCCGTTTCCTTATCAGGAAACTTTCCACATTTATTGAGTGAACCGTCAGTGCTACTTTCAGTTGAAATTCACATCATAATTCTATTAGGTTGTCAAATATGAAATGAAGCATTTTGGGGTTGGTTGTTGATCCGGTCGTCTAACGAAGTAACCGCCTTAGTATAAAAAAAATCTTGACTTATTCCGAACTCTTTTTCTGTCCAGATAATTTTTCTTTCAATATATTGTTACTCATACGCCCAATGTAAATGATTACAATGAAATAATGTCGTGTAATCATACAGTATGAGTACAAATGATGAAAATGTACCATTTTTTCAATGAATGATTAAATGCGGTGAGAAATGGATTCACTTTCACAACAGTAAGAGAGTCGGTTAGTTGTCAGATGCAAGTGAATTCTGAAAATAATACCTAAAACCTCCAGTGCACCTTAAAAATTTAATGGTTTCTGTCTTTCAAAGGGGTTATTCATTATTCATTCTTGTCTCAACAATAACAGCAACCTCGTATTGAAATTGAGTGTATGTACGAAAAAATTGAAAAAGAAACATCTTAGACATGTGAATAGGGATGGCCCAATTTCGCTGCACGACAACGCAAGGCCGGACGCTTCTCAATCAACTGCCCAATAGCTGCATAACCTGGATTATGAAATTTTGCCTCATCCACCCCCATATTCACCTGATATCTTTCCTACTGATTATCACTTATTTAACAGTTTTGAGCTTTTCATACACAATAAAACATTCTCCAACAAGGAAAAAGGTAATCGAAGAATTTGTACTGTTTATCACATCAATGGATGAGACTGTTTTAAAAGATGGGATCAAGAATTTAGAAAAATTGAAGTACAGTCATTCATCAACATGGTGTCTATTTCAACTAAATTAATTAATTATTTCACATTTTACAAGGGTGTTTCTCTTTCCTCTAAAGTGCGTCATTTCATGTATGACAATCTTATATACAAAAGATTTTATAGAAAAATAGGTTTGAATTCAGTAACTTGTATTCATAGCAGTTTCTTTCCTAACCTTTTGTTCCAAGTAGTGTGGAACATCAGCATCTTAATGATTATGTCATTATTTTTCTTCATGCTACGTTTGCTCTCCAATTGATTTGTGACTGCTGTTCAATGTCATCAAATTATGTAGTTTGTGTTATTGGTACAATCATCTTTTTGGGATTCTACAACTCTAATACACAAGGTTCTCGCTAAGACATACAGGGTTCATTCACTCATTTTAACCATTGATTTGAGAAAGCCGTTGAGGGTCGATGAAATAGTTTGGCTGAATATTACTACTGAGCAGTGAGTTTAATCCTCATTGAGTAGCCAATAACTATAGCATTATGTCAAACTAAGTTGAACGGGTCGAATTCAGGACACTGGGTCAATGGGTTATTATTGAAATTTGATTATGATGAGCTTAACAAAACCAGAGAAGGTACATTCCGCGTCAACAAGGAAATGTATTTACTAATACCCACAATTTTGAGTCATTTAGTAACAGTTGGCAAAATTTCGAAACGTATCAATCAGGAATAGCATTTAGTAAGAGACGACAACAGAAATCACTCAATGAACGCGTGCAGATATTTAAGCCTCTCTTTAAGATTCATCAAGCACGAGTTAAATTATCCTCTGAAACTGCACGCGTACTTGATGAGGCACCATTACTCTTGCTGATAAAAGTTGGTTCCAATATAAGAACACGACACAGAAACGAAGCTAGACAAATAAAGGAGCTGCTGATATAACTGATAGTGTGTCAAAAAATATTTATCCTTTGTCGGTTGCGAAATTTTACTGACACAGAATGCTGTAAAATGCTTGATCTGAAAATAGATATCAGTGCAGATACTTTTTATATATGTTCTTGCAAAATGTTGATAGATAAGCACGCTGAGATATTATGCATCATTCTCATTTATTACACAACAGTCGGACTATATATTGGACGATTGTTTTGTTGTACACGAGTTTTTAACTTCTGCTACATGCACTTTACACGTCTTATAACCGGGGACTAAGAAAACGAAAGCACCTTTTCAACTATTGTTTAGACCCGGAAGCATCGTGTCGGCCATATTGTTATGTGTGAATACAAAAAGAGAAGTAACGTTTACAGAGAAGTTAGCATACAGAAAAGTCACCAGACTAAAACTGCGTTATCGTTACTATTACAGAACCTCTTACCAAGTTGTGGCATTAACTATGGATTTTGTCCAAGTGAAGAGCAGTGGCTGGTTTTATTTGGCTTTCGGATTCCCGTTCCAAATGTTATCTTCAGAGCATACTTCTGAAACTTTCCCCATAATTAAGCCTTGCCATAAGTTAGCGGAATTTTGAAATCAGAGTCTTCTTCTCGTAGATGGAGTGCAATCCCAAACTAAGGATTTCCATCTACCCGATTTAAGCATTACATCTACTACTGGGTAGCTATATAATGTATTTTGAAATTGATTAAAATGTTATTTAATATACCTTATTTGATTGCAAATGCGAAAAATTTTCTCCAAATATTGGAATTCCAGAAGTCTGTAATACGAAAAGAAATAAAACATTATACTGAAATTGCAAAGATCTGCAACAAGGCAAAAAAGCTTCCAAGACATAAGCGGTTACTGAATGTGAAAGAATATGAAAAACATTATGAAGGATCGAGAACAATAAAAGAATAGGAATGAAGAAAGCGGTAGATATTGATTTTACATATTTTTGAAAATCAAAGTTACCCGAAAAGCAAGAAGCAGCAAGAGAAGTTCACAAGCGTGAAGTGCAAGAAAAGAAACTGCTAGCAAAGAACTTACAGTTAAATTTAGCCAATTCAACTGGATGTAGCTGTAATATTTGAAGGATGTGCGAATGCTAGACTTATAAATATGTGAAATAGACTATGGAAAGAAAGCAACCAATTATCTTAGCGGCAGATCTAGCAATTGATTCATTATGACCTTTCTACTTCAAACGTTAGCCGGAGAAGACGCAATGAGTCACTCACCAGCAGATTTTAGGTCATTTTTGAGATCAGGTACCAACTTGACTTCATCGAACCGATTTGACTTACTATTACTCTATTTTATTATTAGAGATCGTGGTTAGTCTGCTACTGCTAATAATATCTAAATTATACTTATAATAAGGATAAGAATCGAAGATTTGAACTGATTTGATTTTTACGGCTTATCAACTTTTGCAGATTATTTAAAGCCAGAAAATATTTTTAGATTTTAAGATGTTTACGGCGTGTATGAGGGGGCGGTAATAATGATTTACTGATTCCTAAATAACGCATAGGTGGTGGGAGAAGGGGTAAATTCATGACTTTCTCAAGCTTATTTGTGTGGAAGCGGATATAGCGTGCGTGACTGGATTTGAAATTCGAATCTCTGAATTACAATTCGAAACCGTTATCCTTTACAACATCCGCACATAAAAACACAAAATTTCCAAACGGTCACTGACCAAGCTCGCTGATAGAACGTGAATCGGTGTTTCAACGTGATATAGCCGTAAGCCTGATAATAATGTAATAAATTTTACCCTTTTTATAAAAAAAATCCATGAAGTGAATGCTTTCACAAGATCATTACTGTTAATCACCTAAGGTCGGTGAATTTTTTTCTTGTATGTCATTTGTAATTTGAATTTCAGCTGAAATTTACTGCTCAAAGTCTAATCTAATGGGCGATTTTCTGGACAGTCTTCATTCCCCACATCCTGTTAATATCGATCTCCAGGTCATTGTATTTGGAAAATTTCTCGATAATTTTTACAGTGGTGTTTCTCTCAAATGGTACTGCTATGTCAAGAAGCATACACTTCCTGAATTTCTTTTTTTATATATATCATGTCTGTTGGCTTTTATTTCCCTGTCAGCTTGAATTGGCATTTCCAAAGGATAGTTGTATCGTTATTTTGGGTAACTGTGTCTAGTTGGTGCTCATACCATCTCTCAGTGATTTCGATTTTGTGCTTCTTGCCTGTCTTCCAGTGTACATATGTAGCTACCTTGTTATGTCTCTGGGTATATTTATTTGTGCCAGTTACTGACATCCTGAGATAATTTAGTCGACAATTTTCATCATATTTTCCGCAGATCCTGCATTTCCTTGATTATGTGACAGTAATAGGATCTGGTTGCTGAGGCTTTGGTCCTGAACTGCAATAAATAGGCCTTCTGTCTCAGCCTTCAGCCTGATGCTCCTTACCCACTGATGTGTTTTTTTATGTTGGTCCACATTTGCTTCTTTCGTTCTTTTTATATATTTTCCATGCAACGCCTTTTCCTCACAGTTTTGTTGTAATTTCATTTGGCCATATTGTTTTACTTTCCGCATTACGCCTTTGGCATACATTGTATTCGCTTCGTTTTTTGTTGGTAGGATTTCAGGTATATTAAGCTGTTTCTTGAAGAGTGCAGCTTCTTTGTTTATGAAGTGATTTTGGTGTTTTACTATTTGTAGGAGAGGGTCATTGATTTTTCTGAGGTAAGCTACCAATCCGATTGTTGTAGCCTTTAGAGTTAATTGGTCTCGTAAAGCTCTTGGTCCATACAGCCTATTAACATCTGACTTTGGGTGGTGCTTCTTCATTTGACGAAGCATTTTTTCTGGTATTGTCGTTCAATCTTTTAAGGACATTCAATTTCCATTTAATAATGGTGAAGCTGTATGTTACTAAGGGTATAGCTAAGGTGTTGATAGCCTTCATTTTATCGGCCCCATTAAGTTTGTTTTCTAGTATCAGACGCATTCTCCTATATTTTTCGGATCTTTTCCTTCACAATTTAATATTGTATTCCGTCCCCTTTATTAATTCTTATGTATTTGTATGACCCATCTTGGTCTATTTCCTTAATGTTGTTATTGATATCAAGGTCTAAATCTGTAGTTTTAGTTAGCTTACCGCCTTTGAATGTGGTTTTGGCACATTTGTCGATTCCGAACTCCATTCTAATGTCTTCGCTGAAGGTTTTGACAATGGTGTGTAGGCTTTTCTTCTGGTTGTTATCCTTGGCAAACGTTTTAATATCATCAATATAAAATAGGTGATTCAGTGCCATTCTGTGTAGGCAGCTGAGTGGCGCTAATGCAAGGCAGAAGAGTACTTGTGATAATGAATCTCCTTGGAAGATCCTGCTTTTGATGTTGATTGGTCGCGCTCTTAATGACCCGTTTGTATGGTTTAGACTTTGTGTAGTTTTTCAGCTTTTCATGCATTGTGTTATGAATTTGACCGTTGTCAGGCATACTCTATATACTTTTAGGCTCTTCTTTATCCATGAGTGTCGAACGCCTTTCTTTAGTCGAACCATACTGCCGATAAGTTTCTTTTCTTTGTTTTCACCTCTTCGAATATTGTTTTATTGATAATTATTTGGCCCTTGCACCCGTAACTTCCTCTTTTACATCCCTTCTGCTCTGCGGAAGTAAATTGTTTTTCTTAAAGGAGTTGTATGACCTTTCGGCTATGATAGAAGTGAGGATCTTGTACATAGTAGGTAGGAGGGTGATAGGTCTATAGTTCTTCGAGTTCAGCGTCTCTTCTGTTTTTGGGAGTAAATATGTCACCCCCCAACACACACACACCTGACCCATTTAGGGCATTTTTCTGGGTTTAAAATTATATCATTGTAAGACCGTGCGGTTGTTTCAATAATATTGATATCCGTCTATTTTTGGCACTATATATGAGTGTGTTGTTTGTTTTGTTGCTTGATCCATTTATTTATTTATCTTTCATTGTGCATTTTGCAGTTTTCCCCACATCTTAAACCAGAACTCCTCGATTTCCTGGATATTAAGTGGGTCATTTTCTCTATTTTATTTTTTCGAAGTTCTTGATATAGTTTCTTAGAATCTTTTTTGGAGATCTTGTTTTGCCAGAAAAATCTGCTTTTTTTTTTTTTTTTTTTTTAAAGCCTGATTCTCTGCCTTCGCTTGAATTTGTTGTTTCAGCTTCTCTTTAATTTTTGGTACGTCACTATTATTCTTTATGTCAAGGCTTCGTTTCAGTTGTCTCCTTTTTCTTTCTTTCATTTTAAAGCATTTGTCTACTTGACTTAGTAGTGACAATTGTCTTCCTCTCTTATTGTTTCTGCGATCGTTACCGAGGCTGCGTATATAAGATGATTCATTTCTGTCAGGTTCATCGGGCTTTCCATTTCGTCCCTTATTTCTCTAATTGCTTGGTTAGTAAGGTTGATGGTTTCCTTCACTTGACGGTTCTTTCTTATTTTTGGAATTGTCGGTCTTTCCTCGAAAAACATTTCCTTTACATTCTCTCATTTATAGCGGATCTATATTTCTCTCTCATATTCGTCATTATCTTCCTTTCTTTGTTTGTATATCTCAGAGGGATTATTATAATTGGTTTCTATTTGTTCCTCTGGGTTGTTGGCATTTAGCTCCACGATGTTAACGTTTAATCTGTTTATGATGTTTTCTCAGATGATTTCGAGTTCTATTTCAGTTTTTTTTTCATGATGATGTCATGTCTGATATTGACTAGTTTGTTGGCATTGATATTTAGTCTATTTGAAGGATGTTTTACTCACCAGATATTATTGGCGGCTTTGCTCGTTGTTGCCATTGTCGGATTTATCGTAGTGGTATAAAAGGTTATCATTACTTCAATATACTCTTCCCTAGACCATTTATTTATTGTTCTTTTTGTAGGATTTTCTTTTAGTGAATATACAGGTCCTCTGTGAGGACTTGTTCTCGGTGTGGTTTTCCTCTAGTTTTCATTGGGTAGAGTTTGTTCCAGTTGCAGACTTTTCGATCCCAGTCTGGTTCCTCACTGGGGAAAGCGGTTGTTGTTGACCCGCGTGGCAACTGAAGCGGTTTAGCAATATTTTTCGTGGTGTTATCATCAACTAGTTCTTATTCCCCCATAATTGGGGAGCGGGTTCGTGGGCGCCAGAGCATATCCATATCATGGTGGGCCATCACGTTCAGGGGGGCCAGGCCTCTTCCTTTTTATTTAATTATGCTTTATTTATTTATTTTACTATTGCTATTATGAGTAACAACTGTAAAATCCTTGTTTAGAACCGTTTGGATTACAAGGAGACACGACTACGACGGGCTTCACCAGACTCCGACTTAACTTCAATTTTCAACGGAATTTTCTTTGGCTTTTTTCCTCTTGTGTTCAATAATATGGAACTATATTAAAATCATCCTACTCTTGTTATTACACAAATATGTTTTATCCATAAATGCAATTAATATATAGTTACTATTAATATTCAAATAAGTTTATTATAAGTGTTTCTATTTCATAGCTTATAAAATATTGTATATAAATTACTAATAAATAAATAATAAAAGAACATTAAAAAATAATCGAGAAGTCAGTATCCCCCCAATCATCACCATTACCACCAATACCATCACTACTGCTATTGCATTCCTCTTTGTTTCTCTTCTTCCTTTTATCTATCTATCTATCTATCTATCTATCTATCTATCTATCTAATACTAAAAGTGTGTGAATCATGCATACGTCGGCCGTTGGGTGCATAATGATTTGAGTTTCTCTCCACCTCACTCTTTCCACTTCTTTCCCTCCCTCTCGCTTTCCAACTCTCTCTCTCTTTCAACCTCCCTCTCTCTCTTTTTCCACCTCGCTCTCTCTCTTTCCAACTCTCTCTCTCTCTTTCCAACTCTCACTCTCTTTCCACCTCTCTCTCTTTTCAACTCTCTCTCTTTCCACCTCTCTCTCTCTCTCTTTCCACCTCCTTCTCTCTCTCTCTTTCCACCTCCCTCTCTCTCCTTCCAACTCTCTCTCTTTCCAACTCTCTCTCTCTCTTTACACCTCCCTCTCTCTCCTTCCAACTCTCTCTCTCTTTCCAACTCTCTCTCTCTCTCTTTCCACCTCCCTCTCTCTTTCTATCTCTGGGATTGAGTGTTTCAGCTTTCATTAAACTAACATATTTTAAATATTGAAACAAAAGAAAATATTTTTGCCATATTTAAAAAAAAACATTTTCGAGTGAATATGATTTAAAAATATTTCTTGGCATATTAAAAAAATACTTTTAAGCTAAACTGGTTAAAAAAAAAAAAAGATCCTAAGTGGATAAGATTAAAATATCCGAGTTCTTTATATAGTAAGTATTTTTTATTTCAATTTCCTTCCAACAGATAATTTCCTTATTTTCTCTTTCTTTTTTTCTTTCAGTGTTGAAATCTACTCCAATGTTTTATAACCTGAATCAATGGGTCACGGCTTGTCTAGTCAGTAATAAGACTCTCATAACACTCTAATGCTCTGCCAGAATCCAGTAAAAAATATTTGTGTCAAAAACAAATTAAACTAACAGCTAATGATTATATATTAGATATAACAACAAATAGTATAACTTAATAACGTGTTTCTAAAATTAAAATATAATTAATCTAAAATTGAATTTGTGGCTCTATACTATACTAATATACTGTACATATATATATATATATATATATATATATATATATATATATATATATATATATATATATATATATATATCGAGAATATTTAACATCGAAAAACATAAGAAAAATATTAATTATTTTTAATAATATGTGCAAATCTCCACAAACTCGTGTAGCAAAATTATGGAAAATAAACCATAATATTTTTTTTTTTTAAATCCACATTACAACCAAAACGTTTACGGTTTCTCTCTTCATTTTAATATAGACGCATTTTCTCGTTGGAACTATTATAACCTCTTTCCTTTATATATATATATATATATATATATATATATATATATATATATATATATATATGAAGAAATATAGTTTTAAGGTGTGCTATATTTATGGGTTAAAGTGCTCAATATCAGAGATAGAGCGTATGGAAATATAAAAGTCAGGCCTGACGAGTGTGTCTAGCATGAAACAGTCTGTCGCCTCTGAGTTTTGACTTCAATGTTCCCTTTTATATTTATATATATGTTTATATATACATATACACGTATATACAGGTGCACGTATATATACATATATATATATATACAAATATAATATTATTATCATCATTACTATTACTACAATTATTATTAGTCATCATTATTTTTATTATTATTGCATTCTGCTTCATTTCTTCTTCCTATCCGCCTTGTATCCTTCAACAATTTGCTTCAATGACTGCTACGAGGAGGAGACGCTTTTGTAGTTTTGAGACGCCGTTAAGAGAAACAGATTAAGAACCTCCTTGAAACAGCAATGATGGCAAATACAATGGCAATGATAACAGTAAAACATCGGTCACTTTCGAATGGTGTAATAACTTAATAAGATGTCTTTAATATTAAAATATCATTAATTTAAAATATCATTTTAGAGCAAATATATATATATATATATATATATATATATATATATATATATATATATATATTAGAAGATTACTATCAGTAAACTGTTATATTTTTTTGAAAAAATTATTTTGATGTGTTCTCTATCAATGTGTTAATAAATACAGCATTTACGTTATATTTAATCCCTAAATTATTTGTAAAAGAGTTAAATATTCAAATTGCTAGCAAGCATCAAATTAATTTCTTCGTTGTTTTTGAACATTTAAATTACTATCAAACATTAAAATCTATTTTTTACATAAATTGCTAAAAATATACCACCCCTCTTCTTCCTACGTAAAACCTAATTACAGCTTCTTCTCTTTACTTCCTCCTTCTGTCATTTTTCTTTTTCTTTCTTCTCCCCTCCCATTTAAATATATCACTTCCGTTAAGTTAACCGTTTAAATAGGTCATGGTCTGGTCAGAAATATTAAAATAAACCCTATCTAAACTCGACTATGTCTCTTCTACCACTCCTAGGTACCCTTTCTGTTAAATTACATAAACTTAATACTACCCGTCAAAAGTGTGAATTTTCATTTCATCTTTCATTTTTTGGAAGTATTATCTGATGATCCAGCGTCCCTTAAAAGGGCTCTGGTGAAATAAATTACTATAATGGAACCTTTCTTTAATATATATATATATATATATATATATATATATATATATATATATATATATATATCAAATACGTTTTTTAAGAAATATATTCGCTTTCATTATAGGTTTTTTATTCTTTTGTTGTTTTTCTGTTTCCTCCAACCATCTCTGTCAGACATCGCTGTAGGCAGGTCCTCAAGCTGGCATCCAGAGTCATGTACAAGTTGGTCAATGTAGGTGTAATGAGGTCTTCTAACCGATTTTTACCGCGCAATGGGTTCCATAGCAGGGTGTCACAAGTTCTGATTTACGTTTCAAGTAGTGAGCAACAAGCCGAAACCTTCTCTCACTTAGCGAAATTGAGATAAGAGGAAGACATCCATACAAGCGTTTCTTTGATGGGTGTTTGTGATGCCTAATGGAAGTCGTAACATCCATGTGTAAAGAAAGAAAGAAAGAAAGACGTTTATAGGG
The DNA here is from genome assembly GCA_903632075.3 of Acanthosepion pharaonis. Classification (NCBI taxonomy): domain Eukaryota; kingdom Metazoa; phylum Mollusca; class Cephalopoda; order Sepiida; family Sepiidae; genus Acanthosepion; species Acanthosepion pharaonis. The sequence continues at coordinate 565,455 of CAHIKZ030002468.1, read as the reverse complement.
AGCCTCGAAAAAACACGCCATATCCCCTCGGAGACCACACGCTTCTCCTTCTTCTTATTTCTTTTATGATGTTTATCGTATTCAACCGGAGATCTCGCATTATGGCTATTCTCCATCGACTCGTATCATATTAGATAGCACCATTCGTAGATTATTTGCAATGTCAAGCAACGTCAATTTCTCAAGTTATGGGACACTATGGTTTATTCAGAATTTTTTAAAATGTGAGTCTTTAAGTTTGGTGATATATATATATATATATATATATATATATCCCATCACCCCTGTCGAAATAGTCCCACATTCTGAAAACTTCAAAACGGAAGTCAGTGTATTACTTGTGTTTATTAATTTCTTTATATTGATATTATGATACGAGGGAATAGTGATGTCGATAAGAAGTCATTTTCTTTTTCTTTTTTTTTATTGGCTTTTATTGTTGTTGTCAACGATGG
>CAHIKZ030002468.1:457500-560000 GCA_903632075.3 Acanthosepion pharaonis | reverse complement strand
GAAAGCTTAGATCAAGAACAGCTTAATCAAAACATATCCAAATGATGGACAATTTTTGTCTTTCACCCTAAATTAAAGCTAACATACGAAGTTTAAAACATGATCAGACATATTAGACATTCATTGTCTGCATTTAACACTATGTTTATATATAAAACCATTCGGATTTCGATCTCGGCTTGAGGCAATCGGATCTCTAGCCACACCGATGAGCTATAAACAGTGAAACAGTCTCTATGTGGATGACAAATTAGTCGCGTTTCGATCCCGGCTTGAGGCAATCGGATGTCTAACCTTACTGGTGAGCTCTGAAACAGCGAAACAGTCTGTTTGTGGATGACAATATATACATGTTCCTGAGAAAAATTATTTCGGTTGAGCACTTCGGGGAGAAAAGTGATTTTGTAAACAGTGACTATTACTGCTATTGATGTAAGACTCTTCGTCAAGACGAATCGAGTTCTCCGGTCATTGGCGTGTTTTTCTAAAAACAAATACGTCTCAATTCACCTTCATCCCGGCCGTGCGCCAATGGCTTAGGGGCAAAATTTCTGACTGATACCAAATCACGGTTGACACAATTATAGTAAATTTTACAGTTACTACAGGTTAGGTAGTAGTCATGTGAGAAAACTTTGTCCAAGTGCTTACCCAGCTACTGTCTTCTCTGTCAACCTTCATTAAATAATCATTTTGGGAATGACCAGGTGTTATGATGGTCGACAGACAAAGAGGTGATTAAGTGATCAAGAAATTTCTTCTTTCTTAACTACTACATAATTAGTAATTAGACAGGTATACGAAATTAAAATCATTAAAAATGAACACAATTAAAAAAAACATTTAGAATGTTTCCATAACATCACATTTACTATTATGAAGAAGCACACATTTAACATCTATTTTAGATTTTTAAAACTAATGGTTCGCCCAATACAAGGACAAAGAGTAACTCAAAATAAAACGTTACTGAAAGATGTTGTTGTATGGACGCACAAGGAAAACGTAATAAGTGAATAAATGAGAAGATGTCGGAAAGATTACAATTGACCTATATTTGAAGTGATTTAAATTGTAGTCATCAAGGAAGCATCCTCTCAGGAGTCTGTTCCATGAAGATTTTGGAAGAAGCTGTATGAATGGAATTTCTTTCTTACTAATGGAATACGAAGAGAATTGAGATAATTCGTCCGTGTTTATGCGGCAGAGCGGGTTTTAGCTGTGAAGGTCTAAACTGGTGATACTAATGAATATAGTTCGTCAGAACATTTTCTATGGAAATAGCGATGGAGTCGCGAGAGGTTTGCGACGTTTCGGCTCAGGAAAAGAGGTTGTATGGTGGAAAATAATCCATCGCCCACAAAGCCGCGTATACGCTTTTGAACTCTCTCAAGTGAGAATTGAGAAGCTGCAGCTCAGATAAGGCAGACATTCTCTGCTTTTTATTCTGATCTGGCTCTTGTTAATATAGGCCATAACAGTGGGAGCTAAGTACTTACTTATCTGTGCAATACAAGGAACCGGCTACATTCTCAGTATCTTTAGCGGAGAAACGTACATATGGATTCAACTTGAGGTCAGAGGTGAAATTGAGTACCGATACGTTTTTAAAGGCAAGTGACATATCACCGTTCTTCTGTCTTGTATTCAATGCTAAATTTATGCACTAAAGCATTTACATCAAAGCATTAATCCAAAGATTTTTTTTTCATTTAGATATTGTCTTTTTCTCTATATCACTACCAAGAGAAAGTTGCTTCTGGATATAACTATTTTTCTTTTAATATGAACCACATGAGCTCCGTTAGAGATAAAGGAATTTATGAAACAGTTTATGAAGGAGATTACGAAGGGGATTATGGAAGAATCTATTAAGGAGATTATAAAGGAAATTATAGAGGAGTCTATGAAAAAGGCCGAAATTTCTCACTGAGAGAATGAGTCTAAACTCATTCATTTTTTTCTTCTTTATCTTCAGTAATCGCTTTGAATGAATTTATACATAAGCAAAATTCACAGAATTATTAATGTTCAACCAATACAAGGCCCAAGAGCCACTCAAGGTAGAGAAGCCAAGAAGTGCAGTTTACAGGGTTATGTGGAAACGATAACGGTTAATACCAATTGTAGACTTGAAGAGATTAAGATTATAGTAATCGGGAAAACATCCTATCGGGAATCTGTTCCACAAAGCATCAGTTCTTGGGAAGAAGCTGTTCGGGTGGAACTTCTATTTTACTATTAGAATACGAAGGGAATGAGTGGTGGATCAGCTGTATGTGTACTCATTGCTGATCAAAGATTAAAATAAACTTTTTCTTTTCATTTTATCCTTGAATTCTGCAGGAACAAAAATAGTAATTGTTACTATGATGCTTTGGTTCCCTCCACATTAATAGGATACCACAAAACAAGAGCTTTTCATTTTGCCTTTTGTCCATTGTTTTAGTCCTTCCGCAGAAATAGAGCAAGCACTGTGAGGGACCCTATTTTTGCCCGGCTCTCCAAGTTCTATTCATAAGTAGGAGTAAGTTGCTTTTTAAAAACAAATTCAGTTTTATTCTAGGCGTTTTCATTTTCAACTACAATTTTGTTTTAGAAATCTAGAAGAAAATATCAGAACTGTCCACATAAATCTCTAAACGCCATAAAATGATCGCTGGTAGTAAAAAACATTGTAATTTCTCTTCAGATAATAAAACCGTCAATTAATATAATTACGTCTTCAGCAACAGTCCTCTCTAAATTCGACAGTTGAAAACTTTACAGTTAGGATAAGCCATGTATCTTCGACGGATGTTAAATCATTTGCTCTCTGTAAAAAATGTGAGAGTTCTATTCGGTCAGTTTTTTCTCAAAATTTACTGCTTTGTCGATGCCCCCTTGAACACCACAATCTTGACCTCACCAAGGCAAGTCTCAATCTTTATCAGTCCTCCCTATCCACTTCTTCTTCCATTCATATCATCCATCTCATTCTTTATAACAATTTTAACAGTAACACTCAAGTTTTAGTGACCTTGCATTAAGTGGAATTTAGTATAAAAGCGGATTTAACCATTTGATCTCTGATTTGAGCAAGACAAAAAGATGCAGGCAATTATTTTTCTCTGCATATATCTTCAAATGTTTACATATGTTTTAATCATTTAACTTCACGTTAACTGAGTAAGGAACAGAAACACGCAAGTTAAAGTCCTTTAGCTTCTTCTATGATAAGAGACTGTGACGTTGACAGTCTGTCCCGGCTTGAATACGTCAGTCTACTTCCACGGAATCGAATCACTCCCTTTTCCATGGTATTCCAACTTCTGACTACCTACACTTTCATTCATTTCATACATTTTTATTTAAACACTCATCCTGGGTATGACGATAAACTACATCCGGCATCAAAGCCGCTGATGGCGAAATTAGAGGTTTTGAGGAGCACGAAACCACTTCTTAACCGCTGTTGTTCCTAACTCCACCCTGACCCCGGGTGGTAGCACCTGTTGGGATCCTAGCTATGGGCAAATAGTGACCCCCCCCCCAAATAAAAATCGTCAATACATTTTTAAAATAACATGAGCAACAATAGATTTTTATAGCAAAGTAACAATCAATGCAACACTTAAAATATATATATTTCTATAGTAAAATTCCCATCAATATATTTTATGGTCTACAAATTATGTATCGGAAAAAGACATACCTTTTCCCTGAAAGTATAAAATTATGTGCAAAATATTTAGATTTTGTCATTAAATAAACCATAGACGTTTATATGCCGCTAAACAAAATCAACCAACCTTTAAAAATTAACTCTCTACTTTGACTAGTTCTCAGGCACTGTATTAGGTGGATTTTAAAGATAAAAATCTCACCAACATCTTCTGTGATATCGAGCATTTTATCAGACAATGTAGCATCAGGCCTATCCAACCGCTGGATATACTTCTTCTTAATGGTAGGATGCATCACTGTATTGTGCTTCCAGCTATATTTTAGACTTCTGAAAAATATCGTTTTAAATATGAATTTAATACGAGAAACCATATACTATAAATTTAAAAAGTGATGCGAGGTTATGATGAAAATTTAAAAAAAAAACTTGTTTAACGAAAAAACTTTTAGATGAACAAGAAAAATGTTTTGAGTGTTCAATTCGGCGCGCCAAATAATATTAGAGTTTTAAAAAATCCATTAATTACTTAAAAAAAAGAAGGTATCTTTAGAAAAGAAAATACTTTCTTTGCTTTTTGTGTTTCAAAAGCTAACACATATAAACATCGAAATATCCCAACTACAGCTGCGCATTTCTTAAATAAAGCAATTGAGTTTTGTTTTGTTAAGATACTTTCTTGTGGCCTAATTTGAAAAAAAAAATGCGCTTAAGGCTGGTTTCCCTGATAGGAAATGAGAATACTGGTTCGATTCTTTGGTATCACTTCTCGATTTCTAGGACGGTTGACATTAATTTCATTATTAAATAAAATGACACAAACATATCTGCTACAACAAATAGACCCACTAAATATATGATAGTTATGGTAATAAAACAAAACATGGAAATCAATTGAAAAAAAAATCTTCTTAAATATATACATTTACTGTCTGTGAGCAGAGTTCTTAACGGTCTGTTTGTGAGAATTTCATTCAAAAAATCAGTAGGGTCCTCAAATATTTCTACGCGTGTCTGTCTGAGTAAATTTAACCTGTTCAAGTCTGGGGTTAAACATTATCCTCCCACATCCTTTCTTTATAAACTGTCTCTTAACGTAACACTCTACCATTAGGGGCTCCGGGCCTTGTACAGGGTGAACCTTACTATAAAAATAAACAATTATCTATCTATCTCTCTCTCTTTAAATATATATATATATATATATATATATATATATATATATATATGTGTGTATGTGTGTGTGTGTGTGTGTGTGTGTGTGTTTATACGTTCTTTTTATAGCTACAGATATTTAAGTAAATGCTCTGTTTATAATAAACAGTATTAACAACATTAACCGGCCTGAATGACCGAGAAATCTTCATAGAAAATATGCGTCCTGCGACAGGAATCAAACCTGTATCCTATACGGAACTGTCATGTAGCCTGACGTGTTTTAACCGATTGGGCCACAATCGTGACGGAAGCATGAATGGACAAACGTGAACAAGCATGTGTCTGTATTTCGTCGAAATTATGGGCCGTTTACAAGAAGTGCAAAATCTAATAAGTTGCTAAAAAGAACGTGTCTTTTCTGTATCGAGTTTCGCCATCATAAAAATAACATATAAAGAAATGAAAATTATTCAAACGAGATAAACAAACGGAATAAATTAAACATTAAATAAACATTAAGATTTAAAAATATGAAAAGCAATTTGTCTGCAAGCCAGTCAAATCATGCTCTGCTAAACTAAATAGAGTACCCTGATTCCGAAATTGTACTCAGAATAGTTCCAGAATATCAGGTTTTGAGATAAATAGCATGTTTATTTGTTTACTACCGAGACAAAGATATTACACTAGACTAAATCGAATATCCAGTTTTCCGAATCTGTACTCAGAATTCTGTTAGTGTATCAGGTTTTTTTTAATATACTCAGAGTACATTTCTTTGTTTACTCCCCAGATAAGTTGTGCCCTACGAGACTAAATCAAATATGTTGATTCCAAATATATACTCAAAATTGTCTTAGCACATCAGGAATTTCAGATATATACATATATGCAACCAAGACAAATGATGCTCTACTCGATCGATCAAAATTATATTTTGGGGAGAATTGCACAAAGAGATAAGTGGGTACCAAGTATAATTGGTTTTAGTAGGGTGCACAGATTAGTACAATAGATTTTCCTTTTTTTTGGGGAGGAAAATTAAGTTTTATTATTTAACATACAAAGTACTGCCACTATTTTGAAAACAATTTAATGATTAACACAACAATTTTTTTGCATATATTTTCTTTAAGGTTTTATATATACAAGAATCCAGTTTCCAGTTCGCCCTTCGTCTGCGAGAACTATAAATAAATCACAAGGACAAAAGCTTCATAAAGTTGGAATCCAGAAAGAAATATTTACGCATGGCTAGTTGTATTTTGCATGCTCAAGAGTAAGAAATCGTAAGAATTTATTCTTCACTGTTAAAAAGGAAAAGCTGAAAACATTAAAATTTTCTCTAAAAAATGTTAAAATTAAATTAAATTAAATTAAAGAAGTTATTAAATCGCGAAGTAGGATTTCTGTCAAAGTATGTTTCCAAACAAATCAGCTTATTCAAATTCCATCGATTGGTATGCTAAATTGAATGAAACGTAAAGTATGTAAATCGCGACAAACATGCTAGTGATTACTTCAACAATAATTAATACTGTGAACATTTCAACAGGTGTCAGCGTGCTGAAAAAAATTCTAGTGATTTACAAAGCGACCATTTTATTTCTGATATATTTGGAAATCTTAAAGATACCTACTACTGCGATTGTCTATCCATCTGGTTTCCCCTTGTAGGATCCAGCTCGAATCTTCCATTATGTTTGGGTTGAACCACTCTTAATACTCGATCAGTGTGTATGTATATGTGTGTTTGTTTAACACTTTTCCCCGTTACAAGAAGTGTCCACCTTATAGACACTGGCTAATCGCTAGCCACAGTGAGAAAGACATAATTACATCAGTCGACACACAGGCCGAATAAGTAGATCATATATCTGTGAGCAGCTGGCGACAAAACAACGCCTCATCTAAATTCGGGCGTTGAACGCTTATTTAACGCAAGAACTAAGAGTTTTTAATTAAACGGCTTGACAACGTTTTCTTACTTTCATCCGGAATATGTACGGGAATGGTACGCTCTACTTAACACATCCGCTGACTTGTTATTGGGGAAAAATAAGAAACAAAAAAATAATGATTTTCTACTGACCCCCGTAATATGATGTATACTTCATTCGCCATCTTAAAAAAAAAAAAAATTGGGCGTTTACAGAACGTTACAAAAGTGTGACGATGCATTATCGGTGAGATCAATTAATTAATATTAATCATTGTGTTCGGCTGGTGCACCAAATAAGGTTATCAATACGATCATAAGTCGCTGAGTGGATAGAGGAGAAATAAAAGCTCAAAGATAAGATTAAATGATTCAATATTATTTCATTTCTGAGGATTGATTTTCTCAACAGTTTGGACCAGAGACATTCGCATAAAATTGATATTAATTTTAGGAAAAATCAGCAAAAAATATCAATCTTAATTCGTCGCGTGCCTTTCGGTGTTCATTTTTGCTTCTTTCCTCCTTAACTTCACTCTTTATACAAATCTTGCGTTGAAAAGCAATTGATTTAATTCAGCTTGTTTTTTTTTTTGTTTTGCATAGAAGCTTTGTTTATTTGGCCTGTTTCTTTACAACACTTCCTTTTAGTAATATATTATCATCTACTAATATCTGTGTTATGTCAATAATTGTACGTTTACTTGTGTCTTGTGACACAGGTTTATATATGTGTACATTATATATATATATATATATATATATATATATATATATATATATATATATATATATATATATATTCTGTTATATATATATATATATATATATATATATATATATATATATATATATATATATATATATATATATATATATATATATATATAACTGAGTGGCTAAATATAGGTAGATATACGAACGAGCGATCGTATACAAATATATATAAATACTCTGTTGTGTAAGAAATATTAGTGCTCAATGTAAAATAACACAGGTATTTAATATATATATTAAGAAGTATGCATAATTTCTTACACTTACATTAATTGCACAATTAGTTTCATGCCGAACCAATTTTCAACTGTTGGACTTTTATATATATATATATATATATATTTATATATATATATATATATATATATATATATATATATATATATATATATATGGGGGGGCATTTATGTGCGTGTATAGAAAATCAGATATATATAAATATATGTCGAAACAAGGCTATTTGAATAAAGACAAGAAACAAAAAATTGTTATCAATATCGCGTTGAAAGACCATTAGAGGACGGAACTCGTCCGGTAAGAATATTTTTTTCCTTTGCCTTTTATATTGTATTTATATATATATATATATATATATATATATATATATATATATATATATATATGAGATACCGTACACTGAGTGTTGATGTTAATAAAAGAGAACACAATGTAATATAACAGAACGATTAAGTATATATTAATAAATATAAATATTATCCCTCACCGGTAGTCCAACTCGGAGCTTCATGCACAACACAATCTTTGAGATGGTGTGTAGAGTCTACTCGTCAGGAATGATATGGATGTGTATTAATATATTTAGATTAGGGATGGAGCTCAAACAAATTTTTATTTACACTTAATTTCATATATACATACACACTTACATGCACACACACACGCACACACACACACATACATATATATATATATATATATATATATATATATATATATATATATATATATATATATATATATATTACACTTAGTGAATTGCTATATAATGTTCCATTTATATGATATGTGTATATATTGGCAGCATGTTTTCATTGAGACATATTTCAATGAATAATTTAGACAATTTTTGTCTACTTATTTTCAGTTGGATTCTTCCATAATCACATTTTTTTTTTTTGGTGTCCCTTACTGAAGGACTAGTAAAATCGTCGTGGTGATACATATTATTAATTCCGAGTACTTTCGATCAAGCACAATGTCATCACCATGGTGTAGTTTATTGCAAGAAAAATATTGTAGTGCTCATTATTTTCGAAGAGAAAATTGTTGTATTCATTTGAAAGTTAAATGTTTTCTTATGGAGTGAAGAACGCTGAGTCAGCGCGTAACCGCTTGACACCGCGTAAAAACAAGACGAAAATATACTGAAAAAATTAATAAATACTAATATACACACCACAGATCCTAGAAAAAATATAATTTATTAAATGCTACACTAAATCTTGCACATCTAATACAATTATTCATAATGACTCTTTCCCCCCAACTAACGTGTTACAGAAAAACAACATTAGCTATAAATTTAAATGTCCTCTGGGCGATTGTATCACCAACGGGAAAATAATATGTATGATGGACACACTACGACAACGTTGTCTTAGCGGCTGAGTTTTCATTTGAATGATATGTCCAACATTTACATCAACATACCTGTCCATATCAGCAATTCTGAAAATTTCTTGTCAAAAATATCTTTATACTTTTTCATGAAAAGAATAACCATTAACTAAAAATTATTAAAAAAAAAAAAAAAACAGAAACCAAACCTTAATAAAATTAATTACAACCGCGGCGCAAATGTTATGAAATGTGTACAATAGATAGTTTAAAATATCAACGTTTACACTAAAAGTTTTTATTACTTACTTCGTCAAAACTGTGCACAACCATACTTACTTACCTCCCCTGAAACTGTACAAAGAGTTAAAAGATAGAGATGATGAGAAAAAGGTAAACGAACTCATTTTTCATCACATGTGATCATTCTTGTCCTACATGGTGTCGTTTTTGCTGCGTTTGAGCAGAGAATCACAAATGGAAATGCAGACTACTATTTTTCCTCATTAAATCGTGTGAAACAATGATTCCCGTAGCCAATTATTTTTAAATATTTTACAACAATCATATGAGAATATGTAGAGTATCTCTGTGTGGGACCTGTGTTATTTTTAAGCAGCAATATAATTTAGACATCACCAATGGCTGTAGACCTATCGGATGGTTTCCATTTTTTTTATATCAAATTGTCCAACTTTGAAATTAGAAAACCACTTAACAAACAATGTGGAGCAAAAAAGATAATGAAGAATTGAAATCACCCCAAAAGCTTGTTTGAATCTGAAGAAGGTTATTTTGTGTCTCTGACCGTATTGGAAAGGCATTGCGTATGACGAGCTTCTGACACAAGGCATTCAGGCATTGAATTCAGATAAATACTGTTATTAAATGGTTAGATTTAAGGTAGCTGTCGATGAAAAGCGCGTAGAATTGGCCAGTTAGATTGGTGTCGACTTCCATCAAGACAACGCTAGACCTTTCTTTCTTTTGCAAATTGGTTAGAACACACGTCGTGCTCCACCTGAAGTTTCACCTTCGCATTACCAATTGATTTGATCTTTACAAAATTTTCTTAATGGGAAGAGCATACATTTTGTGGAAGACTGTAATAAAACACTTTCATCAATTAGGAGGATGCCAATTTCTGAGGGGCTAGAATAATGAAGCTGCTCAAAGATGGCTAAAGGCAAGTGAAACTATGTCGTTGAAAAAAAATCTACGTACAAATACCTTCCTTATGTTCCCTTAAATATGATCTAATATATGCATGCATGTATATATAACAAATTGCAAACACACACACATACATGCATACATACAAACATACACACACATGCACACACATTCATACGCACACATACATACATACACACATACATACATACACGCACATACATACACACATACACACATAAACACACATATCATGCGTAGGTGAGTGCATACACTCGTCTCCAAGGATGCCAGTTTTTTAGGGAGGCCAACTAATCGCCGTTGCTTGGTAACTTATAAACTTATACAAATGGCGTTAGGATGGGTAAATCCCTCGGACCAATCTTCTCTAATTACTATATAAGATTTTCAAAACCAATAAAACACCTAAAATTTAAGTCCGTTATGTACATAACATTTTAGCCAGCAATAAAAAATGAAATTGAGAATCTAACATTCTCCATTCAAAAAAAAAAACTCTAAATTTAAAAATTTACTTACGATCTTAGTAATAACAATAAAATGCTATTCCCGAGAATTACTCGTAGAATCCAATAAAAATATATTTACGAATTCATGAAACAAAACCCCACAAGTAAAATCTTCGATCATCTCAATTACAACAGCAAATCCCCAATTAGATATAAATTTGAAAGAAAAAACAAAAACATTCTTCATGAGAGCGCATGTGATCTAATCCTTGACCACGCTATTCCTTAAAGAAGTGGATGACAGAACATAGTCTAGTGGAAGTAGCAGAGGAAAGGAACTTGTTGAGAGCTGCAACGGATAGACGGAGGTGGGCAGCCATGATCGCCTACGTCCTGAAAAGACATGGCACATATAAAGAAAGAAACAAAGAACATAAAATAGACTCTAATCAACAACGGTTTCCTCAACGACATTGTAGACAGCCAAATTAAATTGTTTCTTGCAAAACAAATCCAATACTAAGACAGTTCGCCAGAATAATGGCTATAATAATTAATATATTTTATCGAAACCAAATGCATAGAAATTACAAACAGAAGGAATTCAGTCTAAGGAATATTATAAAAAAAGATATCGCTCCTGGCAAGTAAACTAAAATTATTAAGTTAAAAAATCAAAACAGCTAACATTATCATTAGCATCAAGAAAAAATATATCAAGTGAAATTAAAAAAATGCCCTATCAACCAAAAATTATTTAAAAATTTTTATTAATGCCCCTAATAAATAAATTGTCGGACCTTGTCCATTTCTTAATAAAATTCAGAAATAATTATGTTGGATAAACTACTCCTCTGTTATCCAGAAGACTGACCCTACATTTTTCACCTCAGAGCTCCATATGTACACATTTAAACTTGAATATATACCAACCTCGACATGAAACATAATCACCGAAAATGTGATAAGCAACAGCGACTGCAAAAAGCGTCTAAAACTGATCGATGCCCTCATCATCAAAAAAAAACAAACATTTTAACAACATCAATATAACTATAATATACTAACTGCATTCATGATTTAAAACTTCTTACTTTTCAACAACTTTTAGCGTGTTAATTGGAGCAATACGAACCATTTGCAATAGCACAGCCCAAATCCTTGAAAATATTAATAGACTAGCCTAAGCACTCGGAAGAAAAACTATTTCAACTATTTCTACACCCACTAATGTCCTAAAAAGAAAAGAAAAGCTCTTAGACGCATACAAGAAAAATACAATAAAAATCTTAACAGAAGTACCTTGCCTGTCATTTTAGCGAACATTACAGAGGGACTGATGTGAAAATATATAATAAGGTTGAAAACGATGGTTACCAAACAGGCAGCGCATGATGGTGTGACTATTCATCCCAACCTGTGAAAATCTGTGACGATTGTAGTAATTGTTTGTAGCTATTAATAGCTTGTAAAACACTGGGTGGATTCTTAACATCACATGGGATTCAGTTACAGGAACGGGGCCAGATTATTAATGACTGCTTGTGTCACATACGATTCGAGTAATCTGATGGTAAGAAACAGAAAGGGGATGTTATAACTGAATAGTTTCACAATGATACACCTCTGACGTTGATTCTATTACCGATTGTTCCAAAACAGTTGCCCATCTAAATATTGGCCAAGTTTGACGCTGCTATAACTTTGGTTATATATATATATATATATATATATATATATATATATATAAAGATCCTTTTATTATTATGTGTTATTTGGCATTAGTTTTTAGGTAAGATAATGGGGTAGTTTTCCTTTGAGCTCTAGAATCCATAGTTCTAATAATCTGTCTGTCTGTCTCAAAACAAATTTAAACAGTCCGGTATATATATATATATATATATATATATATATATATATATATATATATATATATATATATATTTATATATATTTATATATATAATGAAAATAAATTTTCTATGTATGCTACATTCATGGGGTAAATTGCTTAATATCAAGGATAGCGAGTATGCAAATAGAAAAGTGAACAACGATGTCAATTCTGTTTCATGCTTAAATTTAACCTTCAGCTCACACGCACACCAGACACGTGTATATATATATATATATATACACACACACAGACACACACACAGCACACATGTGGCACACACATCCGGTTGCACACATCGAAACCCACTGAATTGGTATATATATATATATATATTTTAGAAATATATATATATGACTCAATTGAGGTTGAAGAGTAATATATCATTGAGGTTATAACGTATAACTTAGCATACTTCCTGCTCTCCCCTATAACTGTGAAAATGGACTGCTCCTAATTATATTACAAGTAGCTACATTAGAATAGGATTTGAGTAGTATTTTATATGCATAATTATTTCCGTTCTGTGTATGAGTATTTAATAAACCTTTTCTTCTTTGTTTTCTTTATCTAATCTTTTATTCCTTCGATTCTCTCACTTACTACGTTCTTCTTAATTCTCGGCTCTTCTAAACAAAGACAACATTACAACGGCTGGTTTTTGCAAAATTCTCAGGTCGAACAATTCTGATGTGTGGTCATTTGAGCAGATTTTGGGAAGTGATTCAGGGCGATAATTTTTCCGCGCCCCCATGTATTATATTCTCTCGTTGCCACACCCGTATTCGTCAATGCTTTTACTTGCAGCACGCAGAGTACTTTTCTGTGGGTGGATTGGCGTAGTTTTGAAGGCTGATCAGAGAAAAACTTCAAATATCTTTTAGTAGAAGCCGTAAAGCAAGAAAAGGAACGTGCCAGTCATACCGGCACCAACGCGACGCCAGTTTTTTTGTTGTTTGATTTGAGCAAATTGAATTTTTACAACCACAAAGAAAGCTGAGATGATTGCATGAATTCATTTCCTATTTGAACTCTAAAATCGCTCCTTACATGCAATACTAATGCTACTCATAATGCCTAATGATATTAGTAATCTTTGCTCATGGGAAGCCACAGAGATGTGGTTGGGAATTTCGACATACAAACTTGGGTATAGTGAGTTCGATCCTCAATTGATATTCTACAAATATGACCTTAACAGAAATGTGGCTTTATGAAACAGATGACAAATCCTAAATTATAATTATTTTTTACTCGTTCATTTTCATAGTCATGGATTATACTATAGAACTTTTTGTGTCGTGGCACAATAGTAAAAATAAGAAAATCAAGTCGAAGTTGGTTTAAAGAACAAGTGTATTTAACATCACAGATACAAAGGTAGGAAACCGGTACTACTCAGCTAGGCAGTTGTAGTACTGTCGCTGCTTACACCGGGCAGGTATTACTGGCACTATATATAGTGAGAACCGGTGTAATTCCCTTGTGTTAGAGGCCAGTGCAACAGAACTATATATGTCTATAGATCATTCGAGGCGGATTTGAGAAGCGTGGAACTCACGCAAATTGCTGTTGTTCCTAGATACATCCTGAATGAAAGTGGTAGCACCTGTTAAGGTCTCAGCTCTGGGCAAATAATTAAAACTCAAATATGGGATCAAAACTCTAGGAAAGTATAAAAATAATTTTTTTATAGTAAAAATACCAGCAATATATTTTCGAAAAAAATATTACCAAAAATATATTTTTGTAAAAAAACAGATATTAACAGAAACACATTTAAGTCTTTATCGCTTTACAAAAATATGTCAAAAAAGAAACAACAGAAATAGATTTAAATCAGATAAACAAAAAATAACCGTTTTGATATAAAAACAGAATAAACCAAAGCATAGATAATTACTTCAATCCAAACAGAACTAAGATTAGAAATTACCAGTTAACAACAACCACATCATTCGAAGATCAGATGCAGCGAAAACAAACATTTGTTCCGTTTAATTGGATATTAGTTTTCCGCAATACGTTTAACAGAAGGATTGAAAGAAACTCCCATCAATACTAGGCAATGGTAACAACAGTTAATGTACTTAAGAAGTCTAATTTGCTATTAAACTGTTTTAATAAAAAGATTTTAATTTTCAGACATTAACAGTAACTGCTCGGTTAAGGAACGCGGAATATTTCCTGCGGGAAAACAGTTAATTTAATAATTACTGTTACCATTGTAACAAGCATTTTTTGTATATCTTTACCCCCTATAACATTCACTATAGGTCACCCTCTGATTTATAAATATCGACTTTTATAAGATCAGTTCCGATTGCTTTTAAATATTAAAATAGCCTGAAAATGGTCTATAACCGAAACGTCCGACGTTGATTAAACATTAAACAGTTATGTTAGATTTTGTTTGTTTTTTTCAGTATATTTTTCTTCATACTGTTGGATCTATATCCATATATTTGCTTTTATATACACACACACACACACATATATATATATAAATATATATATATATATATATATATATATATATATTGGTACCTTCACGAAATCGCTAAAAATTCACCATATCGTGAGGGAAACATGCTCCAAAATGTAATGAAAACAGTTTTATCGTCAAACTCTTTAGGCTATTATTAAGAGAAAGGATCAAAGTACTTTTGAATATTTGATTATATTTTTTCTCGTTTTTAGAACATTCGAAATTTCGATTAAAAAAATTGTTTTTAGCTTAGCAAATTTTAATCTCTTTTTTTGCTGTGATAGATATTAATTTGGAAATTCTTGCAAATATCAAGTAATTGTCGGATTTTAATTAAATTTTCAGGACTAATTCACAAATTAATTTACTTTTACTATTTACTTTTTGATATGTCCCGGAAAGAGATATATTTGAACGAAGTAGCTAAGTGGTTTTGGCTACTATAACCAAGTAGAATACGGTAGCAGTAATCGACTGGTACGCGTCGTAGTCGCAGGTAAGAAGTGTAGATCAATGGCGTAGTCCAATGGGCGTCGTTATAGACTTAGCTCTCAGACTAACGCTCTCCTGACTCTCCTACACGTCCGTCAGTATTTATGGCGAACACCAGTCAATCATATTCCAGTGAGGGGGAACACATGTGTATGCATATTCCATTATATCACTTTTTTGTTCATTAAAAATATCTTGGTAAAGATATTTTTTTATATATGCGTTTCACTCTCATATTTAATTTTATAAAAACTTGAGAAATTCAACGTGACAATTTTTACTGGCTATATTAGTTAAAAGTAGAATTGTTTTTTCAATATCGGACCCGTCTTACCGAAAATCTGTCCTGAATCGAAAAATAAGAAACGTAATAAAATTAAGAGATTGTTTAATTAGAGAAGTTTTTAATTGTTTTTATGAATAATATATATTAAAGACAATATTGTCTGAAGAAAAAAATATTTTTGATGAAAAATGAATTTTTATTGATTTTTTTCCTTTTTTTACAATTTTAAATTGAATAATTTCTAAAGATTTGAAATCTTTTAAAACTCAGTTTCAAGGTGATAACGCTTAGGAAATATTGTTATTAAGTAAAACTGTATTTACCAATCATATATTGTAAAACTTATTATACTGACGATCCCGAATATTTTTAAAAGAATTTCGATTTGTTTCTGTATGTGTATATACATGCAAAATTTCTGAAGTGTGAATAAGAAATTCTCACCAACGGAATATCTTTCTGCTATCAACGTGCTGATTAGGACTCGTTCCGTGACTTCCTTCCTGACGTTCCTTGGAATACAGATTTTAATCATTCTGTTCATGCGCGTCTGTGGTTTCCTCTTGGGTGAAAGCAGGCATCGATGCTTTCATTCCAGCAGGAAAATACCAAGTTAAATCACGTTCATCTTCTTGATTCTCACCGGGATGCTCGGCCCACAGGAATCATTTGATTTCAATAGAGGCCTCTTTTTCTTTGCTCGTAATGAGTACAAGCGTGTCCTCAAAAAAGCGAAGTTACTGTTTGCTGATTGAATGATGCAGCGTATAGCGTCTCGCAGGTTCGAACCTAAAGATTATTGGCGGCGCTGGAAAAGTGTGCTGAACAACAGCAAGACCTCAATCCCTCCTCTGTTCCATTAATTCGAAGTCCTCACATCTACTGAAGAAAGGTTGAATGCTTTTCTCGGTAATTCTTTTCCAGCTCAACACTCGACTACTTTGGAGTAGCCCACACTTGTTCCTCCACCCCTAGGACAGAGGCTCTACTGAGTGATATGTGCATAACTCCGTCTCAAACATTATTTCTAAATTAGACGCCCATAAGGGTTGAGATGACGGGATACCAGGTGTCGTGTTAAAGACATGTGCTCCCGGGTTGGCTTGATTTGTTTTCCGGCATATCAACCTCAATGGGTTGTTTAATGCCGACAAAGTTTTTATTGCAGGTAATATTTTGTTTTGTCAAAAATCTATTTCTGGTGATAATTTTTTCCCTTCAAAAATGTATTTCTGGCAATAATTTGTTTCAAAAAATGTATTGCTGGTAATATTTTTTTCCTCAAAAATGTATTGTTGATAATATATATATATATATATATATATATATATATATATATATATATATATATATATATAAAAAGTATTCCTGGTATTAAAACCCATTTTTACCCCAGTTTCAGCTCCCGGGTTGGCTGCAGTTATCTATAAACTCTACAACTATTGCTTCGTTAGTTCCTGATTTCCTTCTTGTTGGGAGTCTTCGTCTGTTTTTTTTTTTTTTTAGTAGAAGAATGGAGAACCTTCTGATCCCTCTAACTATCACCCTATTCGTCTTCTACCGCATTTCTGCAGGGTATTCGAGGTTTTAATCAAGGCTGACGTGGTTAAGCATCTTATCTCTCACGAACTACTCTCTAACTAACAATATGTCTTCCGTTTTGCCAGGTCTACCGTTGATGTGCCAACGGCCATCACTAAGTATGTATATCAAGCCCGTGATAATAACGGCGAGGCTCGAACTGTTGCTCTAGAGGCGTTTTACAGGGTGTGGCACACTGGTTTTCTACGTAAACTCCAGGGTTACTGGACGATTATTTGATTTAACGTAATCTTTCCTATCAAATCGTGAAATGAAGGTCGTTTTCAACGAGCTCGCTTCCAGATCATTTCACACGAACGCCGGTGTCCTCCAAGTCTCTATCCAGTCTCCTACGCTTGTTCTGATCTTCATCAATGATCTTCCTGAGGTCCAGTCTCAAAAACAAATCGGTCAGAGCTGACAAAGTTAACGTGGCCACTGCTCTTGAAAAAGACCTTCACTATACGGTTACCGAAGGTAGGAAATGATCCGCAATTTTTAATGCATCCAAAATTAAACTCTTCTCATTTAAGCACCATAGAGAAACTTTCCTACCCATCATCATCATGGATGATGCTAGACTCCAGGAGAGCAACACACTCCGCCTTCTTGGCCTCAGGTTTTAAACTGACTTTAAGTGGAACGACTGCATCGAATCAGCTGCATCTACTGTAAGGAAAGTTGGGTCACTCTGTCGTGCCAGAAGTTTTTCTCGTCAGAGTTCATCTTTCACATTCACAAATCTACCATGCATCTGATCATTGAATACTGTTGCTATATCTGATCAGGTGTTCATGCTACTCATCTCGAGGTTCTTGACAGAATCCAAAGAAGGATCTGCAATATAATCGATCCTGACCTGGCATCTCGGCTTTAGTCACATTCTCTCCGACGTGATTAGGCTTCCCTGTCTTTTCTACAAATATTTTCATGGCAACTATTCTGATGAGCTTTTTTTTCTTCTAGTGCTCGGACTACGTGAGTTCAAGCGTGCTACTAGATTGACATGTAGGTCCCACACTTTCACTGTTGAATTAGTTAAATATAATCGCCACTTCTACTCCAACAATTTCTTTTCTCGCACTTCCTTCCCGTGGAACTCTTCTATTACTCTGATAAATATGATATTCAAATTTTTAAATGCAACATCAATCGCCATCTTCTATCTTCATGAACCCCGTTCTGCTTTTATCCTTTCCTCGGCCTCCATTATACCCAGTAACTCTCTGTAACTTCATGCGTACTAGTGGCATTACCGTCTTGCTTGAACGACACGACAAAAAATCACAAACCGATAAATTTATCATTAAAATACCCCGTGTTTTAAAAGTTGTTCCCCATTATAAAATGTATCGTCTGCTCCACCATACTTAAATATGAACACGTTCGGCGGTCAATCGGCTGTCAATAAATCTATTAACACATTAGAAAGACAAGATCTCGTTGTTAAGAAGTCCTTGTATATAAGATTTTATACTATAAGAAAGTAATATTTGTTTTCATTCAGATTAATTTAGGGTCAAATTTGCTATTTTTCTCAAATGACGTCTCAGAAATAAATATTTTCTTTGAGGAAGAATTAAATTTTATTTACAAATTTGTCAAAATGTCCGATTTTCATCGATCTTACAAAAATTAATCGATTCCAATCAATATATTTTCTGTTTGAAAAAACACCACAGCGCATTTTGCTGACTGGAAATAGTAAATCTTAAATCTTTAGCTTTCAATTAAACCTAAAATGAAAGCTTTTTCAATTTTAAAAATTAATTGTAAGCCTTACGTATATATATATATATATATATATATATATATATATATATATATATAGGGGCGTTGATTTAAGTCTAACACTAACGGTTATGTAAATCGTTAGTGTTAGACTTAAATCTGCCATGTGAAAGCTACTAATGGGTCTCGTGTCGCATATGCTGGAGCAAGAACGACCACCTAAGTAGACCATGGTATAAAAACTATGTCTTGCAGTTCAGAGGCGTTAGTCCACCCAAAAGAAATGTAGCGATAAAATAGGTGTTTCATTGTGGAGTCCTTAGTGGGATCTACCCTAACCTATCTATCGTTCTTCCTTGTCTGCCCGGCAACTTCAGAAAGCTTACTATCCACGAGTCTCCTAGGTTTGTTGTTGGCCTGCCTTTTAATTCCCAGTGTTAGACTGAAATCTGCCATGTGAAAGCTCTCGATCTATCTGAAATGTAATAAATGATGCTTAAATTAGCATTAAATTAGGTCGTTTGTCACTCTAACAGAATCTTCTTAGATATCTATCTTAACTTTTGTATATGAGGTGGGTGCTTCATCGTAATATAATCAATAGTGGAGTCGCCATGTAAATGGATGCCTTGTTACCGACCTAGTTCCTTTTTATGTTAATGATTACCATTGTTTCCCATTGCTTCACCTTAGTGAATTTATACCTGTCTAGGTCATTTTTAACTAAAAATTCTTTTCATTTGACACGTAGACAAGAAACGTTGATCGCTGAAGCGTCGATAATTTTTTTTGTCATGGATTTGAAATAACCTCATAACTTTCTTCTTTTTAGACATTTGTATAGTTTTCACATCCTATCTTTCTGTCGATTTTCTTATGCTCATTAAAAAGTAGGCAATGAAAATAATGACATATACAGGGTGATTGAAAAGTGACTCCCTATTTTATGTATGAGTGACAAGCCAGGAATCCTGACTTAACAGTTTTTGATATTTTTCTTTGGGGTTGGTTAAAGAAGTAACTCTGCTATACCAAACCAAGATTTGAAAGAACTTGAAGGGCGAATACAAGAACTTATGTCTTCCATACCTCAAGCTAAACGTTTTCCTTTCATATCCATTTCTTGCAGAAATTATAGTTGATAAATAAGATATAAGTATTTTAAAATGGGGAGTTACGTTCCAACCGCCCTCTAAGACTATTCTTTAAGACAAATCGATTGTTAGTCTAAAAATAAATACGTTTAAATTCACCTTCATCTCTGCCGTGCGCCAATGGTTTAGTGGCAAAATCTCGGGTTTCGATCCTGGCTTGAGACAATCGGATGAGACAGCGAAACAGACTGTTTGATATATACATTCTCATGAAAAATTATTTCCGCTGAGCTCTTCGGCTGAGAAAAGTGAATTTGTAAACAGTGGCTATTACAATGCAAGACTCTTCGTTAAGACGAATTGAGTTCTCCGGTTACTGATACCAAATCAGCTGGGTTTCAATCTCGGCTAGCCACATCGATGAGCTGCGAAAAAGTCTGTCTGTGGATGTCTCTCTCTCTCTCTCTCTCTATATATATATATATATATATATATATATATATATATATATATATATATATTATATATATATTTAACACTAACACACACACACACACACACACACACACACACACACACATATATATATATATATATATATATATATATATATATATATATATATATATATATATATAAATTGTCTAAGTAATAGATATTTAGAAATCTGACAGATTGCTTATCGTTTCAAACGTTATTTCTAGCGGATTTCTAGTTTGAGTAGACGTTCCATTTATTTAGCATATTTATTTATTTTCGTCTACCGGCTTAAATGTTCGAGAAATCTTATCAAAGAAAAAATCCTGTCGTAATTTTTTCTTTGATAAGATTTCTCGAACATTTCTCTCACAATCTAAAAATACATTCTGGCTTTAAATAACCTGTAAAGGTTTGGCAAGCCGTAAAAAAACAATTCAATCAATCTGATTAATAAAAAGAATCTCCACGTCATGGGTTTTATTTATTTTACCTGTCTGCAATGATATCAAAAAGAAATATTACCAAAATGTAAGGTATTTTAGCGACGAGCAATGTAAGCTCACTACAAAGTGCAAAACTGATATCCGAAGGCGCTTTGGTTAGCGAAAAATCCTATTAAGAAAAAGGAAAATATTGTGAGAAACAAAGAAAAGAGTGCTGAGCTGTTACTTAATATCACTCCTCCTCTATGGCAGTAAATGCTTAAAAATAGCATCGCAGACGAAGCCAAAACATGAAGGAACTGAAATATGGTTCTATAGAAGAATGCTGAGAATACCATAGACTGAACATTTGAGAAACAATGAAGTTCTAGAGAAAATGGAAATAATAATGACACATAATTAATACCAGAAAGAGACAAGTGAAATGTCTACGAAATGAGGAAAGAAGGTCGGACAATTTTATACGCACAGAACACATTGAAGGCAAAACGAACATAGGAAAACTAACTAGTTAGCTTAAGTAAATAGATGGGACAAAATTTATTAAGAGCTAGATAGGTGGGATATTGTGGAGAGCCATGATCGCCTATGTTTTGAAGGGGCACGGCACATATAAGAAAAAAATCTTTGGATAGACACATATTTTAGGGCAGATCAGTATGTCAGTATACTTATTGTACTTGTAAAATCAACAGTATGCGTGTCTATTAAACATGAGTGATGGCTGATGTATGTACTCGTTTGTTTTGATGCAGCGACTGTAGGACATGTCCAATCTAAATTAAAGCCATCACCTTTCTGAGCGCTCATATTAAAATCCAAACAGTCAGATCTATTGCACCTGTAAGTTTAGCGAAACACAATCACCTTCATGATAGCAAAAAGTATATCCATATTTTTTATTTTTTTTTTTGTTGTTTTTTTTTTTAAATCGTGTTAACTCCAAGCAAGGCAGTAAAGCCATTGAGATGCAAGGAGTTACTGGGTGTGGAAGAATTAGAAACCAGAAACAATATTAAGAAGCGAGAAGAAAAGAAGTGAAATAAAGCGGAAAGTAGACAGTAATTGACATTGCATTTAAATTTTTGAAAATTAAAGTCGAATGCAAAGCATGGAATTGTAAGGCATTTCCACACGCGAAAAGTGTGAGAAAAGAAATTGTTAGTATAGAATTTACGGTTGCATCTATCCAGTTCAACTGTAAAGTGGTGAGACCTTGCTTCCAATCTAGTACTACGTTTAAGTTCATAAATTCCATCGCGAAGAGTTCATTCGAACAGTTACCAAGAAAGTATTTATAAAAAAAAGTCAAAGGGAGGCAACCCTGTGGCAGTAGGCAACTGACTGAATCCAAGACGGCAGATAGGTACCAATGATGCATGTAATATCTAAAACACAATGTATCTATTTATGATGTCTTAATTCATTTTAATCTAAACATAGTAAATATTAATTGTGGCTGACTTGTCTTATTTCTCTCTTTTTATCGGACATTCATAAAAGAGGAAAACCGAACTTTGCTTTGCTGTAGAGACCCTGTGATCATGCAGAGTGGTAGATTTTCTTTAATAATACTCTCTATTTTCTAGACTGGTGGATATTAATTTAACGGTTTAAAAAACTGTAAGACGTGTATGAACTGGAAATAATACAGTAATGAACCTGAAACGAAGTAAATGAAATGAGTTCCTTTTCTGGAGGTCAGCATTCGTCATCATCATCCTTCGACTTCGCTATGATTGGTCGTAACTCCACTGACAATCCCTTTCCGCACTGTTCAGTCTTGTACTGATGTCCCCAGATCCTCAATATCCAAGCCTGAGTATCGAGCTATGGTGTCTGGGAAAGTCAATTTTCGTGAGAAGACACTTCCAAAAGGATGCTATAGGAGTAAGGATGAGACGATTTCCCTGTCCGCTCGGTGGTAGAGGCCGGCAAACTGTAATCGTATTTTTGTTTGAGCTTAAGAGAGATTGGTCTCAGTTCTCCGTAAATTGTGTTAAGCGTTGCATGGGATCTCCAACTGATGATCTGTTTTTATGTAGAATGGTATATGTCCAATACGGTCGTCTTTCAAGCCGAAAAGATAATGTGTTAATGAGCCAAGCTGATGTAGGGCATTCATTCTAGGGAGATCCAATTGCACTCTTGTCGGATAAATTCAGTTGTGTCAGCATTAATCAGAAGCAACAAAATCCCCCTTAGATCAATTCTGAGCAATTTAGGTCCGATGATACGGTGCATTCTCTTACAGAAATAACCCGTCCTGCCTACATCCGCGTCGTGGGTAAGACGATAAACTACGCCCCACAGCAAGGCCTCCGATCAGGAGGTTTTGAGAAGCGTGGAACAACCTCTTAATTGCTGGTATTCCCAGGTCCACTCTGACCCGGGCTAATAGCACCTGTTAGGCTCCCAGCTATGGGTAAATAGTTGATCCCCAAACTGGGGTCAAAACACTATGAAAGTGTAAAAATAAGTTTTAATACCAAATATACTTTGTAAAAAAAAAGAAATTTATTAGCAGCTATACATTTTTGAAGGAAAAATCTTACCAGAAATGAAAATTTTGTCGGCATTAAATAACCCATTGAGGTTGATATGCCGTAAACCAAACTTAACAGAAATAACCCATCGCTGGACTATGGCCTAGAAAGACTGTGACATAGCAGGCAATGATTAATGATGTGTTTTGGTAGACCAGCTGTCTCAACACATTCCACGTGAACACCCCTCAATCATTTTGGAACTATTAACAAGCTCAGTGCCTTCTTGACAACTGGTCATAAATACCCATCGTGCTAGCCTAACACCTGAATCCCACTATCAAACCTAGTTAGGTTTATTGTTCCATATCTCACGGAAACTTAACCGACCTGCTAGATATGTGTCTGGTGACTTCGGCATTGAATGTGGGTGTGATTTAAGTCAGTATCTCTGTTACCGCACAAGATAACTCAGTTCACTATTACGTGGTCAACAACTGTGCTGCAATGCCTTCCATCAGATATATTTGGTAGACGCACGGCACTGTAGACGCACGTGATGTTAACCGTCTTCACTATTTCAGTGATGGAATGTTGTCCGAGTCCCATAATTATTCCCCGTTTGAACACCAATAAATCATCCGATGTTCACGCAGATTCACCAGATATCAGATCACAGCTGATATCCATCTGGACATTCTCGTGACGTCAAAGTACGATGGCGCCAACTACTGTTACCTTTATCTACTGCTAACCAGGACTTTCGTCACGTCAGTGTACATGGTTAAAATGTAAATTTAGATTTAAGTTTATAGCATTAGGCTGGAGGTTGTAGGTTGCGTTTCTTAATCCCGAATATGCAGAAAAGAATTCTGTTTGCTATTTTATTTGCAAAGATGCACACAATTTATATTATGAGGTATAAATAATGATTCTATTTTGTGTAAATATTATTCTACTTTTTGTATAAGCATTCGTTATTCATCAGTATAAGTAATCAAAAGTATACACATGTCAAAGATAGACTGTTCTAATTCCACGTGCCATGTTTAATGGATCTCAGTTATCAGTTATCTCCTGTTAATGCTATGCCACAAAAACTCCTGAGCTGACCAAGCATAGAAATGAATACAATATGGGAACCAATAACAAGGAGTGCCAGAGAAAAGCGATAATAACCACAAAAATTTCAATATGAGCTCTGGTAAAAACATGAAATGATAAAAGCAAAAATTGCAATATGAGCACTGGTAAAAATTTTTGATGAAGACATTAGGTTTATTATACCCAGAAATTGATACACAGATGTCCTCAAGGACACATGGGACAATGAATAAAGGCGTTGGTTAGATCGAGTAACAGGGCCCAAAGAGTGTGAGTTCCTTACCTGGTTAAGGCAGTGGAGAACTTGGAGAGGAATTAACAAGAGATAACTGATAGCTGACACCCATTAAACATGATATGTGGAACTAGAACAGTCTACCCCAGTGAACAAAATAAAGGGTTCAGTTCGACATTCCAATGAAGAAGGCCGACAATGATGAGGAAAATATTCCGAATAATGTGTATTCCATGACGTTTGGCAATCGTCATCTAAAAAGAATACCGTTCTCCACACCACAACCTCAATCCCCAACCTGGGTCAGAAAAGAAAGCCACTGGTTCAGAAAAACTGGCGCTATACTCGTCTATTCAGAGAAGTCACACTTTCTTTTGTTTATTTTGGGCTGTTCTAAAGGAAACCGCATCGATTCAAACTCTTGCTTGTCGTAGCTCTCTTATGGACTGGAATCTGCACTCTTTGACAACAAAACGAAAGGGGAGCCTTTCATAACAGGTGTATAGTGCACAAATCTCGTTGCAGACGTGTTGCCCTAGTTTTTGGTAGTCATTAATGATTTGCTCAAGCAAGGTAATGCAACAACCCAATCTTGCGTGGATGACACGAAACCGATTCCAGAAATGTTCGACTGACTTTAACGTAATCCACTGATCATGGTCTCCAGATTTAAGTCTCACTGAACATGTACAAAGCATGCTGAAATAAAGAACTCACACCAAAGACAACCCTATTAAGCAAAGACAACTCTATTAAAAAGAGCCATGCAAATGCCTGTATAAATAAAGCCACGCAACGGCAGCAAGGGCTTCATGATACGATGCGCAACCGCTGTTATTTAGATAAGTCATAGGCCTACTTAGGTACTAGGTAAATCTTTTACTTCATGAAACTTTTATTATATAATAACAAAACGTGACAAAAGCACTTTCGCAACACTTAGAAAAAGTTTCTATTTTTAGTCTAATAATACTGTTAAATGATAATTCTTGAAGAATATCTATTTCCATGATACTTTGATATCGTAAACTTTCAATTATAGACTTAAACCGGA
Organism: Acanthosepion pharaonis; assembly: GCA_903632075.3. NCBI lineage: Eukaryota > Metazoa > Mollusca > Cephalopoda > Sepiida > Sepiidae > Acanthosepion > Acanthosepion pharaonis. Next base: position 533,873 of record CAHIKZ030002468.1, on the reverse strand, counting down.
TTTTCTACCCACGGGACGAGGGTGGGGGGAGTATGATTTAAACTGACTAAACTTTCTTTTGTTTGTTTACACAACTTTTGACTTAGATACGTACTCCCCACTGTTAAATTAAGTTCGTTATTTAAAACATGACAAAATTCAAAGGACAAATCCATCAACTCCACCCCTTGATCGCCTACAACTTCATCGTTTTATTTAATTTTCGGTTCTTTGTTAAAAGATAGCACACACAATAGCAGGTATATATATATATATATATATATATATATATATATATATATATATATATATATATATATATATAAAAGTTTCAATAAAATAAAAAGCCAACACTAATAATATCAAGTATAAACTCGACCATAATATGCTGGCCATGTTTGAAAAATAAAGGGTACCAGCTATGGGGAAACAGTTAAACCACAAACTTGGGTCAAAACACTATGAAAGGGTAAAGTTTTAATACCTGAAATTCTTTGTAAAAAAATCATTACCAGCAATACATTTTTGAAAAATAAATATGACCAGCAATACATTTTTTGGACAAAAAATATTACCAGCGAAGTAAAATTATTACCAGAAATAGATTTTTGAAAGAAAAATATTACCAGAAATAGATTTTAATTAGACTAATACCTTAAGTTTTAAATCTTTAAAAATTCTGTATTAATTCCACCTTTTTAAATGATTATTATTAAGTAAAAACTATATTTACTAATCATAAATGGAAAAGCTTTGTACAAATCATCAATCATCAATTTTTTAAAAGAATTTTGAATTTTTTGTTCAACTAGGATGGCATCTCGCTCTCACCCGTTCACTGTCGAAACTGTTAAATGTAGCCGTCTCTTCTACTCCAATAGCTTCATGTCTCGCACTTCTCGCCTGTGGAACTCCCTCCCCATTTCTTGTTTCCCTGATAGCTATAATCTCCAACTATTCAAATTTAACGTCAATCGACGTCTCCAGATGCCCTGATCTATCCCCTATCCTTCTCTTCATCCTTTCCTCTATCACTCATCTTTGCTCTCGCTCCAACTCTCTATAACCCTTTGCGTGCTAGTGGCTTCCCGCCTTGCTTGGGGTAAAACGCTTAAAAAAAAAATGAAAAACGTGCCATTTTTGTAGATACGGGCGCCCATACAGAACATTATCATAAAATAAGCGCGTTAATTATAGTAAATTTAGTCTAGTCGCATTTAAAATTCAATAATACATTAGATTACAGATAATATTTTCTTAAATTTTTAAGATTATTGAATACTTAAGAATTATATATAATAAACGCTCACGTTATTTTCCATTATTTATTACGGCCAAAGCCTCCATATAGCAATATTCGATAAATATCAATCTGACATCGAAGTGCCAAATATGTCAAATGCTTAAATGAACAGCTACCGCTGTGTTAAAATTTGCTTTTCTGCGATATCTTAATCTCAGAGTAAATAATATTTGTTTCAAATCAGATTAATTATAAAGTAAATCAACTAATATTCCTCAAATGAAGTTTCTGAAAAGTATATTTTATTCTTGGAAGATTTTTTAAGAATTATATTTAAATGAATGACGGCTAAACAGTTGTTATATCGCTACTTACACAGAAATTGCCCGGAAGAACTATATTACTTGGTTCCCCCAGATCTAAAATTACCTCAAGGGCCCGTCATTTAGATAGTAGTAGCAAACCATCCATATTTTCTCCGTATTCCATCGGTGACAAGTAATTTCCACTTGAACAGCTTCTGCCCGCGACCCACGGCTCTGTGTACCCGACTCCCAAATGTCCCAATCTTAACCAGTTCAAGTCTATCTTTAACCATTACGTTCCTCTCCTATTCGTACAAACTGTTTCCTTACGTAACCCTCTACATCGAGTGGCCGTCGGGCCTTGTACAGACTGAACCTTACTGGAAAAAAAAATCGACGCTAATCAGTTATTTTAGCAAAAAAAAAAAAATCCTTTCAGACAATTTAAATTAGTTTCGAAATACAGAAAATATGTTGTTAATCGATTGAAATTTAAATCAAAATTTAAAGTTAAGCTCCCAGAAATATTTTTCATTTTTAAAAAATTATTTTAAACCGTATCACGTTTTCTGTGGAGGTACCTAACTAATGCTATGATAGACTTTTCTCATTACTTACAATAATTACAGTATCTAGTATATGTTAGAGAGGCGGGAATATCAAGTGAAATTATCAAATCAAGTATGTTTTATTATACAAATTCATGTATTTACAATATTTCAGTCTATTTTATCTTTTTAGACCAATACGTAATGATACATATATGAAGTGAATTTAAATTACAATATCAGTGTTTATTACAAAGTCAGTTTAAAATACTCGTTTTATATTAAATGTATTTTGATTGAAATATTTTATATTAGAAATTTAAATTTAAATTAAAATTAAAATAACCTAAACATCAGTTTAAATTACAATATCGGTTTTTATTAGTTAAATTGAAGTAGTCGTTCTATATTATTATTATTATTATTATTATTATTATTATTATTATATGTACTTTGATTTCTGGTGTGTACTCATTTCTTTCCGGGTCCCAACCAGAGACCGAATGTCAGAAATGGCGTCATGACATTTTCCACTGATCATTTTTTTGAAAAAAAGAAACAAAAACAAAACAAAGATCAAACACATTTTACATAGATAAAACCATTCGCAAGGCGTGAGCTGTACTTTTGAGTTCACTTTTTTTGTATTTCTTTAAGTCTTGGACTGCCAGCAATCTATTCAATGAGTCTATTATAACCTTTTTCAATAAAACCGAGGGCGCCAACTACAAATGGAAATGATGATGTCTTCACGTGACACATTTTTGCGATTTTGTTTTCAAAGTCCTTGTACTTTGATAATTTTTTGAAGCTCTTCAAAGATACCTTACAGTCTGCAGGGACTGCCATGTAAATAAGAAGGTATATTCTGTTTTTGTGGTCTCTGATTACGATGTCTGGATGATTAGCGTTGATTGTTCTTTTTTGTGTATTATTATTATTATTATTATTATTATTATTATTATTATTATTATTATTTGGTGGTGTTAGGATTTTTATAGAGCCTGTTGTTGTTTATCATATTGTAAGTAAATATTTGCTGTTAACCGGTATAAGAACTGGCTTGTTAATTATAACGCTTTCTAAAGAAAACTGCTCTTGATCAATCACCTTCCCCTTTCCATTTTCCAGGAAAGTGACTTGTTGCGGCATCTCGGACTAACGTTTTCCGGTGACATGAAGGGAAAAGATTATATTGAATCAATTGCCAGGTTTGCAGCTAAGAAAGTTGGTTCACTGTGTCTTGCTAGACAGTTTTCCCTCCAGAATCGATCTTGCATATTTATAAGTCTCCCATTCGTCCTTGCTCTGATTATTGCTGTCACATTTGGTATATTGCTTCTGTTATACATTCAGAGATCCTTAATAAAATACAAAGAAGAATCTGTAATGTTATTTTTCCTCACCTTTAATCAATTTCTCACTGTCATAATATACCTTCCCTGTGACTTTACTATAAATATTTTCATGGTAACTGTTCTGGTGAACTTACTTCTATAGTACTTTGTTCTACTGAGCTCTTCGCTATAGTACCTAGGCTTTAGGAATTTAAGCACAGTACTACATTAGCTGCAAGGTTTATTTAAGTTACATTTGAATTCATTAGATGCAACCGTAAGTTCTATGGTAACAGTTTCTTCTATTGCACTTATCTCTAGTGAGACTCATTTCTGGTTTCTTGATTCACGGACGACTTTGATTTTCAAAAACTGAAATGTAATGTTGGTCGTTATACTCTGTCTTCTTGTTCTTTTATTCTCCTCTCTCCTTAATAATAGCTTTTATTTTTTCTCATACTCTCTAACACTCAGTAATCCGTTGCATCTTAGTAGCTTTATTGCCTTGCTTGGGGTGAAATGAGTTTTTCAAATAGTATGGTTATTAATTTTTATTAATTAATTTAAGGTTACCTAAACCAGCTAAAAAAACAGAAAAAAAAACAACACCTAAACCACTTAACCTTTCCTTCTCCAACATTGGTGTTATTCTTACCAATTTCTTCAAAAATTCGAAAAGTCTCCGGACATCCAAGCCCTCTGCGAAACAAATATTAACTCTTGAATCCCTTATCCGACATCCGCGTCCTGGGTAAGACGATAAACTACGTCCAACAGCAAGGCCTCTGATCAGGATGTCTCGAGGAGCGTGGAACTACCTCTTAATTGCTGGTATTCCCAGGTCCACCCTGACGCGGGGTGGTAGGACCTGTTAGAGTCCCAACTATGGATAAATAATTAACCCCCAAACTGGGGTCAAAATACTATGTAAGTGTAAAAATAGATTTTAATACCAGAAATACTTTACCAGCAATATATTTTTGAAAAATATATTACCAGCTATACATTTTTGAGGGAAAAATATTACCAGAAATAAAAATTTTGTCGACATTAAATAACCTATTGAGGTTGATATTCCGTAAAACAAACCAAACTAAACCAAGCCGATCTTCAATCCCCTCCTCTGATTTCTCGATTCCTGTCTACCTTCATCTTCCTAGAAAGGACTCTAATTTCCACATGCATGATCTGGGAGATTATGTCCGCAAACATCTCCCGCTGGCTTGGGAACTATCTCTCGAGTCCCCTGACCATTCTTACATGTGTCCCTGTCTCTCTCTAATAAACTCAGTCAACTATGTCTTCTTTCTCTACCGTTCACCTTCTTCTCAAGACTGTCGCATACTAGATCATATTTTCGATAATATAGACAAAGCCATCTCCCTACACCCGTTTGCAAATATATTTGTGTTCGTTGACTAGCATTACCATACTAGGTGGCTTAAACACTCTGTCACTGACCACGCTGGCATCCAAACCCTTAACTTCTCAATCTCTCACGCAATGGGTTGACTTCCCCAAGCGTTTCCCCTGTAACCCTGATGGAAACGCTTCTCTTTTCGATTCCTTTTTTTTTTCTCTATCCCTGGCTGTTGTCGTACTACGCAGCTCTGCCCTCTTGGAAACTCTGATCATGCAATAGTGTCTGTGAACATACCCATCCTTTGACAAGATACACTCCAAAATGTGTTTTAAAATGTCGCAAAAAGAAATTAGTGAAAGATAAAAGGGATAATGGTTATGGTAATTTACCCATGCGCGCATGGACTCTCCAAGCTATAAATAGGAGCAGGTACTGCCTTTTGGGGGGCGGGAAGTTTCCAGCAGTCAGCTCTGACAGTTAGACCGAACATTCTTGCTGTAACACTCGTTTTTAAATGTTTGTATTACTTTTCCTGATAATATATTTGTTTAACTAAATTCTTCTCTTTGTGTCTTTATTTCTGGCCCTAACAAAGCCACAACGATAATAAACAAAAAAAAATGAATTGGCCAGAAAAAGATATTTGAAGAAAATGGTGTTGCGAATGTGAACGAGAAGAAAAGATGCAGAGTATTAAGAACAGTTCCTTTAAAATTGATGATTGTGCTGCGACAAATGCAGAATATTATTTCAAGTTGATGGATAATAAATATTTTTAGTGGTCCAGGTGGCAATCATTTAAGAAGCCTGAAGCTAAAGAGAGTATTGACGAGCGTTCACTTTCTGTAAAACTTCCTAATGCCTGAAAAAGAAAATAAATTATAGACACGAAATTAATGGAGTAGCCCTCCGGCTCTCGAGATATTAAATCATAGGAAGACTTGGAGATCCATTATCAAAGCAGATAGATGTGAGAATGGAAAATAAATGCAAACAAATAAGATCTTCCAGAATCAATAAAAACTGCAGAAAACAATGTTAATGTCGCAAGAGTAGAAAAATGTAACTAAATCGATGAATGAAAAACTCATAAACACTATAGAATGTTATGGATCTAAATATTAACATGTTAACTAAAAATACGAAAGCATATAGAATATTGTATTAATGTAATATAGATTTCCATGGCCTTGATCTCGTAGCTTTATTTATGAATACGAATGTATGTCGTGTTTAGTTTGTTAGCCCAATTAAACATGACACCCACACAAAACAAGTTGTTAATATTTTTAATAGATACATATAGATAAAAACTCCAGAAACTGACATGATATATTGATTACGCAAATATAAGCATATCAGATAAATATTACCATCATTGGTTGGTTAATACGATTTTTTTTTTCTTTTTGGCGAGTGTGAAAGTTTTGACTTTGCAAAATAAAATATAGCAGAATAAATTCGTATGGAAGCTGGTTACTTTATACAGTATATATATATATATATATATATATATATGGTGAACTCCCCAAGCTTATACGATGTATGAGGGTCAGCAATTCAAACTCAGTTCCTAGGAACCGAGAACCAGACACCAGCACATCTGATTTGATTATAGTGTCGAAGGCTTTGAGCAGAACCAATCACACCTTTTGAAAGGCTGAATACAGAGACCTGGCGTACTATGTGACACAATGTCACCAAATAGCTTTTCAATTCAGAGTTTTCCTTCTCCTAGACAAGATGCCATTCAAGGCAATAGAACCCAGGCTGACCTGCTATTTACTGGAGGGTGAAGAAAAGGATTCATACCTTCCCCAAAGGGTATTAACACGTAACTGAATATATATATATATATATATATATATATATATATATATATATATATATATATATATATATATATATAATTATTTATATGCGGTACTTATTAGAAAGCGCTCAATATCAGAGATAGAGCTAACATATTTGGTTGGAGTGATGTGAGTTTGTGACCCTGGGTTTCACGCTTTTGCAATCGTTTGTCTGACGATCGCAAAAGCGTGAAACCCAGGGTCACAAACTCAACCAATCAAAATATATATATATATATATATATATATATATATATATATATATATATATATATATATATATATATATATATATATATATATATATATATATATATATAATTGGCTCCCTGAAAGTACATTTATATATATATATATATGTTATATCTCGTGCAAGATATAATAAACAAAGTAAACCCGAGTGTTGGTTTTTCAATAATAATTTTATAATCGGATGTAGGTATGTCAAAATACAGAGACAGAGTCGGGAGTATGCTAACCTCAATAGGTGTTAACAAACGAAGACCTTCCCCACTGTCCGCTGTGGTTGTACTTAATCGGCAACCAGTCCGTCCATTATCGTGAATGGGGAAGTTGGGTTATATCATCACAACACCTCCCCCCCGCGAAGCTGAAATTCTCCCTTTTGAAAATTTCTGCTTCTAATGTCGTCTTCTTTTTGGATCCGGACTAAACCGCTCCACTGGTTTTCTTTCCCGTGTGCTCCTTCTTTTAGTCGTCACAATTAGATCCTTTTTGCCGAAGATAACTTCCGCTTTTCAGCCCGTAAGGCTGGTCCATGCGATACAGGTTCAAATACACTATTGGGTAGTGTCATGTTAAAAGCATCGCATAACACTTCCATCGGAATTTCTTCTTCGCTTTTTTCACTTTCTTCACCATATCGTGGTCTAATCTGATTGATGTGTCTTTTAAACGTAAATTTTTTACTTTTAATCGTGTAGACCACTTTACAAATCCTTTTCTGGATTATGCCATCCATCCAATATTTTTTTCCACTTTTAAAATTTAAAAAAAAACTTCTCCTGAAGTGTATTTTTTTATGTTGACTTTTTCCTCTTTCTTAGCAACTTTTTTGTTTTGATAGGGTAACAATCTATCGAACATTGATCTAATTTTCCTTGCGAACATAATTTCTGCCGGTGACATTTTCGCATCATTGTTCTCCTTAGAACTTCTGAATAGTTCTTTCTTCCGTGTCCATACCTTTATTTTTACGTAAAGCACGTTTAAAGGTGTCAACAAATTTCTCGGCTTGACCGTTCGACCTGGGATGACACACTGGTGTAGTTATGTGTTCAATGTCTAAGGCAGTACAGAAATCCTTAAACTCCATACTTGTGAACGCCGTACCATTGTCGCTAACCAATGTCTTGGGAACCCCGAAATGACTGAAAATTTCATCCAATTCACTGATGGTGTTCCTAGATGTAGGATGCTTGCACTTGACTACCTCAGGCCATTTCGAAAAAGAGTCCACCAATATCAAATAATAGTACCCATTAATTGGTCCAGCATAGTCTATATGTAGACGTGCCCACGGCAAATCCGTTTTCGGCCAAGGATTCATTTTGACCGGAGGTGCCCTTGCAGCCAATTGACAACCTCTACATAGTCTTACAAAACCTTCAATATCCTTGTCCCTTCCTGGCCAGTATACGTAACCACGCATGAGTGATTTCATCCGAGACATTCCAGGATAACCGGTATGAAATTCCTTCAGCATATCTGTATGTAGAGATTGAGGTATAACAATTCTATCTGCGTACATCAATGTGTTGTCGCAAATTGAAAAAGGTGAAATCTGAGTTCTCTTTTTCTGTCTTTTGTTCCATCTCGTCTGGTTCACTGTTCCCGCGTATGTCACAAAATCCTCGCTATCTGCTTTAACGATGTTTAGGCATCTGTATCGCGTGTGGAACAGACTATTCCTTTCGTCAAATATTTTTGACAGAATACTTATAGTTTCTTCAAACGAAACCTCTTCTGGCTTTCTGGGCAATATCAAGTTTGAGTATTTCCTATTCTCGTTTGTCCCTAGTTTCTGGACTAATAATGTTACTCGTTCCTCATCCGACCAATGTTGACATCTCTTGGTAAATATAGTTTCGAAACGTTTAAAGTATACTGGAAATGTAATGCCTGAATCAGGATCATAAATAAATTCGGAAAATGAATTTGCTATTCCTTCGGCAGAAAAAACAGTATTTTTTCTTTCTCCAGTCGCCTGTTTCAGAATTTTTTCGAGACTTTTTTGCTGTTGCAATATTTGTTGTTGTAAGTCTTGGTGCTGTTTTTGTTGCTGTAACTCTTGATGCTGTTGTTGTTGCTGTTGCAAGCTTGTACACAGCATTTTAGTCATTTCGACTAATTGCTCCATCCTGACTTTATTTAGAATTCTGCAAAAAAAAAAAAATTTTTTTTTTTTAGACGGTTAACAGACAATTTACAGCCGTAATATTTTTACAACCCGTAATTTTTACTTGAATAATCAATTATTAGACCGGCTCGCATTTGAGTCGCGGTTCAATATATATTTTTCAAATCACAATTTAACAGAAAAATTTTCTTACTTTTCAAAAAGTTTCCTTTTGACTTGTGACTCCGCTTTCGAAATCCTAGTCGGCGTCAACTGATATCTTTGACTTGCGAATCTTCTTCCGTGTAATCTGATATATATATATATATTTTTTTTTTTTTTCAAGTAAGTACGTTGCACAATCCTCGTCGCCAGCTGTTATATCTCGTGCAAGATATAATAAACAAAGTAAACCCGAGTGTTGGTTTTTCAATAATAATTTTATAATCGGATGTAGGTATGTCAAAATACAGAGACAGAGTCGGGAGTATGCTAACTTCAATAGGTGTTAACAAACGAAGACCTTTTACTGTCCGTGGTGGTCGTATTTAATCGGCAACCAGTCTGTCCATTATCGTGAATGGGGAAGTTGGGTTATCTCATCACAACAATATATATATATATATATATATATATATATATATATATATATAATATAATGTACCTTCAGGGAGTCAACGGTCATGAATGGAATCGTCCTTTTTCTTATTATATGTAAATTGGCATGACTTTTCTTCATGGGATTGTTTCCGTTGTCTTTTCCATGGTTTGGGATTTACAATTCTATTTATAAAATTATATATATATATATATATATATATATATATATATATATATATATATATATATATATATATATATAGGTAAGGAAAAAAACTCCTAGGGAGTGTGCTGCAAAAGTACACCGGATAAAAGGGAACAATGTCACATTTAATGACAGAGATATTAACGTAATCTTAATAATACCTTTCCAGTGTGCAACGACTGACCACTATTAATAGTTTCATGCATTTACGTGCAATTATCAGTTACCCAGCAACTGTGAGGCACCGATATTCTCTACGAATATTTTGCTTTCAGGTTTATGCATGTTTGCTGGGGCCCTATTATTGCTGGGGCCCTATTATTTCGCAGGCGTTCAAGAACTTTCTAAACATACTTTTTTGTTTTTTTTTCTGTTGCTTTTTTTTCTTAAGTAATGATGATTCTTCGGCAAGTATGATTAATACCAGAACTATCAGATGCTCTCCACAACTTCGATATTTCTGTCTTCTAACAGTTTAGGATATGTATACTGTATACATTTTCTTTCATTACGCCTATGATGATACCACGTTGAAAAACCGATTCTCGTACGATCAATGTAGTTAAGCAACATCATATATGGTCAGTACCGAGATGGATAAAAGCTTGCGAATACCAGGTACTGTAAGTTTTGATGTGCAGGTGGTGTAATGGATAGCGGTTCGGAATGGGAAATCGGAGAGCCGAGTTCGAATTCCAGTTCGGTTCGTTATATTCACTTACGAACAAATACCTTTGCCAAAGGTATGAATCTAACTCCTCTCCATAAGTATGGGTTAATTATTAAGATTATCATATATTATTACCTCCAACATATTCTTGAAATCTGAAAATGTTTTATGGCTTTAGAATAACCTGCAAGTGGTTGATAATCCGTAAAAAAACAAATCAATCAATCAAAAACTCCCTGCTTGTTTATTTTGTGAAAGACGTCTCCAAGAACATTCTATTCTAAGAAAATGATCTTTCAGATCAGTGGTTCTCAATCATTTTTTTAACCATGGACCACTTTTACTTTTAATTTTTTTGGTAGACACCATAACTATTTGATAAAAATAAGGTTATTTTATTTTTCCCTAATACATAAGTTTATGAATTGTATTATAGAAATAGTAAACATATATGCTTTATTTTGAGGTAAAACTAATTTAATGAAAATAAACTTGTATTTAACAACTAAATTCTATGGAATATTTATGTACACTAGTAAAATAACTCGTAATAAATAATTTTAAAATATGTGAGTAATTAATTAATTTTTTTAAAAAAAGTACCGATTTATTTATTGACATCACTATGGTTGATGCTGCTCTGTGAGTTTTATATACATACATACATACATATATACATACATACATATATATATATATATATATATATATATATATATATATATATATATATATATATATATATATATATATATAATATACATCAAGTATTATCCCTTTTGATAGTAAGTGAGACACGACTAAAAACCCGATTCAGCAAGGTAAGATCGCGGAAAGCAATAATGTAGAGCTGGACTTTTTCCCAGTGTAGTGGATATTTTTTTGAGCAGTGTCATATGTTTTCCATATATTATGCTTAAAACTGCTAATCCTTCGTTTATATATAATCCTTATATAATTTATACATTAAATTAATTTTATTATTAATATTCTTAGTATTTTATATTAATTGATTTATATTAATATTTTATTTGATTAATATTTAAAATTAAAATTATAATTTATTAATAATATATTAAATCAATTTATATAACAAATTATAATCTTTATAGAATTTTCCTTTATATATATATAATCCTTCTTTTATATATCCTTCTCAGTTTTTTTTCAACTTTTACAAGCAAAACATCCGGTAGAGTAAAATGGACGCTAACTTCCATCGCTTGATCTCACTTTCTTCTAGTTTTAGGTTTAGATTTTGTTTTTCTATTTGTAGTATTTTAATATGGCGTAGATACTCTGTAGAAATTCTAATTCTCAGTTGTAACAACCGTTCCAAAGTGAAATTGTTCTATGGACCACTAAAATATTACCGTGGACCTCCAATTTGTTATTTTTTTGTTTGTGGACCCCAAGTAATGTTACATGGACCCCTAGATCGATGTGCAGCTTGGTTGAGGACTACTGGTTTAGAATATCGAAACTGTTCTGATATAGATTCTAAAACTTCATTCAAATTATAATTCATACAATTCTTAAACTTCATCCAAATTATAATTCATTCAATTCTAAGAAGTCATTCAAACTATAATTCATTCAATTCTAAGATGTCATTCAAATTATAATTCATTCAATTCTAAAACTTCATTCAAATTATTATTCATTCAATTCTAAGATGTCATTCAAATTATAATTCATTCAATTCTAAGATGTCATTCAAATCATTCTTTCAATTCTAAGATGTCATTCAAATTATAATTCATTCAATTCCAAAATTTCATTCAAATTATAATTTACCCAATTCTAAGATGTCATTCAAATTATAATTCATTCAATTCTAAAGTTTCATTCAAATTATAATTCACTCAATTCCAAAATTAACTTAAAACGTAAGAAACAAAATTAATATTTTAAAAAAGAAGAAACTATTAAAAAAACGGGAAAATCCCGTCAGAATGAAAGAAAAGAGTATTGAAGTCTTATATAATATCGGTCCAGTTATGTGTCAGTGAATTTTGTCTAATCTCCTCATAGATAAATAAGAAACTCAAGACAACAGAAAAATGGTTATAAAGAAAACTGATAGGAATACCATGAACTGAATATGGGAGACAAGACGAAGTTTTAAGGAATAGTATCAGAAAGAGGCAGATGAAATTTCGAGGACATATTTTTGAGGAAAAGGGGCTTGGGAAATTTGACGCTCACAGCCCATACTGAACACAAGTGGAACAGAAGAAAGCATAGAGTAACGTATCTAACGAGCTTATGTAAATGGATGACAGAACATGGATTGGTCGGGATAGCGACTAGACAAACATTACTAAGTGCAACAAAGGACGTTGTGAAGCGACATGATCCCTGTATGGATACGGAACATAAATTAAAGAAAATGGCATACCGTCTTTCCTCGCTATTTTACAAACAAGCTAAAGCATATGAATGAGAAAAGAACATTCAAATTATAACAAAGAACAAAGGTTCTGAGCCGTAATTTTCTACTGAAGAAAAGAAAGCCCTTGTAGTTCTGACTTTCATAACTAAGGTACACCATGCTATGTACACTGTAGCGGACCACCATCATTCCTTTCATATTCCATTGGTGAGAGGTAAGTTCCATTCAAGCAGTTTCTTCTCACGAACCGATTCCCAAGAGGATGCTCTCCCGATAACTATAATCTTAAGCTCAAGAATCAAGAATTAGCTGTTATCTTGCACATACAAACACGTAAAATGTGCCCATTACTCTGTAACTGTCTATATCGAGTGGCCCCTGGACCGTATACAAGTTGAATACTGTAACAAATGAAGCTCTTGGGCAGAAATATAAATTTGCGTATGAACAGTGGAGTGATTAAAAGGTAAATTATATTGGGATGCTAAACAAAAAAGAACGTTTTTGTTGCACTAAAGCAAGAATATCTTGTAAAAACACTTGACTCTTACAATTCAATCGGAGTTCAGTTAAAAAAAAATGATAGATGATCTGTGAAGAAAAGAATAACAAAAGAAAAGCATGTGAAACACGTTTTGTAAAGTTGACATTGTTTTACAGTAAAGATTTTGACATCGACGGTATTTCTTTAACTTATATCGAAAGATTAGCTCGATATATATATATATATATATATATATATATATATATATATATATATATATATATATATATATATATATATATATCATTCCTTCGTTCAAATAACCTTAATTCGAGATTCATCATATGCTTTCGTCAGATTTTTCCAACATTCCCCTTTATTCAAAACCATCGCTTATTATATTTTTTTATATTTCCAATCTCCCCACGGTTAGTCAAATTCTCTGATTTATTCAAGATCCGAGGGTAGAGACATTTCTTTCAAATGTTAAAATTACTTTCAATATACTAACATGGAAGCCATAGCCGTTGGAGTGACAAACACACACTCACACACTCACACACACATATATATATATATTTATTATTAATATATATATATGCATTATTAATATATATATTTATTATATTTATATTAATAATGTATATATTTATTATTAATGCATGCATATATATTATATAATTTTATATATATATATATATATATATATATATATATATATATATATATATATATATATATATATATATATATATATATATATATATATATATAATGTATATGTAATATATAATTAATAATATGCATATATATAACATACAGGGTGGATGGATAAATTGTATTCATTTTATATTATTCATTTCGCGCATGCGCGTTCTTTGCTTTTGATTTTGTCGATTGCACATTATCACAGGTTTAGGTGGGCATCGTCTGTGAGAAAAAGAACACTATGACGCAATTCACTCCCTAAGAAATTTGTAAATGGCATGTTGCACTGTTTGGCATTCGCGCCAGGTGCACATTTCAAAGTGTTATGGTGCCAATCTGAGGAGAGCGCTAAGGATTCAAAAAGAGATAGATCAAGTTTAATGGTGATTACGAAGGTACGTCAGCTCGGAAAACTCTCTTTGATTGTTCTGATATGAAAAGAATTCCCGAATTTGTTAGAGGGGGCTTCAGACTCAGCACAGGCCTACATCAAGTGACTTTACGAGTGCAACTTTGGGTCAAGAGAGTGGCTACTGGAATAGCCTATGTTTAGCAACAGGACTCATGCGACCACATCACCCCTTACATCTAGCTGCCTAAGTCCCCAGACTACAACCCTATTGACAGGACACAGTTGATCGAGAGACCATCAAAAAATCTCATGACATCAAAGATGAAATGAAGGCAAGGATTATAACTGCATTCACCTACTTAAACAAGGAAGCTGTCAAGAGTCGCAGGAAATTCCGAAGTCGACTATTTATATCCGTCAATAATGTTCATGCAGTTGTCGCTCTACAAACGATTCTCCATCTTCAAATTTGATTTTCTTGTCGAAAAGCAATCGGGTGGGACTTTTCTGTTTTCTTTGCCTGTCTCGCCATAGGTCAACTTCATGTTGTTCTTCATGTCTTCATTTTCCTGCTTGGGTGCTGAGCATCGTTACGACCATGTTTTATGGAAAATTTTGAATGCTACTCCGGGAATTGTTGTCAGTTGTAAAAATAAGTCAATCACTCTTCGCCTGAAATTACTTTACCATTTAAAACAAGGAGCAAAAAAAAAAAAAAGTGGAGGTCACTTATCATAACAGCTGGAGGTAAAGTTTTTCCAAAGAAAAATTATATTTTTTTCGTCATCTCGGATTTCCTTTTACACCTTTTCTTCTTCGTTTTCGTTTTGTGTTTCTTTTTGACCCGTCGCCTTTTTATTTGCTTTTTTTTCTCTCTCTGTTCCATTTAGAACTCTCGTTCTTTCTTTTAAAATAGCCTCTTCCCGGGTTCGCCAATTATTTTCATGTTATTTTTATCCTTCTCCAGATGTCCAAAGTCTATATTCCTTCCTTCTTTTTCTTTCCTTCTTTTTCATGATCAGAATCTTTAAAAAAAATGTCTTATTCCCAACCCCGGCCAATCGTTTTTCTTCCATCCCCATCAACGCCAACCTTATCTTGTTACTGGCATTTTACTTATTAGCAATGTTTTACTATTTTTTAATTACTTTTACCGCAACGCTCAGATCGTTTTTACATTCTTCGACCGTTAATTAAGCAGCAGGGATCAAATTTGGATTCATTATCCGTATCATTTGGAGCCTGTCTATCATGGACAACGCCATACCGTTTAGGCTAAGGAGATGAACCGGCACAGTTCATTTAATCATATAGCTGGTCCATTTCTTATCCGATTCTTTCTATGCTGTTTCGCTGCACTTAATATTGAAACAGATACTACACTTTGCCTTGTTCAATTTAATTCGTGAATCATTGCTGTTGTGAATTTTTTTCTTGTTATTCATTCCATCTCATTTTTTTTTTTTTCTTTTACATCGCAACCAAACAATTTTATAAGGTGAAAATCGAATTTCGAAAAGTAAATCTATATGACTAAATTTGAACGTCTACTTTCGGCCTTATGCAGCCCAATCGGTTGCGCAATATCTAAAACAGAAATGATTCCGAGGATACTGGATGTGATTTTAATTTAATACATGAATCATTGTCATTAAAAAAATGTCTGTTTGTTGTAGCATGCCTACGGATGATAATGGGTATTTCCCCATTCACATAAACACAGTAGTAAATACTGTATGATGGTCTGCAGTTAGAAATTCGTCTCCAGCTGTGCTGGTCAAACTCTCTGCCTCCGGGCAGAGAGGATCCCCAGATGAGGGTAGAATCTCGTCTCAGGAAACAGCTACCCGGCCCGTTTTATACGTGGTCTACGGGGGAATTTTGGCCGATTCTACGGGCTTGGATACCCCACATTAAATTCGGCTTTGTGCCACATCTAACGGTTGGTAGATATCCATCAGTTATTGTGGAATTCTCTTGACTCACTTCTAGCAGATGACTTCTTCTACGCGTCGCTGGCGAATCTTGTTGTTCTTGTCCTAAGTATTATTGTTCAATACCAGCCTTCGTTTGATTATTCTATTTAGTAACCATCCCTAGGTTACAACACTATTATTTTCATTTTATTGATTGTATTGTGTAATAATTCATGTGGTGGAAATTGAATGAGGAACAGTAAATCTATATGACTACATTTGAACGTTGCCTACGCATTACCTTCCGTAACCCAATTGGTAAGGTATTATCACAGGTAGAGAGGCTTCTAAGAACACTAGATGCGAATTCCATACATGAGGTGAACAGCAATCATATCTTGGTTGAAAAACGGAAAGATTCAAATATAGCGTTTCTTGGACAGAACACATGGCTCTCCAGGTTAAAGCGAAGACGATGTTCTTCAACTTGAAGGCTTCTCATGGTCAGGGACATGTGTCCATTAATTGCATGAGATGATCTTTCCATCTTTCTGCTCAGCGATGTCGTCATTATAATGGATGATTGCATAACTATGAGACCCAGTCTACCATATTGCGCTAGATGGCCTTTGACAAGTTTTGTTTTTAAATTATGTTGCGTGTCTGGCCACACTCCTCGCCAAGAATGACTGGTGGGGGAAACGGTTTAGTAACCGATGACCCCACTATTATGCAGGTAGTACTGGCTTACATTTTATCGGTAGCAATCATAGAGTGACATAACATTAAATATTGTTTAGACATTCTTGATTTGTCGTTATCGCTTTCAGATTTTTCTTTATTTAGGTCGACTGATGTTCATATCTATCTGACTTTTCAGACATTTCTTGCGTGAAGTAATTTTTGAGAATGATGAATCCCATACACATATTACGACCAACTTTATTATTTTCTCTTTGTCATATTAATTCTTCTTCTTCTTTTCCTTCTTCTTCTTTTCCTTCTTCTTCTTCTTCTTCTTCTTCTTCTTCTTCTTTGTGCCGTGCCCATTCAGGACGTTGCTGATCATGACACTTCACAAATCCCTGTCCTTTTTAGATCGTAGTAATGTTTCTTCTATCTCTCCTAATCCCTGTTTTGCTATCCATTTGCACAAGGTTAGGCGGTTCTTTCTTTTGTTCCTTTTGTTTTCAATATGTCCTGGGAGTGTCAAATTCTTCAAGCCCTCTTTCCTCATTATGTGACCTAGAAATATCAGCTGTCTTTTTCTGATGTTATTTATAATTGTATTTTTGTTTCTATGTTCTATAAAATGTTGCCCACGTGATCAGTGTATAGTATCCTCAGTATTCTTCTGTAGAACCACATTTCTGTTGCTTCAAGTTTCTTTTTCATCTGGGAGGAGATTGTCTAGCATTCACTGCCATAAAGAAGAACTGATATTACATAACAGTTCAATACTATTTTCTTTGTTTCTAATGGTATTTTCCTGTTTCTTAATACTTTGCTTAACTTTTGGAAGGCATTTTACGCTATCCCTTAGAATTTTGATGTCACACTTTCCGTCCTCTGATAAAACACTTGTTTGATATTTAAAAATTTATATTTGCTGGATTTTGGCATCACCAATTTATAATTTACATGTTGTGCTGTTCCTTTTACTAAAGCATATTTGTTGTCTTCTTGTAATTAACCTTTCGTCTTTTCTTCTCGCTTTCCTTTAATTCCTTCTGAAGAAGTTTTTGTAGTTTCTTTTCTGTGTCTGCTATCAACA
This sequence comes from Acanthosepion pharaonis, assembly GCA_903632075.3. Taxonomy (NCBI): domain Eukaryota; kingdom Metazoa; phylum Mollusca; class Cephalopoda; order Sepiida; family Sepiidae; genus Acanthosepion; species Acanthosepion pharaonis. The sequence goes on along the minus strand of CAHIKZ030002468.1, from coordinate 515,782 downwards.
GAATGTCATAATAATTGGATTCCTATAGACTTAACATAAGCGACATCAGATAATTATGACATTAAGAATATGTCTGAAATATTTAATTTTCTTCATAAATTACGTTCTTTTTTTACCTACCCTTTTTATTCTGACAAATACTGCACGTATCATAATGTTTAAACCTAGAGAGGGTTACTGTATGATTAATAACCAAAACGGAGGTTAGAAATAAAATGGTAATCTTTATAACATCAACAAAATACAATACTCGCCAGCGTCGTGAAGTAGGTAAACCACTTCTAGTGTTGGACTACTTAGATAGCATATTACCCCTCACTTACAATAATGTCCAACGTATTTATGAGGATTGGGACTTACCCATTAATGTTCGTAGGTACGGTATATAACGCATATCAAAGATATTTTCCAAACTTAAAGTTAACATGAACTTCAACTTTCCGTCCCCTTAAAAAATTGTTATGAAACCGGAAATAGATTCTATCGAACTGAAAACAAATAATAATAATAAGAAGAAGAAGATTAAGAAGAAGAAGAAGAAGAAGAAGAAGAAGAAGAAAAAAAAAGAAGAAGAAGAAGAAGAAGAAGAAGAAGAAGAAGAAGAAGAAGAAACTATTCAGGGTCAATACTCTACACGTACCAAACAAGCTGATATAGACAAACCCCATATGCATTCTTGCTGAACAGGACCAATGCTTGCTAACAAGAAATTACCAAGCACACAAGAGGAAAAATTGTGTTAATCCGAAATGCAGATTCTGTGATAAATATCCAGAAACAATTAACCATCTTGTATCAGGTTACACACTGCTGGTAGCCAATGAATATAAAACTTAGCATGTCAGAGTGGGCCAATATCTGCACTGGAAAATATGCAATTTTTACGGGAAGGAAACTGCCAGAAACTAGTATGAATATCAACCAGACCCGCTTACAGAGCATAGGACCTGTAAAAATTTTATAGGACTTTACAATATACACAGACAGAACAATCAAATTTAATCGGCCAGACATTGGAATCAAAGGCCACAAGAACAGAATGTACTTTCTTATTGAAATGGCAGTCCTTGCAGAGTGTAATGTATCTTTGAAGATATTCAAAAAACTATTAAAATACAAGGATCTTAAAATGAAAATCTCTAATATGTCGCACATCAGGAGATCAGTCCTTCTAGGTGTAGTTGGAGCCCTCGTGTTGTTTGGAAAATATTCCGATAGACCCATAGAAGGGATTCCTGGTAGCCCATGCCTTAAAAAATGCAAAAAATGTGCTCACAAGTAGAGCTCACACATACGAAGATCTTTATCTATGTGAAATCTGTGTGATCTTACGGGTTTTTTTGGTTTTGATTTTTTTTCTTACAAAAATGATCAGTCGAAAATGTCATTAAGTCATTTCTGACCTTAGGTCCCTAGTTGGGATCCGAAAAGAAATAAAATAGAAATCTAAGGAAATAATAATAATAATAATAATAATATTAATAATAATAATAATAATAATAATAATAATGAATGCCCTGATGCTACACCATGGCGCTCATGGCTTTTGATCTTAATTGGCGATTTTAATATTTACGTTCTTTGCGTTCGTAATTTAATACTGACAGCATTGATCATACAGTACCACATATTTCCTTATCGGTTTCCCGATCTTATCTAGTTAGGCGTGTCTCCTGGCTCTGAGGCTAATTTGTGTCTTTCGTCAACTGTCCTGAGGAAGAAGCTACCTGAGTGGGTCCTCTTCTTTACTAATGGAATATGAAGGGAATGATGATGATTTGACGCTGTGTAAGTGATATAGCCGCTCTTAGCTGTGAAAGTCTGAATTGGAAGAGCTAAGAAATGTAGCTTCTCTGAACATTTGCCATGAACATAACGATAAAATAGTGAGAGTCTAACAACGATTCGTCATTAAAAAGTGTCTCATCACACACAAGGCCGCGTCTGAATGACAAATCATATTATGTATTCAGACGCGGCCTTCTTGGTATAGCTTACAACCATATCAGATTGAAACACCGAGTTCCGTATGATCACCGAAGTTAACCAACGTCGAGCTTGGTCAGTACTGAAATGTGTGACCGCTTGTGAATACTGGTGCTGTAAACTTGAATGTACGGGTAGTGTAATTGATGTAATGACTCCGAGTTCCATTTCCATTTCGGTTTGTTATATTCACTTACGCGCAAATACACTTGGGAAAGTTATGAAACCACATCTTCTCCCCCAGGTATGGGTTAATTAGTAAGACTTGTATCACTAAATCATTATTACATTAAAAAAATATTACAATCTAAAAATATTTTCTGGGTATCAATTTTCTGGGTATGTAAAGGGTTGATAAACAATAAATAAAACACTAGTATTAGCTCAGGATGAATCCTCAGTTGTACCTTCCTTCTTTTTCGAGATTTTGTTTTCGTACTTGATGACCTTCTTGAAATTTCGAAACAAAGATTTTATTCAGCTGAAACGATGTGAGTATGACAAATAAGATGAGAATTCAGCTCTGAATAGCAAAGCATATAATAAAGGTAATTCCTGATATAAAAAAAAATCCGATACCCTATTTGAAAAGAAGAATCACGGGGGTAATGTAGCTTCCCTGTGCCATTTCTATAAATAAATTCATGGAAATTATTCTTACTTCGCCTTTGGTACTTCAACTTCAAGAATTTAAACGCAGTGCTTCATTGGAAGCGAAATTTTATGATTTTCGTGTTGAAAGTGCAAATTGTAAGCCTAAGTTTCTATGCCAATATTTTTTTCTCTCACACTTCTCGCCTTACCGGTTTTTTTTTTTTCCTATCAATTACGATGTTTAAAAATGTAAATGCAATGCCAATCGTCATCATCTGTCTTCTTCAATCCTGTACTTTTATTTTACTTTCTTCTCAATAGTGTTTCATAAGATTATTTCATTCGCAGCAAACCCTTGCATCCTAGTGGCTTTATCGCCTTGCTTTAGGTGAAATGGTTAAAAATATCAAGTCCGGAAAATATGATTTATATTCTCTTATTAAATTATTTATTTTTTTGTTATTCTGGTGCTTATCACTGGGGATGTGTAGGTGGTGTAAAAAGTCATCAGCTCGGAAAAAGTAAACAGATGAGTCGTTATATTCGATTATAAGCAAATATCCTTGGGAAATTTATGAAGCCATCTCTTCTCTACCCAGCTATGGGTTAAATAGTACGACATACCTGGAAAAATTACTGTTATCTCAAAAAAATTGTTAATACAATATCCACTTGCAAAATATTTTTATCTTTTAATCCAACGTATGTTTCGCTTTTCAACTCTCCATCAAAGGGTTGATAAGTCGTAAAAAAGAAGAAAAGAAAAATCAGTGGTTCATTTATTTTTGTTCGACATATTCTTTTTATAAATTTAAAATAAAAGGTGTTTTTTATTGATTTCAAAAAATTTTTTTTTTAAATTTATTATTGAGATTGTTGATTCTCTTTCAAACTTTCAGTTCGTTTTTTTCCTATTTTCTACTTCTGCAAGGACCTCTTTTTTTAATTTAATTTTCTCTTTTTTCCCTGTCTTCTGTTGTCTTCAGTGGATTCACTCACCTCCTCATAACATTAAAAAAATAAATAAAAATAAATTTGCCATTAGAATTTGGAGCTCGTTAATCTTAACCTTAAGCCTGGAATTTTCTACGGGCACCAAGATCGCACGAATCTCAAAGGAAACTTCCAAATGAATACTTCCGGATTTCAAAAGTATTATTATCGACAAGCCAACACTTTCTTCTTCCGATTTTTGTCGTGAAATTTTAGACATTGTTTGTTTTTGTTTGTTTTTTTTTTTGTTTGTTTTTTTGTTTCTTCTTTTTTTATTAGCAAAGATAGCGGACAAAACATTCAAAGTGTTTTTCTTTTAAACAGGTCAGATGAAAAAATGTAGGAGAAAGAAGAAAACACAAAAGAAAAGAAAAGGAAGAATAGAAATGAAAAGAGAAGGTAGAAGTGCATGGTGGGTAAACGAAAATAAGAAAAGAAGAAAGGAAAAAGAGAGAGAGGAAAAAAGAAGGAATCACCAAATATAGGGGAAAAAGAGAAACAAAAAAACGAAAGGAAAAGACAAGGAAGCAGTAAATGTTGAAACAAAAAAGGGACAGAAAGAACAGTGAGCAAAAAAGAAAAGAAAAAAAAGGAAAAGCGAGACAAGCAGTAAATGATGTAAAAACAGAAAAGAAAAGAAAGGCAAGAGAAAAAAGTAGAAGGAAACAGTAAATGATGGGGGGGGTGGAAAGTAAAGTAGATAAAGAGAAAGGAAAAGAAAAAGAATTAATAGGAAAAAAAGAAAAGAAAAAAGGAAAAGAGAAAAAGCGGTAAATAATGAAAAAAAGGGAAGAAATGAAAGAAAAAGTGATGAAAAAAGGGTGATAGGAAATATAGCTGTATATGATGAGAAAAAAAGTGAGAAAAAAAAAAGAGAGAGACCAGGAAGTTGTAAATGATGGAAAAATCAGGAGAAAAAAATGAAGATAAAGAAAAAAGAAAGAAGGTGGTAAAAATAACGCGAACAATAAAAAGAGAAAGTGTATGAATGAAGGAATAACGGAAAGAGAAAAAGAAATATAGACAGGTAAGGAAGTTATTAAAGAGCTAACCCGGATATAAGAGACCCGGATATAAGAGAGATTTTCTCTGGTCCCAAATGAGAGCCCATACTTACCTAAACAAAATAGACCAAACCCGGATATAAGAGAAACCCGGATATAAGAGACTTTTTCTCCGGTCCCGACAACTCTCTTATATCCGGGTTACACTGTATTAGAAAAATCGGAAATGATAAAGAAAAGGAGAAAATGAGTGAAAATAGAATCAAATTTTCCCATCAAAAAAGAAAGAAAATAAAAAAACAGGAAACAAAAGAGATCACCGAAACGAAAAAAAAAAAAGCGAAAAGAATAAAGAAATTAAAACTCGAAGTAAAAGAAGCGAAAATATCCGAGAGAAAGACGAGAAAAAAGCTGTCTATGCTTCAGGACCAATTATATTTCATCTTCTTTTAAATCTTTCGCGTTCTTTCTGGAAATTTATTTAGGCAGAGTTTAGTGAAACGGTTTCGTCTAATGTGTTTTCCAATCGTAAAGTGATATTCTGATCGAGACAGGGGCTTTCCACTATCGGTAAACAAATCTTTAGACGATTTCCCTCCGGACGTACGGACTCTTTACCCTTTGCTGCGTCCTACACATGTCAGTCAAGGACCGGCGGCCACACTATCCAAATGTTGTGCTTGACTTCCGGTTAAAGGTGAAATTCAAACCTCAGAGGCAGGAAAACAGAGAGAATATCATTAGAGAGAGAAAAAACGAAGTAAACAGAAACGAAAATAAAATAGAAAAACAATAACAACAAGCGTTAAATAGATTCTTTTTTATAGTTTAAGCAGTCCGAATTTGAGAATAAAATAGCAAGACTCTTTCGTCTGGAAGTCTGACAAATAAAGGAAGCGTACGGATATCAGCGTCAGATATTGAATAGTTATAAAGTTCTTATGAATTTCGAGTGTTAAGAATAAAAATGCATTCGAAATTCTCAAGTTATTTGATTGAATGTTGCGAAGAGAAAAACTATATTTATTAGCAACTTTGATAATTTTCTTATCATCCGTTGCTTGGATTTATATTCGATAATGGCTGAAAGTACTATGTCAAAACTAAACAAAAAAATTCCTGTTTAATATTTACTATTTTTCTCTGTTGGTTGCATATTTTGCAAAACGGTGTTCCATTTAAGTGCGTTGAAATTGCTTCTTAAAATATTTTTTTATATATTATAAAAAGCAATTTTAATGCAGAAAATTTTAATGCATTTTAATGCAGAAATTTTTAATGCATTTTAATGCAGAAAATTTTAATGTATTTTATTGCAGAAAATTTTTGTGAAATTTAGTGCCAACTCATAAATTGTATTACATAAATCTAAATCGGAACTTTTTGCGAAATTTAGTGCCAACTCATAAAACACACACACACACACACACACACACACACATATATATATATATATATATATATATGTGTGTGTGTGTGCGTCGGTGTGTACGTATTAGTATTTATGATTCTGTGAGTGTGTGTGTGTGTGGGTGTGCGGTTAACTCTACTCAAACGCTGCTTATTTTGTTAAAATGAGCACTGTTTGTATCGAAACAATATTAGTGAAGATCTGGCTGGCAATTTATTCCATGATAAAAAAAACTGGAGTCACTCGAGTCGACAAAACCGCTAGAAGGCATATACAATCTGGGCTGCATTTGGTGCACACCTGCTGGCGCATATATGCGTTTAAGGCTTAGAATCAGTAGAAAAAAGGGCTAGTGAATAGAAAGTTTAGAATAGAATCCTATGTCTAACAGTGTTAGATTTTAACATGGAGTCTTTTGAATATGAGCTATTAGGCTATCATGCTGCAGGCGAGATCTTTTTCTCTTCATCCCTTTTGGTCAAATCGTCCTTGGTACGACGATAAACTGCATCCGCGTCCTGAGTAAGACGATAAACTACGTCCAACAGCAAGGCCTCTCTTCAAGAGGTTTTGAGGAGCGTGGAACCACCTTTTAATAACTGGTGTTCCCAGGTCCACCATGACCCAGGGTGGTAGCATCTGTTAGGGTCCCAGCTATGGGCAAATAGTTAACCCCGAAACTGAGGTAAAAAGCATTATAATAGTGTAAAAATAGGTTTTAATAGCAGAAATACTTTGTAAAAAACTATTACCAAAAAATAATATTACCAGCTATACGTTTTCAAGGAAAAATAATATTACCAGCTATACGTTTTCAAGGAAAAATATTAACAGTAATAGATTTTTGACAAAACAAAAATACTATCAAGGGAAAAAAGTTGTCGGCATTAAATGACCCATTGAGGTTGATATGCCGTAAAACAAAACAAATCAAACCAAACCAAACCCTATTGCTCAAAATATTTGCAACTTCTGATGGATCAGTTTTAAAATGATCTGAATAAATTACAAGAGGTTGTAAGTCAAACTATAATAGATTTTTCCGCCATGATTCACAAACACTTAGGATGTTTTTTTGTGAGGGTGGAGATGAATATTTACTTTTCGGTGGTGCAAATTTGTCGACTGAATCACTCTCACGATTCTGAGAAATAGGCAGAAAGAATTTTTCGTCAAACAGCTAGCACACCAGATTAAGAAAACTTCTATTTTTAAAACGAACAAATAAATTACAAAAAATGGCAAAGCATTCAAGAAGCTGATCGTCAGTATCGACTACTGCCTGTTTTCCCAATGCCGATTCGTGGCAGATGTCTTCTTGTATAAAATGACATCGTAAAGCCGACCACGTCTCTGCTCTCAAAATCTGAGAGGTTTTTGTTTTTCTTTCTGGATGGGATGAAGATAATCAGAAACGAATTTCAGGAAGCAAATACACACGGTCCGTCCCGAAGTTGATGTTTTCCTTCACAGTCGATGTTGAAGATAAATTCTACAACTCAATGTTTGATGTTAAAACCTTTGGGGCATAATGACATGAAAATTATGTTTTTCATGGCTCCTTCAATAAAATAAAAAAATTCAGTAAAAAATAAAAATAAAAGTAATGAAATTTTTTTTTTTTTAAATCCGAAAGAGAATTAAAGCCTTAAAATAATATCTATGTATATGACTCAACTGGAACGACGTAAAACGGCCATATTTGGCGTTTCCGTATAAGGAAACATTTGGTATTCTTTGACTGATCAGCCATTGTTACTTATGGCTGAAATTTATAAATCTTTCTACTAAAACAATATTTAAAAAAAATTAGGTTTCTCAAATCACGGACTGTTATCGATCTTTCTTTGATGAGGGTTTCCTTCCGAATCTTTTGTTTGAAGTAGTGTGGAACTTCAACACTTTGATTATGTCATTATTTTCTCTTCGAGTACATGTACAGTGTAACCCGGATATAAGAGACCCGAATATAAGAGAAACCCGGATATAAGAGAGATTTTCTCTGGTCCCAAATTAGAGCCTGTGTTAATGTATATAAAATAGACCAAATCCGGATATAAGAGAAACCCGGATATAAGAGACTTCGTCTCCGGTCTCGACAACTCTCTTACATCCGGGTTACACTGTACTATCAATTTTACTTCTTTCTTTTGTTGAAAGTCTTCAAGTGATATGGTTTCTGTCATTTGGTGCTGTTCTTTACGTGTGATTCTGTAGCGAGGTTCGATACGGATGGTCCTTGCTAATGTCTACAGGTTTTATTCGGTCGATGTTATCTTTACCCATTGATCTGAGGAAGCGGTTGTTTGCAGCCGACATTTTAGATATTTCTGAATGGGTTTGACGCCATGCATGTCACCGATATGAAAGTTTCGATCTTACGAGGCTATTTAAGAATATGACACGAGTTTTATATTTAATGATTTGGTTTTTATTTGCGGTGTTGGACAAAACCAATCCGAGCATAAACTATTCTTTGTCCAGTTTCCTTATCTCCCACTAAATCTGTTATAAATTATCCATACATCGAGGTATTTGAAGTATTTAGCATGCACTAATTGACATCCTCAGGTGCCATCATGGCTTTCATTCCAATTCCAAATAGATTCTGAAAGTTTCGAAAGTTTTATCTTGATTCTTGTTTCTTGACACATATGGTAGACGATCATTCTTATCCCGGCTATGAATCTGTCAGAAGCGTAGCTTCCCTCCCCATCGAACTCGGGAAGGGAAGTAAAAATGCTTTATTCTATTCATAGATCCGTTTTGGCATATCATGTTGAATTCTTAAATGATCAGTGCACATCTCTTCACTTCCGTGCATTTATATTCGCAGAACATAGTCTAGGAAGAGAATAAATAGATTGGGAAACTCATTTCCTCCTTCTACTCCTGATGAGCGTTGAAATGTTTCTTTATTGGGGTCCTCGCCAGGCAGGTACGATGTTGTGGCCTGATATAGTTTATCTCTAACAGATCTAGACATTCAGTGAACTCAATGATTAAAACGTGATTTCTAACGAACGAAAAGAGGAAGTATCTTTTATTGTAGCCATATGCCGCTGTGATGTCAACATAGCAGGTATCAAATTTTCTATTGAAGAGGCATGCAGTTTTCTAGTTTATAAAATGTTCATTATTACATCCACGGATGGATCCAATTTGAGATCCCTGTGTATTTTTAAAGGTGTTAGAGACTATCTTTTTGTTTCCATAGAGCATCAATGCGTTATATACCACACTTTTGGGGATGCCTTTTTAATTCCAAATTTCCTTCATGACATTGAGAAACTGCTGAGAAATGATGCTTTATAATTCTTTAGCTTTTTTATGACATTCTTGACTCCATTATCGGTAGATTTATTATTGTTTACATTTGGAAAAAAGCTTATGAACTGATGCATAGCGGTGTATGTTCTGTTTTCGTGGACAACTTCGGCTTAGAGTGATCAGGGTTGAAATGTGAGTGAAAGTGTTTGTTGAGGCCTGTACATTTCTTCTGTGGTGGCTTCAGTTGCATGAAGTTATCTTGATGTTTCACTTTTATCCACATTGCAACACGTTTTCTCTGCTGTTTCGCTTCCATAATTTGGTTTCCGATTTTATGAAGTTATTGGTTTCTCAGAGCATTAATTTAAAAAAAACAACTTCTTTGCTAATTGTTTCTTCCACTTCCTTCCATGTTTCCTCCTCCTCTGTTCTTTTCTTCTATCAGTCCCCCCTTTCCAATGGGTGTTGTCGTCCCACGGGAGTATCCTTTTCAGTCTAGCTTTTCTTGGAATCGTCTCACGTGCTTCGGTTAAAGAAGATACGATTATATTATTTTATTCTATATATTGTTTTAGTCAAGATTTAGGGACATTAGTTTGAATTCTGGTTTATCACTGAATTCTACTCTTAAATCTTATTCCTAAGGGATTGGATGTTATACTTAGATTTTTTTTGTAGTTTATGAGTGCGGAAATGAGAAATTTTGTTAGCTGGTTTTGTCAGCTTACAAGATGTTTGGGATCAGATTCAAAGTATTACTTTGTAATGTCTGTTAGAAATTGTCGAAGAAGCCAAGAGTCCGATATACTGAAATTAAAAAACATTTTGGTTACTTTCTCTGGGCTATGCCATATGATCTTACGTTGCATGTGATGGTCGAAATATGTCTTTTGGGTGGAATATAACAAGAATTTAACAAATCTTCTCCATTTGTATTTGAGGCTTATACATTAAACGGTGACATCTTCTTACCATCAAAGGAACAGTGGGGTTAAAAATACTCGTATTAAAATCACCATTAATTCACAGTCTTCTTGCATTTTCTTCTCGTACACAAAGTTTCGATTTTTCCTTGGTAAAAATTCCCTTTTTAAAAAAACATCACTTTGTTCGCGTCCTGGGTATGACGATAAACTACATCCGCGTTCTGGGTATGACGATAAACTACATCCAGCAGCAAGGCCTCAGATCAGGAGGTTTTGAAAAGCGTGGAACCACCTTTTAATTGCTGGTATTCCCAGGTCCACCCTGACCCGGGGTGGTAGCACCTGTTAGGGTCCCAGCTATTGGCAAATGACCCTGAAACTGGGGTAAAAACACTATGGAAGTGTAAAAATAGGTTCTAATACCAGAAATACTTTGTAAAAAATTATTATCAGCAATCAATTTTTGAAGAAAAAAACTATTACCAGCAATACATTTTTGAAAAAAAATATTACCAACAATACACTTTGAAAAAAAATATTACCATTAATATGTTTTTTAAAAAAGAGAAAAGAATATTACTAACAATGTTTTGGAAAAAAGAAAAAAAATATTACCAGCCATACATTTTTGAAGGAAAAAATTATTACCAGAAATAGATTTTTGACAAAACAAAATATTACCAGCAATAAAAATTTTGTCGGCATTGAATAAACCATTGAGATTGATATGCCGCAAAATAAAACAAACCAAACCAAACCAACACTTTGTTCAGATTGTGTATAATTTCATATCATTCTGATTTAACAGCGACGGTCGACTACGTCGTCAGCACCTGCATGAATTTAAGCGTACTACTAGGTTGGCATCTCGGCCCCACCATTTCAATGTCAAATCGGTAAAATGTAGCTAATTCTTCTACTCCAACAGCATTTTATCTAGCACCTCTAGTCAATGGAACTCACTTCCTATCACTTGCTTCCCTGATAGCTATAATCTTCAAATATTCAAATGTAATGTCAATCGACATCTTCTGATGCCATGACCTTGATTCCTGTCCTTCTCTTTATTCTGTTCCCAAACATTCCTCTTTATTCTTACTCTCACTCTCTACAACCCTTTTCGTGCTAGTGGCACTACCGCCTTGCTTGGGGCTATTTGCTTAAAAAATCAGTCTTTCTGATTGGTTTAAAATATTCTACATTACAAAATTCATAGATTTGCATATTGCAATTCTACCTTCATGTTTTTTTTCACCTTTAGGCGAATCCATGGATGTTGTATCCCAAATGTAAAATGGAGCCACTACCTACTCGACGCACCTCTTGCATACAGATGATATAACGGTTTGCCTTTTTGAAAAGTATCTGGAAATAATCTGAGCTTGAATGGGCTTTAATTTATACTATTTTCCCTTTCTTTAACTCTTCTAGTTGTTGTTGATAGGCGGGTGACACATTTCCTTTTTTCAACATCGACCTAGTGTAGCACCGGGGACTCATCCCTTGGTGACCAGTGTGACGGACGATACATTATTGAGTTAAGCTATTAGGCATCGTCATGAGGTCAAAATGGATGGTTTTATATTAGACTTTACTTCTCCTAGATAGGTGATCTTAAAGATTGCTAACGGCCTCTATCGATCTATTTGATTTTACATAAGTGTTTAGATGAAATGCTTTCTCTACGGTCGTGAGTGCTAATCTCAGCCGCATATCCACCAGCATTAATTTAAACCTTAAGGAATATGTGACATGTTGTGATGCTCACCGGAAGTACATAAAAAGTTTCAACTTAAAATGTTTCAGAAAAAAAAATGGAACATATTTTTTTTCTTTTTTAATCTGTATCACCCCAAGGAAGGCAGTAAAGTCACTAACACACAAGAGGATTACAGAGTGTGGAAGAATAACGAACAGAAACATTAATAATGAGCGGGAAGAGAAAAGAATACACAGGAGGACAGCAGATAGCGATTGATATTATATTTAAATTTTTGCAGATTAAAACTGACTGGAAAGTATGGAACCAGAAGGGTGTTCCACAAGCGAAAAGTGCGAGAGAAGAAACAATTAGTATAGAACTTACGGCTACATCTAGCCAGCTCAAGATGAGGTCTCGACGCCAGTCTAGTAATCCACTTAATTTCTAAACTACTTTACAAACTAGTTCGTAATTTCGATAAATTTTGATAGAAAAAAGTGTAATTTTTTTTTTTTTCAAAATGCAAAGAAACCTCTTACTTTATCGAGTTAATAGTGATATTAAAATAATTAAATAAAAACTAACCATTGGGTTCGATATTAACCAAAACGTACGGCTGGCTTGAGAGAAAACTGAATTTAAATAAAGACTGAGCTGAAATAATGGACCGCATAAAAGGCGGACCGAATAAGGAAGACTCACCAATGGTCGTCTGCGTTTTCCAGGATTAATTTCCAGGATTAATTTCCAGGATTAATTTCTTTAAAAAACAGAATATTTATTTTAATTTGGAATCAGTAGAATTAAACTTAATAGTCGGTATACTAGTCACGATTTCTCACCTGTTCACTTTTTTCTTTACAATAGAATTTCTTTTATTTCCTTAACGTGTTTAAAGCCGAAAAAAGGGCTTTAGAATAGATTGGCCGAGACGTTGTCGAAATAGAATAAAACAAAACAATGAAATTTTTTTTCTGAAAAATTAAAAAATATTTCTCTTTAATTCTTTTTTTTATTATTTCATTGTTAAACAAATAAATTGCAGTGACAATACATTTTTGGCATGATATTTATGATCGGGCAGATTGTATGGAGAAGTTGAGCTATACAAATTGAATATAAGCAGCCTCAGCTGATATTGAAATGCTGAGATTGTTTCCATTTTCTATGCTGATAACCATTAAGCCATCCCAAAACTTCCAGGAAGCCGAAATATTTTATACGTAAGTCAATACCAAATATAAAATATGAATGCTAACCTAATGAGTCCATACAATTGAATTATTATTGATTCAATCACAAAGGAAGAGCTGGTTTTAAGCTGTCATTAGTACATAACTTGTATGGATAAGTTGGATTTTTTTCATCCAATCCTCACTTTTCAGTCTTGATAGAGTTCAGAATCTTTTACGCTGTCTTGTGGGGAATATTATTCCCCCACTCGGGTGCCATCCTCTCACGGACGCAATAATACAAGCCTGTCTCCTCTCTATCGCTATTTCCATGGAAAATGTTTAGATGAATTCCATTCTTTAGTTCCATCAGTTGAGACCTTTACTGCTAGGACATCTTGCTATTTACAAGGAGCCGAGTCATCTTCATTTCCTCCGTATTCCAAATGTCAGAAGAAAGTTTCGTTCAGACAGATTTTTTCCAAAAAGGGATAATTTATGTAACAGATTATCTCCCGTAAATACGTCCCAGAATATTAATATCATAAACTCTTCAAATCAAATGTCAATTGTTATCTTCATAACTTCACACCCTCTCTTCTTGTCCTCATATTACAATTATTTGTCATTTATGTAAGAGTAACTGTCTACATTGAATGCTTCTTGAACCTTGTATTATGTGAGCTTTAGTATAAAAAATGAAACTTCAGCTTCATACATTCTGTCAGATTATATTATGCAAGTTAATATTTTGACAATAAATAAACATTCATCGATAATAAAGACATTGATTAGCAAATACGTTTCAAAAATTCAGAGAGATGAATTCAACTCTTAAATGTGGGGCTCATGGTTGTCCAGAAAGGCCTCAATTCGTGTTTAAACATATTAACAATAACCTTTAGGCAAACAAAAACAAAAACTGTTTAAGTTATTGAATCTTCTGCGTCTTTATTTATTTAAACTTAATCGAAACCTCCAGAATGCCAAAAAAGAAAAATATTGAAATGAGGTCAAAGGATTTAGCAGAGTAGTAAGTTTCTCGTTGCATTCCAATCCAATATTTAGGCCAGTGTTCTTCGCCTATCCAGATTCTTTCTTTCTTTCTTTCTTTCTTTCTTTCTTTCTTTCTTTCTTTCTTTCACTTCATTATCCCTTCTTTCTTTCTTTACATACATACATACATACATATATATATATATATATATATATATATATATATATATATATATATATATATATATATATGTCCATTATCTACCTATAACAGGGTTCGGCAACCTACAGCACGCATGCCACACGTGGTACGCCAAACAATTTCCAATGGTACGCAGCCGCAAATGATAGCACGAAATCCGAACCAGTAACTACTACAATACAAAAAAGATATTTAGCTGTTTCAAAATTGCTCACTCGTTAGACTCCCATTAATAATAAAAACTTTAAAGAAAAAAAAAACTTTAAACTTAAAAAGTTTTATTTCTATTAATGTTGTTTTCATATTGTTGTATATATTGCTATTTAAACTATATTGTAGAACAGGTATATTGACCTCGGTTTGTATAAAAATACGAATGATCTATAAAATCATTGTTCTCAAGAAAGAAAGGAATCAGTCCTTTGTTAGATCAATTGAAACATCAATCGTTGAAAAGTGTCCATCAGAATTAATTATTGCAATTAGCAATATAATGCGATTTCATAGGTTATTTTATCAAATAGAAAACAACTGTCGTACTTTGATAGGGATTTTATTACACATCAGACGGATTCAACAATATAAGGGCAAATCATTTCATCATAATTATAGCCAACTTTATCTTTATACTCGATAAAACAATACAGTTTAATGGAGCATTGAGCCATTACATCTTTGCAGTTATGTTCACAGTTGTGTCTATATAGCTTTGGAATTCGAAAAGATGCAAGGAATAGATACCTTTTCATGGAGAACTGAAAGTTTATTGATGGCGCCATTAATGCTTATTTTATCGGGTCTAATATTTCAATGGCTATTTTGTCGTATATCATGATTTTATCTGCCCAAATATTTCTGATTTCAGCAGAGTTGTTATTTTTACTCTCAATTTTACGGCGTTCGTTATTGAAACAAACTCAACTGCCCGTAGTCTAAAATTCATTCTTCCCTTTTAAATAAAAATGAGTTTGAACCGGAAGTTAGCGATCCGAACTTAATTGGGAAACGGAAGTGAAGGCTTATCCAGTCAGCTGAAGCAAGAGATTAAACATATATTTGGGGCATACATCACAAACTATCCCCATTTTTTGTAATGGGTCTATACACACACACACACACACACACACACACACACACACACACACAAAAACACACACACACACACACACACAACACACACACACACACACACACATATATATATATATATATATATATATATATACATATATTTATATATATCTATGTAAAATATATATGTGTGTGTGTGTTTGTGTGTGTGTTTGTGTGTATTCTATTTTACTCCATCATATAGAATATGGGTAAGCAAAAAATAAGTGTGAAACCTATCGTCATATTAAAAATTAGCGCAAAATTACTCCCTATAGATTCACAATTTTTTAACACGCAGACAATAGGTTTGAGAGACATTCAAGCAAGAGTAGTACTGAATGAGGTGTAAGACCCGGATGTAAGAGGAGGCAATGTAAATTATGGGACTATGGAGGATAGATAACGATTGTTCTTGGGAAAAATGCCTGTACGTAACATTCTATTTATAAATTACATACTCTGGAAAAGAGGATATTCTGACTGTTTCAATGTAGCATGGCGTATATTAGCTTTAACGCTTTTAGGCCTTGTATAGAGGGAACAACAGTAAAAAGAAAAATAGGGTTACATAAAGCAAGAAAAAAAGAAAACAGGCAAACAATCTATGAATCCGTCATATTGACATGACCTGCAAAAAGTTTTTCATACAAAAACTTGTTTGCTAATGAAAATATGATTCACAGAAATTCGAAAACTTTTCCACATTAAAATCAACGGAATCTTATTCAAAAGATAGCAAATAGATTTTCGATTTCTGCTTGATAGATTGCAGCAAGTAATTTCATATAATAGTGAATGTACAATTATCAAGAAAGTGATTGTACTTTATTTTCTTGAGACTAAAATGGATAAACAAATGAAGAAATTATTTATGACTCAATCTAATAGTTGCATTGATATGAACATATGACCAAGATAGATACTTTCCATGAGAACACTTTCAACATGCGCTTTCTCTCTCTCTTTCTCTCTCTTAGACACAATAACACGCACACGCTCACACATTCACACACACACACGCACAAGCAACCAAGCACACAAACAGGTACAATATACATTATTTTCTGGAAAATAAATTAGATAATCAAAATCAGAAATTATATATAGACGGATTTTATATATATATATATATATATATATATATATATATATATATATATTTATATAAAATTTTTTTAAAAAAAATTATAACATAAGTATGTTATAAAATCACTACAAAATGTTGAAAATAAATTTTTATTTTCAACATCATCTGTGTCTTATCACAGAGTGTGTTGAAAATAAATGGCTATTTTTTTAGTCATTTTATAACATACTTATGTTATAATTTTTTTTTAAAAAATAATTATATCTGCTCTACTTTGTATTGAGCACTCTTTTAAGAATAGTAATTGTTGGTTATTGGAATTCATTCCGTATATACCAATTATATACTTAGTATATATATATATATATATATATATATATATATATATATATATATATATATATATATATAGAGAGAGAGTGGATGGATGGATGGAGGGAGGGAGACATAGAGAGAAGAAAATGAATAGATAGATATATAGATGGGAACAGGATTATATATATATATATATATATATATATATATATATATATATATATATATAGATAGATAGATAGATAGATAGATAGATCATTATTTAGAAATTCTTCGGATAGTTCAGAAAGTGTTTAATCATTAAAGTCACCGCATTACAACTTAGTTCAGATGGTGTCATTGATTTATATTCAGTTGGATGAAAAAAACAGATTGTTCAAGAAATTTATCAAATTTCCTTTTCCTCGAAATGATTCCACAATTCAGGAGAAAATTATTGATAATTGTAGTTTCTCAATATGACTTTTTCGAAATTGGTGAAGAAAGGATTTCTAGTTTTATCTTTATTTACACCTATTTTTCAAGTTAACCTTTATGTAGACGTATTTTTCCTGTTCAGAATAGCTTGCTTGAAACCAACTGATTTCAATTCATATTTATTCAGAATTGTTTGGCTCAAGGCTACAATATTGATAGACTCAATAAGGATCGAGCTCACCTAAAATTACCCCCGAGACTAACATATGAATAACTATCAATTTCTCTTTCTTTACACGAACGAAAATTGAATCTCTTAGAAATGATACAAATTCTAGTAAATTTACGCCTGACTGTTCAAATCTGACTAGTAGCGAGTTCGCTTGAAAATGGGGAAAAATTTGTCATGATGGTAAAAGAGTTTCAGTGCCCAAAGACCCGAAGACAACCATGCTGTCATTGTTGCTACATTACGGAATGACCCTAGTTTTATAAACAATGAAAAATGGGCAGGTGCATTTAGGAAGGAAAGAGAGAGGCTTGAAGTTGATCCTGGTTCTTGCGTCTGCAACTGTCACCACAAGGGAAAACATTGACCGAGTTAACCACATGTTGATGGATGATGGTCGATTGACTATAAAACAAATAGTAAATGTTATTAGCATATTCTGTGAGAGAGTTGAGAATATTCTGCACAATGAACTTGGCATGATGAAGGTTTCTGCTTGATCAAAAGTGCAGAGCCTAAGCGCATCATGGGAAGATCTGACATTGTTTGAGGCAGACCCAGCTGATGTCCTTGAATGCTTTCTAATCCAAGATGAGTGCTGGGTTGTCACGTTGAGCTAGAGAAAATGAAACAATCTATTTGAATGAAAAAACCCTAATACCTGCTTTAAAGAATGCCAAGGTCGTTTCCTCTGAAGTTGATGGCCTCAGGTCTTTGCAATTAAAAAAAGCATTGAGTTTATTTAATTTTAATATCGCAACGCCATTAATGGAGAGTACTGTGTCAGCTTATGTCAACTATGTTATCAGAGGCATTTATGAAAGGTTAAATGCACAGGAAAACTGGCGAAATAGGTTTTGTTGCACGAGGACATGACCAGCACACAGGTTCTTGGTTTTAATGGTTGTTTTGCGTGACTATAGCTTTGAACTGACTGTACAACCGTCCTATACTGCGGATTTAACTATCATCTGTTCTCCAACGTATAAAAAACACTTGTGCCAGAAGCAGTATCACAGTAAGGATGACGTCATATCATGAAGTCTGGGAACCAGCGAAAGCAGCTCATCGGAGCAGTTACCGTGAAAGTATTTGTAAAAAGACAGAGGGAGGCAACGACACGTCTGTGAGCGAGCGACTGCAGAGGAAATGCTAGATCAGGGCCAATTACATTGCATATCCGTCTTTGGATTTTATCAAGGACCTTGAGACAAACACAAGGGGCTCCAGAACATATAAGGCAGCAATAAGAATTGAAATTAATGCATGCAAGATTTCACAACTCTAGCATTATTCCTTTATAGTCATCCTATGAACTTTTCCGTTCATCATCGTAGTACTGGACTTATTTGAATTAGATATACAATATGTCGAATAAAACTTATTCGTCTCTTTTGAATTCACTGAACATCATAAGCAACATTTTGATCTCGCTATCATCGCGCTTTTAATATCCCAAATTTTTCCATCGAAAATTATTTATATTCCAAAATTTGTATTTTATGATTTTAATCGAAATGAAAAAAATATCATACGCCTCAAATAAATTAGCTGATTTGTTTGTTTTTTTTATCTTAATTGAATAATCATTAATTAATTTCACGTATCAATTAAGCCACCCATCGGCTGAATAATCAATTTACCCCCCTCCCAGCAACTAATTAGGTCAAGAACTGGTACACTAACAAAGATTCAAAATTCATCTAAAAGAGATTAGACGTGACCCAGTAAAGGAAAAATATGACCATTGCTAACAGCATGTCCAAGGGACCCGTTTATAAATGCATAAAATGAGATCAGTTGATAGATATTCATAAATATACTGATAGATAGATAGAAAGAAAGAAAACGAAAGAGATAAGAAGGAAAAAAAAATTGCTTGAAAAATAAAGCGAAAATGATTATGAGCAAACGACATTTGAAAAATAAAAAATAAAGCGAAAATAATTATGAGCAAACGACATTTGAAAGAAAGAAAGAAAATGAAAGAGATAAGAAGGAAAAAAAATTGTAAATTGCCTGAAAAATAAAGCGAAAATGATTATGAGCAAACGACATTTGAAAGAAAGAATGAAAATGAAAGAGATAAGAAGGAAAAATTTGGTAAATTGACTGAAAAATAAAGCGAAAATAATTATGAGCAAACGACATTTGAAAGAAAGAAAGAAAATGAAAGAGATAAGAAGGAAAAAAATTGGTAAATTGCCTGAAAAATAAAGCGAAAATAATTATGAGCAAACGACATTTGAAAGAAAGAAAGAAAGAAAATGAAAGAGATAAGAAGGAAAAAAAAATTAGTAAATTGCCTGAAAAATAAAGCGAAAATAATTATGAGCAAACGACATTTGAAAGAAAGAAAGAAAGAAAATGAAAGAGATAAGAAGGAAAAAAATTGGCCTGAAAATAAATAATTATGAGCAAACGACATTTGAAAAAAGAAAGAAAGAAAATAAAGAGATAAGAAGGAAAAAATAATTATGAAAAATAAGGCGAAAATAATTATGCAAACGACATTTGAAAGAAAGAAAGAAAGAAAGAAAAAGAAAATGAAAGAGATAAGAAGGAAAAAAAAAAAAATAAAGGAAAAATAATTATGAGCAAACGACATTTGAAAGAAAGAAAAAGAAATGAAAGAGATAAGAAGGAAAAATATTGGTAAATTGCCTGAAAAATAAGGCGAAAATAATTATGAGCAAACGACATTTGAAAGAAAGAAAGAAAGAAAATGAAAGAGATAAGAAGGAAAAAAAATAGTAAAATTGCCTGAAAAATAAAGCAAACGAAAAAGAAAAGAAAGAAAATAAAGAGATTAAATTGCCTGAAAAAATAAGGCGAAAATAATTATGAGCAAACGACATTTGAAAGAAAGAAAGAAAGAAAATGAAAGAGATAAGAAGGAAAAAAAAAGTAAGCCTGAAAAAAAAAGGAAAAAAATGAGCAAACGACATTTGAAAGTAAAATTGCCTGAAAAATAAAGCGAAAATAATTATGAGCAAACGACATTTGAAAGAAAGAAAGAAAGAAAGAAAGAAAATGAAAGAGATAAGAAGGAAAAAAATTGGTAAATTGCCTGAAAAATAAAGCGAAAATAATTATGAGCAAACGACATTTGAAAGAAAGAAAGAAAGAAAATGAAAGAGATAAGAAGGAAAAAAATTGGTAAATTGCCTGAAAAATAAGGCGAAAATAATTATGAGCAAACGACATTTGAAAGAAAAAAGAAAGAAAAATGAAAGAGATAAGAAGGAAAAAAAAAATTGACTGAAAATAATTATTATGAGCAAACGACATTTGAAAGAAAGAAAGAAAGAAAGAAAGAAAAAATGAAAGAGATAAGAAGGAAAAAAAAAAATTAGTAAATTGACTGAAAAATAAAGCGAAAATAATTATGAGCAAACGACATTTGAAAGAAAGAAAGAAAATGAAAGAAAGAAAAAAAATTAGAAATTGAAAAATAAAGAAAATTATGAAAACGACATTTGAAAGAAAGAGAAAGAAAGAAAAAAATGAAAGAGATAAATTGAAGGAAAAAAATTAGTAAATTGCCTGAAAAATAAAGCGAAAATAATTATGAGCAAACGACATTTGAAAGAAAGAAAGAAAAAAATGAAAGAGATAAGAAGGAAAAAAATTGGTAAATTGCCTAAAAATTAATTATGAGCAAACGACATTTGAAAAAAAGAAAGAAAATGAAAGAGATAAGAAGGAAAAAAAATAGTAAATTGACTGAAAAATAAAGCGAAAATAATTATGAGCAAACGACATTTGAAAGAAAGAAAGAAAGAAAGAAAGAAAGAAAGAAAATGAAAGAGATAAGAAGGAAAAAAAAATTAGTAAATTGCCTGAAAAATAAAGCGAAAATAATTATGAGCAAACGACATTTGAAAGAAAGAAAGAAAATGAAAGAGATAAGAAGGAAAATAAAATTGGTAAATTGCCTGAAAAATAAAGCGAAAATAATTATGAGCAAACGACATTTGAAAGAAAGAAAGAAACAAACCAACCAACAAACAAACAAACAAACAAATTAAATTAAATTAAATTATTTAAATTCTTAATTCTTCTGGGAAAAAATGCTAAATTTATTTTCCTTTATCAGGGTTTTGGTGTTCAGTTAATAATAGTCTAAAAAATAATAATTTTGGCAATGTTCATAATGATTCGACCTTTTCTTTCACTGGCTTCAACTTGTATCGTAATTAACAAACTACTTCAAATTTGTAAAAAAGCCATCACTGTAAAATCGCAAATAAATAAAATAAATATAAAAATTAGGGCTATCCCATAAAAGAAGAATTAGGGCTATCCCATAAAAGTGAAAGCATTTTTCCTATTCCCCCCCCTAACCAGTAAGACTTCTGAATAAAGACTTACCCGTATCCGGCCATGCTGGCACCCAGCGATAATTAAATGTTAGTTTAGAGTTGAATTTGTATTAATACCGACGTCTGAGGTCATTGCCCCTTGCTTAGTTTTAACCTTATAAACCATAGGAGACACTGGGTTGGGTATTGCATTTAAATTACATCGTGTTTTCTACTGGAAAGAATGTGATCTTCGGAAATAGACAGCCATGGATATATAAGGCTGGATCAGAAACTACCACTTCCGTTTACAGTATAAGGTTCGAGAAAACTATATTTTACAGTTGTTTCTTCTAGTCTGCTTGATGCTGGAAACAGCAATCAACCCCTGATTTATATAAGTAAAACTTCGTGTAATAGTCGATGCCTGTCATCACTGGTAATAAATTTGAACATCTATAACTGATGGTGTTGTAGAAGAGGTACTTCAACCAGAGGTTTTTTAAACATTGTTTTTTTTTTTTTCATATTCCAATCGATTAAACACTCGAGATCACGAATATGTTTTTTTATTTTCATTAAATGTTATATAAATTAATAGCGAGGTCTAGTTTGCTCTGTAAATTCATTGTAAATTGTTCCCTGTACGGAAAAAAAATCTAAATATGATCACACCACCTGATTTCTTAAAATTTAAAAAAAGAATCAAAAGACAATTAAAAAGAAAGAATTCCTAAAATTAAAAAAAAAGAAGATATTTGAAAAAAATAACTGATTTTACTATCAATTAAGTACTCTAGATTACAATATAAAAAAGATATTTTTTTTTTAATTTTAAGAAATCATATTTTTCTTTGGCTTCCGTATGGCATCAATTTACAATAGCAAACTAGATCCTCTACCCCTAGTAACAATTATATTTTTTTTTAAATTATTCGTGACCTGGAGTACATAATTTATTGAAATATGGAAAAAAAATAATTATTTCTAATTGCAGTGACTATTGTAGAACTACCCCTATAATTTTGTTCAGTAAATATACACAGGAAGGAGCTCTTACCTATTTTACACATCTTGTCATTGTTTATCTAATTATGAGCATCTGATATAAGTTTTCTTAATTATTATTTATGAAGTGTGGTTCAAAAATATTGTTTTAAAAAGACGCGGAAAGTGTAAATGGCAAACAGCTTTCAAATTCTAGTCTAGTCTATTCACTCACCTAGGAAAGACAAGGATCCAACTATGGCTAATATAAAGGAGACTGGATTCCCTCTCCTTGGATAACCCCCACCCACCCCCGCGAAATTCATAATCGTTCAAAAAGTAACGAGAAACGCCTTTACTATTTTCCTAAGAAGTAGATTAATTGATTCGTTTTTTACTGCTTATCAACCCATTGCAGGTTATTTAAAGCCGGAAAATATTTTTTAGATTATAAAAAAAAATTCGGATTGGGGTGTGGGAGATAATAATCGTTTATTAATACACATCTTACTAATTAACCCATAGCTGTAGGGAGAAGAGGTGGATTCATACCGTTCCCAAAGGGATTTGCACGTAAATGATCACGAAACCAAAGGGAATTGGAACTCGGCTCTATGATTAAAAATTCCGAGCTACTATTCATTACACCAACTGCACCTCCCAGCTTACAGCACCTGGTATTCCCAAGCAGTCTCTCATCAAGTTACTGACCAGGCTCGACGTTGCTTAAATTTCGGTGATCGTACTGAAACCGGCTTTCCGAAGAAGACACGAAAGTTTATAGATAATAAAGGAAACAGAATCTTTAGAGAGGCATGAACCCCTTACATCCTGAATGGACATGTCATTAAAAAAAAAACTCTTTCTTTAAACTGGACATATGCATGTATACATATTATTATAACTTAATATTGAAAGGATACGAATCAAAGATAATGTTATTAAACCGTTGAAAAATGTTTTGATTATTCAATATTAGTTGAAAATATATTGTTTCGAAAGAAAATCAAATGAAAGAAATCTTGAATGGCTAATCTTCCAGTTCCTGTCGTACTAATACAAATGTCCCCCAGGGCCCTATCCTTAGTCCTACTATAGTATCTGTCTATATTTCTGAGATGAGGTATTATGCACACTATTTACATTATTCGGACTATTGTCCTCATCTTTATCGCCATATTTATTACAACGTTTCGGCCGTTGTACGATCCGAGATGTCGAACTCAAGGAGACATGGCACATTGGATAAAGTTGTTGGTTAGATCCAGTGACAGGATCCAAAGAGTGTGAGTTCAATACCCGGTTAAAGCCGTTTTGGAAATTAAAATAACTATAACTTATCCATTAAACATGGCTCCAGTCTACCCCAGTCACGAAATAAAGGGTTCAGTTTTCCAACCACCGATTCGACAGGAGAGTCGCGGAAGAGGTTATAGTAGTTCCAACGAGAGAAAAGTGTGTATATTAAAAGAAGAGAGAAACCGCAACGTTTTTAGCTGTAATGGAAAAAAATATATTATGCTTTATTTTCCATAATTTTGCACACATTTTCACACACACATTAGGCAAAGCACACACACACACACACACACACACACACACACATATATATATATATATATATATATATGTTGATGTAACAACATAATTTTCCACCCAAAAAATGTTTAATAATTAAAAAACAGTAAATTAATTGAGTTTCTTTTTACACGTTTTCAAGTAAGACGTTTAGCCATCTTGACACTATTTATCGTAAGAATCACTGAAACAAAGAGAACAGAATAAGATCATTTCCTGTTAGCCCCACTGTTTTCCCAGTTGAAAATGGTGAGAGGAAAAAAATCTTTCAGTCCTTCAATAATGGTACCAAAATTCCAGCTTCAATGTCCATTGAAGAACCATCAAGAGAACGGTGAATAAATTTTAACAAAGAGCGAACAGTAGAGAGAAAAAACTGCATCAAGAGGTCACAACAGGAAGAGAAATAAAATTCCCTCTTAGAGTTAAAGAGAATAATTAGAAAAGATCCAACTCAATCCATAACCTGTTTGGCACGTGAGAGAGAAGTTTCGCATATGACAGTCCAAAGAGAGTAAAAAAAAGACTTGAAAATGAAATCGTACGTGAAACCTGTGAGGCACCTTCTTACTCCAAAGCATAAAGTTAAAAGGTTAGAGAGGGCGAAAATCATCTGGAATAAGTTGAAAATGATCCTGAATAATATATATATATATATATATATATATATATATATATATATATATATATATTTTTACCTTTTCAATCCTTCATGAACTTCCGATCCTTAGCTATGATTAATTAATGATAAACATGTCATCTAAATTTATTATCGATTTCATCTCGATTCTTCTGTTGAGCTTGGAGAGTATACATTCTTATTGCTCAATATAGAGTCCAATAGTGTTATAACAACCTCGGAGAATTCCAGTAAGATATCTTTAATCATATCTAAGATACAACGGTTCAGAGTTTAATCTAACAATTCGACAACTTTGCTGTTACACGATTTGGACAATTTTGCTGTTACACTCGGCATATTTAGGGTAGTCATTGAAAAACCGAAGGGTTTGGAAAAGTCATGATTCTTTTTCAATCTTTTTTTCTTTTCTTTTATTGTTGCAACTTATAGAGCATCCCTTGGAGATTGAAATGGCTTCGGATGATGTGTAGTAACGAGTAAAACTCATTGTGTTTTTCTATTCCAGAGAAAGGTTAATTATCCACAATACCTGCAACATTTTAATCGAAGGGTATCTCCCAGCGATAATATGATTCGGAACCTGATCTCCCGATTGAAAGAACTGAATCAGTCGTCGATCTTCCGGGAAGAGATCCTAAGCGCACCCTGCACCCTGATACAGTGATGGAAGCTGTACAGCAGAGTGTCCTTAAAAATACATTTGCTTCTATCCGTCGTCCCTCCGTTCAACTAGGCATCCTAGAAGATTCTGAAAAAGATTCAAATGGTTCAAATTTTACTACCCCAAGATAGTCATGTGTTTGTAAATTTTTGTTTTATACCATTCAGTATTTCATTGATCACCCTGCATTTATACACAGGGTGTATAAAGTTTGTGGACGAGTACCCCACACCAAAACAAGGACAAAAGTCAATATTAATCCTTCGACGTTGTTAAATGCTCAATACAAGATATATTCCAAAAATACTTTTACACAGTTTTGGGGCGGGTTCCTGATAACTAACAAAGGTAAAATATCCATATAAAGATACGTTCAAAAGGTCATCGTTATACCCCAACACATTAACTCATAACAAAATGTCCTCCGCTTGCTTCTACACACGCATGCACCCGTCGAATCATTGAACTTTCAAATATTACTTCAATGCCTGCTGCATAAACCAACTGATTTAGGTGGCCCCATAAATAAAAACGAAAGGCGTGTGGTCGGGGAAATGTGCAGGAAATGGAAGCGGTCCTCTCCTACCTATCCATCATTCGTGGTAATGTCATCCAGTGCATAGCGAAAAATGTGACTAGAATGTACTGCCCTGGGTCAAGAGAGTGGCTGATGGAAGACCCTATGTCTGGCAAAAGAACTCTGCAATATACCACACAAGTATCAGAATCCAGTCATGGGAGTAAGACAATTTCTGCGACCATATCACCCCTTACATCTGGCCACCTAACTCCCCAAACTGCAACCCCCTTGATTATTATGTGTGGGGCGCAGTTCAGCGAGAGACCAAAAAAATACTTCTAAAACCAAAGATGAACTGAAAGCAAGGATTATGGCAGCATTCACCAACTTAAACAAGGAGACCGTCCAAAAGAGTTGCAGGAAATTCCGAAGTCATCTGTAGACAGTGGTTGAAGCCAATGGCGAATTATTGAATAAATTTACTCTTTAGTATTTCAAGATATTCTTGTGCAAATTTGGTAAATAAATCTCTTAAAATGAGATGTCAGCGTTATTTTTTCATTTTTGTGTAATTCAGACGACAATTTATCCATCATATAATATATATATATATATATATATATATATATATATATATATATATATATATATATATATTGTATATATTAAATATTCTGTATATATAAAATATATATAATATATTTTATATATATATATATATATATATATATATATATAATTTTGGTGGTTGTAACCCAATATACAAACTCAGCTGCTTTCAAATTTGTTAGCAGGCAAGGTGATAGACAAATTCATTTGCGTTCACACACACGTGTCCGTACACAAAAGTACACAAGCACACACATGCAAGTGATATATTTTCTTCTTCTTCTTCTTCTTCTTCTTCTTCTTCTTCTTCTTCTTCTTCTATTAGCTGAGCTGCACTTTTAGATGAGTTAGGTTATTTTTTACCTACCAATTTTAATTTATTTAAAAACACACAACCGCACCTGGGGGTCTAGTGATTTTTTTCGTTGTGTTTTTTTATGATTTGTAGTATATTTTAAGTTTAACTAAAGTTGAGTTAAATGTCTTTTAATTCTTTTTTATTTATTTTTGCAATGTGGGCAATAAGTAACTTTACACCATATGTAGATACATGCTATTGCATGAATGCACTTTCTGGATGTGACTTTTACCACTCTGCAAACGAATTTACAAAAAATCCCTGCAATTATCATGACACTATCATCAGTTCTGAAGAAACCTCTCATTTTAGTATAGCCCATAATACTAACCTATAAAATGTCTTTGTTACTATTACCTTTTATATTGTATTGATCGAGAGTTCTCATGATGGACTAACCTCTCGCCTGGTCTTCCACATTCAAAATGCTGTTGAGAAATCAATTTATTGTGCACTTCTTCACCGTTTCTCTTTGTGATGTTTGCTTAAATATACGAGTTTGTTTGCTTTCATTTCTAGCATTTTTTTTAAGCTGAACCTTTTCTTTCTGTTTACATCCTCAACACCAGCTTTTTAATATAGTGTCATGCTGTTCAATCCTGCTTACTCGCTCTTAATGTTTTTTTTTTCAAATCTCCTTTCGTGACAGAATTAAAAGCAGTTGCTGTATTCTTACCTTGTTAATGTTTTCAGTTTGATTTTAGATTATTCTGTTATCGCTCTTCTGATATTTTATTTTTTACTTCAAATTTTCTGTTCTTATCAGCCAATCACTTTTCAATAACTTGTCTCACTTTTGATGACTTTCTGAAAGCCAAATGTTTCTTCTTCTTACCTTGCTCTCTCAGTTTCGTTTTGGCTTCCAGCGAATAAAACGTCTATGTCTCAGCGAGAGCCAACCTACTGGACAGATCTCTGGTCACCATTTTTACAATATTATGTTTGCATCTTACAATAACCGTATAATAAAACCTGTTTCCCAAACTACATGAATTTAAACGTTCTACTAGGTTGGCATGTCAGTCCCACCCCTTCACTGCCGAAACGGTTAAATGTAGACGTCACTTCTACTCCAATAGCTTCATATCTCGCACTTCCCGTCTGTGAAACTCCCCTCCTCTTACTTGCTTCTCTGATAGCTATAATCTCCAAATATTCAAATGCAATGTCAATTAACATTTCCAGGTGCCTTGATCTATTCCCCGTTCTTCTCTTCATCCTTTCCTCTTTAACGTCTCTTTACTCTAAAATATATAAAAAATAAAAGTTTACTAAATCAGAGAAATAAATTAGCTATTTTTGCCGTCATTGTCAAAAAATTTACGTAAATAATATTTAAATATACATTTTTTAAAAAATTGTGATCTAGTAATATACATACTTATACTTGAGGTGAAAATAATTTTACATACTGTAAGTGATTCTAATACATTTACTTGTTTTAAAAAGAAATATAGTATATTAAAAATTAAAAGTGATTTTTTTATCGTAGTTAAATGAAACGTATTCTAACCTAAACACCTCCACAAAATCTTTACGTATACAAATAGAAAAAAATGCCGTAAGAATTTTTGCCGTTAACAATAAATTTAAAAAAAATCCAGACGACATGCCTTTAACGGATGTCAGAATTCATTGAAAAATACATCCCTCCCCCTACCAAAACGTAACTAATAACTGATACATCAAAATACAGCGATAATGAACACGCAAACACCCCTTGTCTAGATGAATGGGTTTCTCTGTATCCTTGGAAACGTGAATTCAGATTTTTGCTGTGCTTTTAAAACCCAATAATAAGTTACTCCAAAATTCGCCTGAGGATGAAATGGAACTAATGTCTTTAATTTAATTACAAATTTATATTCGAAGCTTTTAGCTTACATTTTTGAAACATGGTTAGAATTGTGTAGCGAAAAAAAATATTTTTAAATCAATTAATTTATAATATTAATACTCTGTAAATTTACATTGAGTACTATTTTGTAAAAATATCTATAAGAACACCGGATTATATATATATATATGTTCTTTATATATATATATATATATATATATATATATATATATATATATATATATATATATATATTCATTAATAATTCTTCCTGTTACATTGCATTGAACTGAAATGACATAAGTAGTTGTTGAACCTTCCACGAAGTGCTATTACTTTGCGGATAGTGTTTCAAATAGAAGGGTAAATACGATGCTACCCCACCTGATGAAACGTTAAAAAAGACTTTTTTTTAACGTTGAAACAAGATGTACAGTTTTGTAGTGGGTATGTACATGTTCTAATGTAACACTGCATATAGTTAAATATTTACAACTCTACTTTTCTATTGAGCCCTGTTTTAAATTATTGAACGCTGAAATCTTACTCTTCGTTCTTATATATATATATATATATATATATATATATATATATATATAGTTAAACCTAGAGAGCCAGACAAACCTACCAAGGTTTCACCTAAGCGGATGGCCAGGGAAGGTTGGAAGAAGATCCGCTTAGGTGAAACCTTGGTAGGTTTTGTCTGGCTCTCTAGGTTTAATTAGCTCTGCTTTAATCACTGTATTGAGCACTTTTTTTAGTGGTTTTGCGTACTCGTATCGTTTTTTTTTTCTTTAGGCTTTGGATTTGCATGCTAGACAATTATTTTCGGCTAACGTACATGTTCTAGGTGCTTTCTTTTTTTATACCTTTTCCCCCCTGTGTAGTGAGAAAACAATATTTTAAATCAATTAATTTATAATATTAAGGCTTTGGAAATTTACAATGAGCACTATTTTGTAAAAATAAAAATATCGGATTATATATCTTACTGTTCTTTCTATATATATATATATATATATATATATATATATATATATATATATAAAGAGAGAGAGAGAACGATAGTGAGGATGAAGAGAGAGGGAAATTGAGAAGGCACGAAAGGGAGTTAATTAGTAGTTCAAAAGAATCACTAATTAACTCCCTTTCTCGCCTTCTTTGCTGTTTTAGATCCTGTCATGAGCCATTGACTTCATTGCATTGATTTGTCGATATGTCAAAAAATGAGAGAAAGTGGAAAAGCTTTTTTTAATAACAACGCGTTTCACATCCGTGTGTTCGTTTAGCGTCTTAAAGTCAGAATGAAAGCCAAAACAGTGTTGTTTTCTTTTTCGTTATTTATTTTTAATTAAAGCCCTTAATATTTATTAGATTTTAAATTACCCCACTCCGTGTAGATCTCTGTTATTCTCTCTATTAGTTCGTATACTGCATTCTGTTGCTATAATTTTTGCGATGGTCAGTGATATTATGTATGAGCCTAAACCTACGACCAGGAACATATATGATATCACTGATAATCGCAAAAACAATACTAATTTCAAATTCAAGAGACATTAACGGCTTTAATAAAAATAATAAAAATAAAACACATTTTTGTTCTTTCATTCTGATCGGAAGATGCCAACCTAGCAAACAGACATTAAAATCTGACCTGAAGGCGCCAGCCGAAGGCGAAATGCTTTGTTATTAAAAAAAAATGCCATTTGTCTCAATTCCCATTTTTGTTCAGGTATTATTCTATGTCCACCTAACACGCGTTTGTCATTATCCGAGGCAAAGATCGTTATTATTATTCCAGAATGAATATTTTTATGATATTGTTCCCCCAATAAAAAAAATAACACAGGGTACTGTAAGCAACCGCATACAATCCGATGTATATTTAAGCTTTAAATAACACACAAAGGGTTGATAGGCCGTAAAAAACAGATCAGTCAATTATCTTCTCAATACAAAACTCAGAACTACTCAAAATAGTGCGTTGCTGAATGAGATTTTTTTATATATGAATTTAAGAGTAGTTGCTAAAACGAGAATATGTCGGACAGATAATAACGGATGATACTGGACTTGAAGAGGTTAAGATTGTAGGGATTGGGGAAGCATCATCTTGGGAGTTGGTTTCACAAACTAGAGGCTCTAATGGAAAGATCAAGTGTCAAGCCAGCGGAACGTCAACCCCCACGTGTAGAATGCTTATGAACTATCTAGGTCAATTGACAGAAAATATAACCGTAACTGAATATTTCATCATGGTAGCGAGAGGACTCAGTAGAAAAGAATGCAAATCCTAGATCCCATTTTCAAAATGCAATACACGATGTTGGGATGCTCAACTTATGAGCTTCTCTAAGTAGGGTGTCAAGCACTGAAATAAGATCGTTAAAAGATTTCTATCTGCCGTCTTGCTTGTGAACGTTGACGATCATACCTCTCCACAATTTCCTGACCTTTGTAGCTCTCAGTATTTTTTGTACTATCTCTCCTAAACCCTGTTCCAACATCGACTTACACAAGGTCTTAGGTAGATTTTGGACTGTTTTTCATCTTACCCACTTTTCTTCAATGTGTTTTGTGGGTGTCAAATTTTCCAAAACCTCATCCTCATTATGTACCCTAGAAATTTCGACTCTCTTTCTGATGTCAAGCATAAGTGACATTTTTGTTTCCATTACCTCTAAAACTTCGTCGTTGCTCATATATTCAGTCAATGGTATTCTCAGCATCCTTCTGTAGAACCACATTTCTATTGCTTCAAGTGTTGCTGTGAGACGATTGTCTAAGATTCGCTGCCTTATAGGAAGACCGATATTACAATTAAGTGCACTTTTCTTTGTTTCTAACGAGATTTTGAAAAGACTAAAAGAAACCATTCGTTCTAATAAAACAATGTATTCATGTAACTTGCTTACTTAACTCACTGCTAAGAAAAAAAAGAAATACGAATTTATGGAACATCCTTCACCTGATCTATGGCAAAGAAAGAATTCGTGAGAAAAGCCATTGGACAGCATGCAAACGTTAAATTTGAATTGCCGTGACAAATGCTTTTGCAAATAGACGAGAAGGAAATAAATTGTTCGTTAGTCAAATTCCATTGATCTACGCGTCGTTTTAATGTATTTGCTATTGATTCGCCTGATTAGGAAAGAGAGGCTCAGAATGAAGCAGCTGTTATTTGTCTGGGACGGATTTGTAAATAAAATGTTCAATTAAGTGCTCTGCTCTCCAAACAGAATCTTTTGACGTTTATCCATGCCAAATTTATGGCGCTGGGGGAAGCTCACACACACACACACACACACACACACACGCACACACACACACGCACACACACACACACACGCACACACACACAGACGGGAGCGTTCACACAAACATACAGACTCAGGTATCAGTTTATGTACACACACAAGCACACACACACACACATATATCAGGTCATCCCACAAGTTCTGTCCGAATTTTGAATAAAGAAAACAAGTGACCAAATGTTACATTTAATTACAGATTCAATCAACAATGTATTTTCCCTGATTATCTATGACTTCCTTCCATCTATTAACAAGCTTACTAATTCCATTACTGTAAAATTCTTTTGGCTTTGGTTCGAAGAACTCCCAAATGTCAGTTTTAACCTCTTCCTGTGTTACAAAAGCTGTTTCTTCTAAATGATTCTGTAAGCTACGAAACAAATGGTAGTCTGAAGGAGCAAGATCGAGAGAATAAGGTGGATGAGGAATTTTCTCTTAACCAAGTTCTTCGATCTTTTGTGATGTGACTCTTGCTGTGTGGGGTCGTGCATTGTCCTGATGAAACATCACCGCTTTTCGATTCACTAGAGCAAGTCTTTTTTTCCTCAAAGCTTGGTTTAAACGCTCTAATTGCTGACAGTACATTCGAGCATTAATTGTTGCATTAGGTGGTAAGAATTCGAAGTGGATTATTCCTTGGCGATCCCACCAGATTGAAAAAAGAACATTTTGCCCATGAAGTTCCCCTCTCGGCTGTGGCTGGGGTCCTTCCACTTTATCAAGCTATTGTATACGATGCTTAACATCTCGATAAAAGATCAATTTTTCGTCGCCAGTCACAAGTCTATCCAAAAAAGGTGAAACAAGTTGGCGAGAATAGAGAGAAGAGCCGATGTCAACTCGGGATTTGAGGTTGTTTTCAGACAATTCATGAGGCACCCATTTTTCAAGTTTAGGAATTTTTCCAAGTTGTTGAAGATGACGATGAACAGTTGCATGGTTTGAACTGAGAACCACTGCCAAGCAGGATTTTCTTCAAGAGCTGCTTCAAGAAGCCTTTCATCAAACTCAACTGGACGTCCGGTTCAATCTTCATCTTCAAGGGTGAAATCTCCACCTCTGAATTTTGCAAACCATCTTCTGCAAGTTCTTTCATTCACACAATCCTTTCCATGAACTGAGTGAATATTTCTAGCCGCTTCGGCTGCTGAGTTTCCTTTCTTGAACTCATAAAGCATTATGTGCCTCAAATGATTCTTGGGTAATTCCATGTTAGCAGGGTTTTGATCAAACAAAATTTAATTTTATTGTTCTCTGAAATAAAAATTTGATTAGTTTAAATGCATCTAAACATAAAAATAATGTTCAGTTCAATTAGACATTATAAAATACTCTTTAAATTTCATTCATTTTAACAAAAAGTTAATATTCGGACAAAACTTATGGGATGACCTGATTTATATATCATACTTATTATAAAACCCAGGTTGTGTGTGTGTGTGTGTGTGTGTGTGTGTGTGTGTGTGTGTGTGTGTCTGTACGTTTATATATGGGATCGGATTTCCTACATTTTTCAACCGATTTCAACAAAACTTCACAGGACTACGTAAAATTACCTTGCGGTGGTTCTGACAGCGTCAAAAATTGGAAGAATACAATTGTTTTTGCACGAAATCAATTTGAAAACACGATTAAGAGGCATCGCTGTCTGAGAATAAAAGGGGGACCACTCATATCGAGTTATACTTATTATAAAACCCAGGTTGTGTATGTTTGTGTGTGTGTGTGCGTGTGTGTGTGTGTGTGTGTGTGTACGTTTATATATGGGATCGGATTTCCTACATTTTTCAACAGATTTCGACAAAACTTCACTTTTTTTTGGCAGGTAGTGTTTCTTATTGTCTTGCACACTTTTTTCTTTATTTTTACATTCAGAATGCTTTAAAAATTCCATTTACAAGACAATTATTTATAATAAAATTATATTCAATCAGTAGACTCATGACGATTGAAAACAATGTTTTTGTTTGAGTTTGGGTTTGACCAATTCGTAAAAAAACAAACAAAAAAAAAAAACTAATTAAGACATGCGTGTCCGTCAACCTTAAACAATAATCTTTGTCAATTTTATTTTCAATCTTTATGATGGTCGATACTTGATCTATCTCTTACTGTTACATCCCCGGGGCAATGCTAGTATATATATATATATATATATATATATATATATATATATATATATATATATGGTGGAAAATAATATATAATTATTTTATATAATAAGAAAAAATTTTCAAGAAAAAACTATGACAAAGTGGAAAAAGTTTTCGTGTGATGCGTTTCGTTTATGAAAGTCCTAAATGACGACTTGTATCACACGAAAACTTGTTCAACTTTACCTACACTATTTACATTGTTCGGGTTGTTATTCTCATCTTTATTGCTATATTCACGAAGTTTCAGCTGCTGTACGCCCTGGCCTTCGTCAGGTGATATTTGGTGGAATTTCGAATCGAACACTTTATCCCACAGCCGATGGATTCAGGGTACGTGCCATCACTTGTTTTATTCCATGTCCAGATCGTACTTTCTGTTTTAGTAAGATTTATCTTGATTCTTATTTCTTAGAAAACTTTGTAGTAGTTGTTGATTTTTTGTTTAGTTCACAGGGGTAAATCTTTTTAATTCCACGAGCCATGCCTTTTTTGGATATGTCAATTTCAGATATTTTCCTAGGACACATGACCCGGTAGATAAAAGCATTGTTTGTGTGTTCGAAAAAGTGACTTAATTCAAAGAGTTCAATTCCTGGCCACAGCAGAGGGAAGTTGAGTTCCTAAGGGGAGTTAAGTGAGACAGATATCCAAATGCATGACATGTGTTTGAGAGAGAGACAGAGAGAAAAAAATATATAGGCACGGTGGGGTAGTATGTGTCTGTGTGTGTTTGTGTGTATGTGTATGTGTGTTTGTGTTTGTGTGTGCATATATATCGTCTCAAACAAGAGGCAGACCAGGATCAATTTTCTTTGGAAAGCTCATTGTTTGGTACCTTACAGATTAGTCCAAGAAAATCACAGGTTTCCGAAGTTTATGTATAACCATATCATGTTACTTCTTTACTTTTCTCAATTGCTCGACACATCCCACTTTGTCTACATTCACGAACAGTAATATTATAGGTATCTGGCTCTAGTAAACCCGCTTTATGGAGATGAAAACCCTTCTTTAAACCTGTTTGTCTATGTCTTTCCGATCCCTATGGCATGCACTTCCAAGTTGCCCTAAGCCAGCTGATAAAAAATAACATGGAAATGTAAAAAGATTTTCAGACCAAGCGAACTACCTCTAAACACTCGTCATGAGATGAGAAGAGCAGATCAGTCTGCCCTTATTGATGTGACAGAGATGATTAGGGGGTTATTCCAGCCTCCTTGAAGACGTGTTTTATATGCGACTTGAGGAAAATAAACACGGTTACTGAAAGGTGACCTTTTAGAGAGACCTCAAAATCCATCTTGCAGTTTTACAAATCTACCATTCGCCCGTGCATTCAATTCTCTTGTCATATCTGGTCTGATGCTCCTGCTCTTAAGATCTTAAAATTCTTGACAAAATCCAGAGAAGCCTGACCAGGCATTAAGACTTCAGTCATTTTTTCACCGACGTGACGTGTCTTACCTTTGTCTTTTCTACAACAGTTTTCATGGCAACTGCTTTGAGGACCTTTTTTTCCTGGTGCGTAACTTTCTTTTCTTTTTATATGGCATGTCCTTTCAGGACGTAGGCGATCATGGCTCTCCATCTCCCTCTATCCTTTGCAGCTCTCAACAAGTTCCTCCCCTCTGCTGCCTCCCCCAGACCACGTTTTGTCATCCACTTCCTTAAGCCCGCCAGGTATGTCACGCATTGTTTTCCCTTGTCTCTCTTTCCCTCTATTCAACCCGTGAATATCAGATTCTCCAGGCCCTCCTTCCTCACTATGCATCCCAGAAACTTCAGCTGCATCTTTCTGATTTACCTTGTTTGCATCCTCTCTAAGACCTCATCGTTGCTCAGACGTTCGGTCCATGGTATCCTTAGCATCCTTCTGTAGAACCACATCTCCGTCGCCTTGAGTCTCTTCTTTGAGGAAATCATCCAATATTCGCTGTTGTAAAAATGGACTGATGTCACGTAACAGCTGAGTATTCTTTACATGAATTTAATCCTGCTACTAGATTGGTATCTAGGTCCCATCCGTTCACTGTGGAAATAGCTAAATGCAACCTCCACTTCTACTCCAACAGTTTATTTTTTCTCGCATTTCTCACCTGTGGAACTTCATTCCGTTCACTCGCTTCATCTTAAAAAAGTTAAATGCAATGTCCATCGCTATTTTCTGTCTTCTTAAATCTTGTTCATCTTTTGTTCTTCCTATTCTCAGTCATCTCTGTCAGTACTAGTGGGCATTCTGCCTCGCTTGGGATGAAATGATTAAAAATAAACTAAAAAATATTTCCCATGTTAGTGCGTATTCTGCCGTCAGCGGAGAGAGAGAGCGAAAACATGAATATTATTTGAAATTATTACATCAGGCATTGTCAATTATTAATCATTTTTTTTTATTTATACTTCATAATGAAAGAAAGGGATTTATTCGCTCTCTTTATGACTACATAGAATGGTGGTGGGAAACGGCGGAATTGTGTAGAAATAAGCATTAAATTAGAAGTAAATTATTGCCACGGCTTCACCTAATGAACATATATATGAACAATACTTGTGGAATTATAATAAAACTTAGAATTTTCTACAATTCCTTCGTTGAACGTTTAGCTGGGATTGGATTCGTTGCGTTCCTTACAATCTCATATTTAGCAGAACGAAAAACTGACTTCTAAACTGGATTATTGTTTCGTGTGTCACAGAAATTTGGACTAAATGGCTTTGAGGTAGAAATGGTAGATTTACTTGAAATGTGCTAACCGCTTAAACTATCCCCACAGGACGTTTTTGTCATTCACGGCAGTTGCTATAACAGGCTGTTGAACTAAGGAAGAAGTTTAATTTTTACTTGTGTCAAAAGGGAAAAAAACCGAGAGATTTGTTTAGTCGGGTTGGTTTCCGGGGTGTGGTTTTAAGAAGAAAGACATGAATCTTTTTTCTTGTCTATTTGATCCTTTCTTTCTATCTCTGTTTCTTCTTCTTCTTCTTCTTCTTCTTCAATCATAACTTTTTCTCTCAGTATCACTTGTATTAACTTTTAATTTTTTTTTTACTCTCTCAAGCTTACAGAGACTGTCTGAAAAGTAAGCTACAAACATTGACTAATGTGACATGTTTATTCTTCTTTCATTTCTATGAGCGGTCATGGATCTTCACAGCTTCCTGTCCTTTTCGGCTTACGGTCGCCTCACGTTGAAAAATCGGTTGTTTTACGACCACCCAAGTTAAACAACGTCGAACCTGGTCAGTAACTAGATAGGTGACTGTATGTAAGCGTGGATGTGCGGGTGGCGTTAAGGATGAAGGCTCAGAATTGTTAATTGGAGAGGCGTGTTCCAATTCCCGGTTAGTTCGTTATATTCAATTTACGCGCAAATCTTTTGGGAAAGGTATGAATCCACCTCTTTTCTCTGCCAGCTCCGGGTTAATTAATATCATTAAAAGCATTATTATCTCAAAAGAAAATTCCGTACAAAATATTTAAACTTTTGCCTTGAATAAATTATAGCGATTGATATGCCGCTAAAGAATAACTAACCAACCTATCTTTCTAAGTCTGTTATGCACAAAATCGTACATGACTGTCGAGGACCCGAATACCGAAACTTTAAAAACATCTTCAGGATTATGACTAGCAGGAAATGGGCACCCCAATGTATTTATTCTCTTCCTAGACATTGTTCTGCGCATATACAAGCACAGACATGAAGAGATGGGCACTGATCTTTTAAGTATTTCAGGCCACATCCCAAACGAATCTACGAATAGGAAACACAGTTCCTACTCTATATCCCGAGGCAAGTGAATAGTTGATGAGGGCACGTGATATGCTGATGACATAATTATTCATAATCGAATTATGAATGATATTGAACAAAAAATCAACAACTACTACAAAGTTTTCTAAGAAATAAGAATCAAGATAAACTTTATTAAAACAGAAAGTACGATCTGGACATGGAATAAAACAAGTGATGGCACGTACCCTGAATTCATTATAAACATTCAGGATGTAGATTTAGTTAATGTTAAAACATTTCAAATAACACGACGTATAGACCCATTATAATAAATATAGTATAGGGGATAAGGAAATTGAATATACAATAGGCTGCGCAAATTTACTTTCTTTCGATGTGCCTTGTCCTTTCAGGACGTAGGCGATCATGACTCTCCCCTTCCCCCTATCACTTGCATCTCTCAAGAGGTTTCTTCCCCCTGCCCCCTTCCCCGGACCACGTTCTGTCATCCACTTGCATAAGGCCGCTAGGTATGTCATATGTTGTTTTCTCTTGTCTCCCTTTTCCTCTATTCGACCTGTGAGTATCAGATTCTCCAGGCCTTCCTTCCTCATTTAAAAATATCATCTATATATAATCGCTTTCTCAGATCACTTCGAGTGAATAGCTTTAAGCAGCTTTGGACTGGCATTTTCAAAACCACTAACGAGGAACCGTATCAAATAAAAGCAACATTATGACTTCAGGTCTTTCAATAACGGGAACAAATAAAATAGATAGCATATATGTTAAGAGTAATATAAGGAGATTCCTTATAAAGAAACATTCAACATTCATTGAACGAGCAGTCAGTGTTAGCGTCGTTTGAAATCTTATTATTAAAACAGTTTTTCGAAATGATCAAATCTTACGATTAAAAATGTTTTTCAAATTTATCAAATCTTACTATTAAATGTTTTTAAATTTATCAAATCTTATTATTAAAACACTTTATCAAATTTATCTAATCTTACTACTAAAAATGGTTTTCAGGAAAATAGGTTTCTTAAGTCCACTTTTTATCATTCTTTCCGGTATTAATGAAGATTTCCTTCCTAATCTTTTGCTTGAAATAGTGTGGAAATTTAAAATCTTGACTATGCCATTATTTTGTCTTCAATTTATATATGCTATCTATTTTAGTTCTTGCTGTTATTGAATGTCTTGAAGTCGTAATGTTTCTGATATTTGATACGGTTCGTAGTGGTTTTGTAAATGCCAGTCCAAACCAACTTGAGGAGCATTCTTGGAGTTTACAAAGAATGTAACATAAGATAAAATCCTGAAGCTTTCATTCAAAATGATAATACTAATTTTCTGTCTGTGGAATTTGATTTTTGAAGCCAGTGATACATGGAATCATCCAATATATATTGGAAAATGTCATCTTGTTGATCCCCAAAACAATTGCCTGAAGAATACTGTAATACCACTTCTCTTAAGTTAGTGAAAGTATTTGTGGTAATTGTGTTCTCAAATGCAAAGGATGTGCTGTTCAGGATTTCACAGTGAATAGTTAATGCATTCAGATACTATGAAACACTGAACATACTGAAGGGAGTTGTTCATTAAAAAACAAAAAAGGTATTTATATAAGAATGTCATCATGGCAACAACACAACACACGTTCAACAGAAGTAAAGAGTGGCTCCAGCAATATAGTTCGAATACTTTATCATATCCACTATATAATCCTGGCTTGGCTCCTACATATTGTGTCGCTCGGACTACATTTATTTGTAAAATAATACCACACAGGTGACGCTATTGCTGTAGAGATGTAAGAATGGCTCACATTATTTGGCTCTGCATTATTTGAGAAGTATGTTTCATTCATACACGACAAGTGCAACAATCGCAGTGCTGCTTTTACATGTAATTTCTTAAGTTAGGTACAAACATTTACTAATCGAAAATGTTCACTTCTATACTGCTGCGAAATAGAAATAACAAAACAAGTGTTACAATTTTATCATATATTAAACAGTAAGTACAAAAGAAGAGTATTACACGACCAGTGAGTGTGTGTCAGTTAACCAGGGTTCAATCTATTCGACTGTTCCACAAGGCCTTCTCTCCTACTAATCTTATAGTAGGCGCAGGAGTCCAGCACAGACTCTTTAGAGGGAGGATATCGCAACATATACAAATAACATTTTATGGATATTATTGGCCAATTGCTATGCAATATTATTTCTTGTGGCTTTTGTATGATCCCAATAACAATGTTGAGAAGAATAAATTCTTCATTTTAATTGCCAATATCATAAAAATAATAATTATTGCTTAACTTTACTAAAAATGTTATTTCTTCTTGTTGGGTCCCAAAACAATTGGTTGAAGAACACCGGAACTCCACTTCGCGAAAGTTAGTGAAGGGATTTATGGCAATTGCACCCTGGAATGCAAAAGATGGGCTGATCTAAGTTTCACACTCTGCTTTGAAACACTAAATATACCGACGGAAGTTGTTCATCAAAAGAAACCAGGATATTTCTGTAAGAAATGACAACAGCATAACCCACATGTCCGACATAACTAAAGAGGAAAACCAGTGATACAACTGTGATGTTTTATTATATTCGCAAGATTATCTTGAATTGGTTACGACATATTGTGTCACCCAGATTACATTTATCTGGGAAACAATACCACACAGGTGACGCTATTGTTGCATAGATGTAAAAGTTGCCATCCTTGCTTGATATAACGAGAATATCATTTATGAAAGGATAGGATAGGATAAGAGCATCAATTTCAATGACAGCTACTTGGAAAATTTGCATCGTCATTCGGGTATCAAAATAATGGTGATAAGAAACATATTGTGATAAGTCATTTTCCGGTCTGATATCATATTGAAGTTAGGCAACGTCGAGATTAATCAATACTTAGATTGGTGATCAATTGAGAATAACAGATGCTATAAGGTTGGGTGCGCTGGTAGTGTAATGGATAATGGCTCGGAATTGTTAATCAGAGGACAGAGTTCCAGTTCTGTTTGGGCTAGTTATATTCACTTACTCGCAAATATCCTTGGCAAAGGTATTAATCCACCTCTTCTTAATTAGTAAAATTTGTTTCACTAAATCATTATTGTCTCCAAAAGAAAAATGACAATCTAAAATATATTTTTGGCTAGAAATAACCTGCAAAGTGTTGATAAGCCATGCAAAACGAATCAATCAACCATCGTAATGTATCTTTACAGTACCTTCACTATAAATATTTTTATGGTGATTGTTCTGATATGATTTCCTCTATGGTACCTAGACTTTATGAATTTAAGCGCACGACTAAATTGGCGGCAAACTGTCGTCATCTTAGAAATAGAAAGACTGGATGTAAACGCAGTTTCGTCTCTCCTACTTTTCGATTGTAGAAGTCTCTTCCGGCCTCTTGCTTTCTAATCAACTTAGATCATCAAACATTTAAATGTAATGTCAATCTTTATCGCCTGTCTTAATTTTTGTTCTTTTATTGTTCTCTCTACTTAGTGTTTTGTTTTTCTCATATTCTCTCACACTCAGTAACTCCTTGCGCCTCAGTGGCTTTATTTCCTTGCTTGTGGTTAATTGATTTAAAAGAATTAATAAATATTTAATTTAAGTTTTCGATCATTCTTTTTGTCTCTCCTTCATCTGTTTCTATTTTTCTTGTTATTTTCTTGTTTTTGTTTTTTTTTTTGTTTTTTTGTTGTTCTAAGTTCATTGTTATTTTCCCTTTCAGGTTCTGTCTGATCATCCTGAGGGGTCTTCCCGGGTTGTAGTGGTTGGTGCTGCAATGTTTGAAACACCCACTTGGCATAAAGACGTTCTGAAGAATTTACTTTTTGCATATTTCCATACGATTTTAATGCACAAACCCATCTATCTTCCCCCTTTTTTCTCTCTTGTTATCACTCACTTCACTTATCTTTCTCCGCCTTTTCTCTCTTCATTGTTATAACCAATCTCTTCTCTCTTCCCTCTATTTCTTTCTCTTATCTTCTCGCCTTGTTGCAATTCATTATACGCGGTCACCGTTGCCAACAGTTGCGAGGGTTTTGAATTGTACGATATCAGGTTGGCATAATGAAGTTCTGAAAACGATATGGAATGGGAAATATATATGTGTATAAGCAAAATTCATTATTCTGGTTTACCCGGCAGCTATTCTCGGTCCTGAAATCTGGTTGACAAACAGTGAATTATATTAATGTATCAACTATCGTGAGAAAAAAAAAGAATAGGAAGAAAAACGAACGTATCCGACTTGATACAGAAGAATTTTGGGGAAAAAATATTAAAGGATAAATTACTACCCATGAATATCAGCAACTTACAAATTCTTCAATGATGTAACTTTCGTCTAAAAGCCCAGCGCCGAAAAACAATAACAGATCATTTCAATTAGACTATTTGGGCTCAAGTGTAATGATAATATATTCGGGTTGTGCTAGTGTGTGAGTAGCATAAAATTCATCAGCGCTGAAAATGGAATCGGCAAGCCGAGTTCAAATTCCTGCCTAGTTTGTTGGTTCACTTGAGCAGAAATACCTTTGGGATAAGCAGGAATAGAACCCATCTCCTTCCACGTGGGAATTAAATACCAGGATAAACTGAGCACTCTAGCCTTGGTTAACAAGGAAAGGGAAAGAAAAATGTGGAGAAGGCAACGGGAGATCATTCCATTATCATTCAAATGAAGACCTCGATTCGCAGATAATCCAGAAAAGGGGTGTGAGAAGAGACCAGATTACATCCACCCTGAATGGAAATGGCAATATTATAAATAATCAGTAATATCGGAACAATACAGAAACCTATCATATTACTAACAATTCATTTATCAGTCATTCTCTGCTATATTTTGAGATTTTAATACTGAAAATGTGTTCATTCCAAAGTCAATTCATCCAGTGTTACTCCGAACGGAAAGCTTCATATCTTCTATTAGGTTAACGCAAAAATTTACAACGCCATCAAGGTTATGGAATTCTTAGAATGTCTTTAAAATTAGCTAACATCTCTGGATCAATTACTTAACTAGATTGTCATTTACAAGTTTTACCAAAACTTCTGAATGCTCATAAACATATAAGATGCAAATTAGCTAAGCAATTAAACACTTAGTAAACACGGAACAGGTTATTGTTCGGTCAGTGGTGATAAAATGATTTATTAAAAAATAAAAATCTATATCAATTATTAACAGCTTAAACTAAATACAGAAGCAAAAGGGTTTATTTGTGTTTACAGGCATTTGAATCGCTGAGACCTGAACAAACGTTAACTGCACCAATGCTATAGTGAGCAATTGGCTCGGTTGAATGTCGCATTAAAGGAAAATATTTTAAAATTTGTAGCCTGATGATGTCCGTTCTCCTGTTTCTCATGCACTGCAGTAAACGACCACGTAGAAGTACTTTCACGCGCAGCAAACCTTTCAGATGTGCATCATTCAGACTATCACTTGTTTCCTTCTACGAAATTCATTTAGCCAGCGATTCAATAAAGTTGAAAATATCGAAAATATTCCCGTAGACATTCATGAAATCAAAATAGACTGACCAAGAGACTGTCATGGAATGTAACCAAATGAGGTTTATTTTTTAATATAGTCACCCTTGCGGTTTGCACCCAAGTTTTATTAGGTTGGTGCAAAAATAATGACGTAATAATGTCGT
Source organism: Acanthosepion pharaonis (assembly GCA_903632075.3). Classification (NCBI taxonomy): domain Eukaryota; kingdom Metazoa; phylum Mollusca; class Cephalopoda; order Sepiida; family Sepiidae; genus Acanthosepion; species Acanthosepion pharaonis. The sequence continues at coordinate 471,954 of CAHIKZ030002468.1, read as the reverse complement.
TTTTTGACGTATTTTTTAAGGTCAAAAAACGACATTATTACGTCATTATTTTTGCACCAACCTAATATTATGAAAATCAAATAAAAAAGCAAAACTTAAAAATGATTTTGTAGATTTCAGAAGCACAGATATGCAAAAAATAGGCTTCATTTTTATCAACCTCTATCATTCTGGTGTTTTAGAAATATTTATTTATTCCTGTTTAATAGAATTTAGACTAGGAATTATTTTTAACCATCCGTTAGTAATATGAGTCTTTGTTCCATCATTAGTACCGTGAGTTTTTAAATACTCCATTTAAAATCTTGTATATATATTATCTAATTCTTTATTTTCTTGATAGATATTGATTTTTCTTTGAGCTTTTTATAAGACAAATAAATAAGAAAGCAGAAAGTTTTATTTTGAAAAATTGAATTTAAAGTACAATATTTAAAAATAAATTAAGTTTCAAAAAGAAAATCATTTTGTTAGCAGTTCAAACGTGCTATGTTTAATGGTTGTCAGTTATTTCCTCTCCAATGCCTTAACCGGGTATTGAACTCATATTCTTTGAGTCCTGTCACTGGATCTAGCTAACACCTTTATCCAGTATGCCATGTGTCCTTGAAGAAATGGTGTAATAAATATGGCGATAAAGATGAGGACAATAGTCCGAATAATGTAAATAGTGTACATAATGCTTCATCTCAGAAATATAGACAGACACAGAACTTTTTTTTATCGTATTAATTATTTTTAGCATTCATTTTTTATCGTATTAATTATTCCTGCGCTGAATGCCCATGCATATACGTATATATTTCCTGTATCAGTCACAAATTAAATTATTTACTGTGGTTGGCTAGCCAGTTGTTCTTGGAAACTTATTTCAAGCAATGCTCCCTGAACCGAGTTTGGGAGATTTAATTCTCTTGTCTGAGAATTCTTTATTTTTTTTTAAAAATCTCTTTTGATACTCAGTGAATCTGTGGGGGATCCCAACTTCGGAAGTTATATCTTAGAATTAAGTACCGAATTATGTGACATACGACAGGTTTGTTTACGTCTTTACATGTCCCTAAGGACCGGAAGACAGTAATGGTGGGCCGCCGGAGCAAAGTAACATCAGCTGGGTCTCAGCTGTTTCTTTCTTTATCGAAATGAAACTACCATTTATGGGGTACTTTTTTTTGAAGCTTGAAGAACAAAATGAGAATTGTTTCCGAAACGTTTTCTTTTTAATTTTATTTTCTCATAGGTTCTCCTTACTTCTTTTTTTTCTCTCTTTTTTAGGGTCTCTCAATTTTTCTAACTGTATTTATTTTATCTTTCTTGGTTTCAGTCTAAAAATGAACGAAAATAGGCCTTCAGGAATGCTTTACTTTGATGGACTCTAGCGTAAGACATAAAAAAATATTGATTGTTATTATTTATTTTTATATAAGTTGAAATTTTCTTCATTTCTTTTCTTAACTTTCACGTGAGTTTTTCTCAGGGCCCGCGTATGATACGCCCCGATTCTCTACTACATGTCGATTTCAAAGTCTCCCAACCTGGGGGCCACAAATTCTTGAAAGAAAATTAGGAGTGGGAAGGAGAGCACTTTTTTTTTAAATACCAAAATCATTGCTGCTTTTATAAGCTGAACCAGAGGTCCCTTTTACTTTTGGAATGACACAATTAGCCTTCCTCAGCATCTGGCTTAAAAAACACTCACAGAATGCTGCTTTTAAGCTCGTAATAAATAAATTTAAGCAGATAACTATGTTTCTAAATCTATTTTCTTTAACCCTCCGTTTGTAAAGTGGAAGATTGTCGATTCATTCGTACCGTATGGTTTTAAACAACCCATTGAAAATCATAAATATAGATATATCCTATATTATACAATTTAAATGAAAATTTCAAACATATCCGGGTTTTTTAAATAAAAAATCTGAAAAAATTGTATTATTTTTGTCATAACCACCAATATTTTAATGACTAAATTTTAATTGAAAAAACTTGAGTCGCAATTTTTTTACATTTCCATGAAGATTAATCGCCTACGCATCTCCGGTGTAAATAAAAAAAAATTACAAAGATTACAACACAACACAATTGGGATTGTCTTAAAAATTTGTTTTAAAAACAGTATTTTAGTTTTCGGAACAAATTTTCATGTGCTGTTTTTATTTTTTAAACGATCATTTTGTCAGTTTTATCTTTCTAGAAATGTTAAAAATAGGGACTAGAAATTTTATTTAAATTACTAACTTAGGACTTCTGGTTAGTATTACTATTAGAAAAAATCAGTTATCCTGCTTAGTAGATGATTTCGGAATAAAAAAAAATGATTTACCAAGATATATTATTCTCTTAATTGATTTAAAATAACTGTTCAGAAAGAAAATTACAATTTAAAAAAATGAGCGTTACTGAAATTAGCACTTCTACCCACCTCCGGTAGGCATGGGGTCCCCCAAGCAGTTGAGAGGTTCGAAGTAGTAAGCACCAGCTCTTTCGATTATGATAGTTGATGATTAACTTAGATAGAAAAAAGTAAAATATACAAAAACAAGAAAACCCTGCTGAAATTAGCCCTTTAGGGCTCTAACAATGTCGGGGATTCCTGCGTAGTACGCACCACAACGGTCATGCACTTATACGATGTATATTATTAGCTGATGACTAAAAATATAACGCCAGTTTAAACATAATTTTTTAAAAATGGCGGATAGGCATAAAACAGTGCTGAAAAACATGTCAGAGGACACAACGAGACGCCAAAAACCTGTTGGAGGTTTCGGGAATAAAACGCGCCGGCCCTGGTTTTTCTTCTTGAATACTAAGGTTAACTGTATTTATCATAAAACAAAATGGAAGAACATGAGACTACAAAAATTGCGTTTGAGAAATTTCTTGTCAGGAGAGCCGTAACCGAGAAGTACTCTCGTTCACTGATGACGGTCGCTAAAAGGAAAACCACTAACCAGGTCAAATAGTTTACCAGTATTTTTATTTTTATTCTCTTTCTTTATTTCCTGTAAATTCCCATGTTTTCTTTATGCGTAATACTTTTATTTTTTTTAAATTTTGGCTTACTTCTTTCTTTTCTTAATTACTTCTTTTGTTTCCAATTTTATTTTACGTCATTTTTTTCTTCCCAGTGATTCTTTTGTTGAATTTTCTGCGATGAATGCTGGGGAAAGAATGCTGAGAGAATTTGATTCTCACACATATAGATCATATCTATATGCTCAAAAGGAGCAGACAATCATCTGCCTAACGAGTTTTTATAAATGCATGGCAGTACCCAGAGTAGGAAAAATAAAATGGCGAAAGCAAAAAAAAAAAAAATGATTTATGTTACAAGAGATAGAAAGATGTGGAGAGTCATGATTCTCTATTCCCTGAAGGGACACGAAGTATAAAAAAATGCTTCAATTTACATGATGTTATTTAGTTTTGAAATTGTGTAATCTTTTTTTTTTTTTTTTTTTTGCTTACTGATTATTACTTTCTTTTTTTCCCTCGTCCCAATTGCTTCATTTCTACTCTCCTTCGTCAAGACAAAACACAACAACCTTTTTTATATCCCCATTTTTGTTATTTTTTCTCTGCCTATTTTCATTCTTAGATTCTCTCCATTCGTTATAAATGATTCATATAATAGCAGAGCTTCCAGACATTTACCAATTCATCTTCATTGCATGTCAGTTGGGTGGATCGTATCCTGTCACATGTTTTACTCGTGTCCATACACTCACATCCAGATAGATAGATAGCAACAGGTGGTGGTAGATTGATAGATATGACTGGTTTAGACAGATAGATAGTATGTATTAAGCATAGTTTTGTAAATAACATGTAACATGTGTAGGGTACCCCGAAAGGATCAAATACATTACACTGTAGTAATTGTGTTATATACCGTACCTACGAACACTAATGAGTATGGCCTTATCCTTATGAATACTTTGGACAGTGGGGGAGTAATATGCTGTCTAAGTAGTTCCCCACTAGCGGTGGTTTACCTACTTCACGTCGCTGGCGAGTATTGTATTTTGTTGATGTTATAAAGATTACCATTTCATTTCCAACCTCTGTTCTGGTTATTCCTCATTCAGTAACTCTTTCGCGGTTACAACAGAAAGAAAGAAAGAAAGAAAGAAAAGAAAGAAATAAAGAAAGAAAGAAAGAAAGAAAGAAAGAAAAGAAAGAAAGAAAGAAAGAAAGAAAAGAAAGAAAGAAAAAAGAAAATGATAGAAGAGATACAAATAAATAAAGAATGTACCTATGAACACTAATGCGTATGTCACAACCCTCATAAATACGTTGGACACTATTGTAAGTCGGGGAGTAATATGCCGTCTAAGTAGTCCACCACTAGCAGTGGTTTACCCACTTCACGCCGCTGGCGAGTATTGCATTTTATTGATGTTATAAAGATTACCATTTCATTTCCAACCTCCGATTTGGTTGTTCCTCATTCAATAACCCTTTTTAGGTTACAAGTTGTAAACATAATGAGCTCACCATCATTTCATGTAGAGGCGTTTTAAACAGATAGATATTAACAGCCTAAGATAGATATATAGATAGATATGAACAAACTGAGATAATTATCAACAGACATAGATATAGAGGTAGAGTATTGAGACACTTCGTACGCAGTACTTTCGTCATGGCCGACGAGACAAGTTTTCTAACTGTGGCTTTCACACACACAGACAGACACATACACACACACTCGTAACCACATAACCATATATGTGTGTGTGTGTTTATATATATACACACAAACATACACACACACACACACATATATATATATATATAAATAGATAGATGTTGTGAACTAAATCACACCTGTTTCTTTGTCACTATCTCTCTCTTTCACTGTATAGATAAAAATCGTTCATTTACGAAGTTATGTGTTTCGTTAATTATAAATGCATTTAATTTAATATTGAAATTTTAGTCAAATAGATGGTCTAGTTATTCCATGGTCATAATTTATTCCATTGGAATCGTAAATACGATCCAATTCATCAGACCTACAAATTCAAAAAGAAAACAGAAAAAACAACTCCTGAAATAAAAACAGAATTTAGAGAGGAGGAGGGAGATTAAACCTTAACAGAGAGAATTTTAGATGTATGTATATTTACCACTAATATTATCTATCTATCTATCTATCTATATATATATATATATATATATATATATATATATATATATATATATATATATATATACACACACATATATATATATATATATTTATATATTTATGTACACTGGTCATGTTGGAAGAATAAAAACTTCACATTAAAAATAAATCCATTAATTCTTTAGAAATTGCTTTATTTACTTTTCGGATACTAAACTGTACAGAGGTGTACTTTCAAGAAAATACCTTAATGACAACGCCTGTCATCGTTATTGAGGATATGGCGTACTGTCTTTGTTCATCGACTAATGACGCCCGATTATATGCTCAGCGTATATCATATTGAACATAGCTGCAGTAAAAAACATACTTTGTCTTTATGAGTATTGAAAAAGTACAAACGGATGTATGTGTTCGACAGTCTATTATTTATCGTGAGAGATGTTTTCTTCGGGGCCATTTTGTTACTTCTTGTATTTCCTTCCGCCGGTTGTTATTTTTCATTTCTGATTGCAAGCAGAACAAATCTCTCTCCGTCAGGATGTCGCAGGCGGCAGACATGATGTAGGCTGGTCTCCACGCAGGCCTCTTTGAGGTTGCACAAGACAACAGCCTTCCTACTGTGCGACAGAGCACGCCCGAAGTGGCTTCCTGATTAAGATGAAGAATACTAAGGGATAAAAAGATGAAAAATATTTATGTGACTAGAAGAGCGAAAATAAGTAATTATTTACAAAGAATTAAAAGTATTTATTCAGATATGATCACGAATTTTCTCCCATATTTTCGCGATTAGCTTAACAGTGTATTATTTAATATATATAAATATATATATATATATATATATATATATAAAACTTGCTTAGATTGATACACAAACGCAAAGAAAACACACACACGCACACACAGACAGACACAACTAGCCACGCACACCCATCCACATGCACACACATACACACACACACACACACACACACATATATATATATATATATATATATATATATAAACTCGGTGCGTGAAAAACCTGGATAGCACAATTTTTAAACATATTGGGATCCTAGGGAAAAATTGGAAGAGAAAAAATAAAAAAGGACCAAAACCTTTGAACAGGGGGAAAAAATCGTCCAGTAACTTAAATTTCTGGTACAAAGGAAGAAAAAAAAACAACGAGTAATAAATTGAAACGAAGAGTGCTTAATACGCTAATAGAGCAAAAGTGGAATAAATAAATCCTAATGAGCCAGTAACAATCTACCTAGGTTTCACCACATGGGATCATCAGTGTGAACTGGCTCATCCTGATGATCCCATGTGGTGAAACCTAGGTAGGTAATACCTGGCTCATTAGGATTTATTTTATATTTATTATTATTATATATATATATATATATATATATATATATATATATATATTGAGTTGATACCCCCCTTTTTTTTTTGTTCTCTGAACATCAGGGAACCCCATTTCTGAGCCAACCTATTCAGCCACAGAAACCAACCTGCCGGGGCAATATTTAAGGACTTTTATTGAAACTTCAACATCTGATATCTCAATTTCATACTCAAAACGACTAATTTTTTAAGGGATTATTGTTCCGATAAAGTTTCTTGTTACTATACACGTTCATTTTAAATGGTACGCTTGTTTGAGTTTGCTATCTATATCTGTGTGAATTTTAGAGAAAGTATTAGACTTTTTTATTAATCCGACAGACTTTTTATCACTTTAAACGTTATTTTTTAGTGGATACTCTTATTTCAGTAGACGCACCGTTTATTTAGTAACCAGTATACGTATTTATTTTATTTAGTAAACAGGATACTTATTTATTTTATTTAGTAAACCGTATATTTATTTATTTTATTTAGTAAACAGTAAATGTATTTATTTTTATCAAGACTATATTTATTTATTTATTTTCGTCTACCGGGTTGAACCTTCACGTAATCTTATAAAGAATAAATTTATGCTCTCTGCCACGATTCGAACCTGCGTCCCTCTGAGCAGAATCCGTTACGCTTTGGCTAACAGACCTACTCCGACCTACAGAGAACCATTTAGTCAGGTTAGGCTGAAATTGTACCTTTTAAGCGAAACTTCTCTCGCCATACATAATCCGAATTTTTTAATCTCTGCACAGTTTTCTCAAGAAAGCGAATTTTACAAAAAATAATGGATTTTTTTTATTAATAATCCAACAGGGATTTATTTTTGATCATTTTAAACGTTACTTGTATTTGAGTAGAGGCTATGTTTCTTAATTAAATAGTAAGAAAATAATAAGATTTCTTGAACAATCCGGTAGAGGAAAATAAATAAATATTCTCTTTACTAAATAAACGGAGCGTCTAATCAAATACGAGTATCCACTAAAAATAACGTTTAAAATTATAAAAAAAAAATACATACGTCTGCGTGTATGTGTTGCGTAATTAAATATATATATACATATATATTATATATATACATAAGGAATATTTAAGTAGCACGTATTCATCAAAACAAGTTTGATTAAACTCAACCAGCAAGTCTGTCAGTGTAATTTTTATTGCTTTTTGCCAGTTTTTAAAGTTTGGAAATAATGATTAATATCACACTAAATAAAATGTATCTGCACTTTATTCTTTAAAGAAAAAAGTTTATAAAAGGATTTTATTCATAGCTCAATCTTTATGTTAGATGTTTTCACCACTTGAAACGGACATATGTGCCCTCTCTTTTTCCAGGATAATGAAATACATTACGTAATATTTTGTCAAGTGGCTCTAAGGGATTGAATCGACTTGCTCTTGTGAAGGGATTTGTAAAAGAATAAAAATAACCTTTTTTTTTTACATGAATGCGAAAACAGCAGGGTTCATGAAACAAGCTTAAGGAGCGAGTTCGAGTCTTGTTTCGTCACAGTAATATGGAATGATGATTTAGATTATTTTAAATAACAGACAAAAATGTCCTTTGCATGTCAAATATTCCGAGTCTGGAATCAAAAAGTCACTTTTAATTATTCTCCTATTCACGTGTCTTGCTCAAAAGTGTAACTGACCTTGTGAAAAGGATTCATTTCGAAAACGACATTAATCAACATTCTCGGAACGCCAGGATCAGAATTAAAAAAAAAGAATGTTCCTAGCATTTGATTAGCTAAATTCTTTGCAGACTGGGATTATTTTGAAAATCGAGCGATTCAAAAACCAGACAACGAAAGCTTAGAATTCCACAGGGATAGTGAAACATTTAACCTTGAGTTTTAATATCAACCAATGAGAAACGAGGGTTAAGATATACAGTTTAATTTAACTCTCTCGCTGTGAATATGGTTATTTTATTACCATTTTGACTCAATATATTGAAGTTTTCTTTCCTGGCCAGACTACGTTGCAGTAAGTGGAGCGTCTACATTACAAACTTTACTCTTAATGGCCACTCGTTACTTTTAGCTTAATGAATGCTACAAGCAAAAATTTCGGTTTTATTTCGAGGCTTCTTCTTTATGTGCCCTGTCCTTTCAGGATGAAGGCGATCATGACTCTCCACAATTTCCTGTCCTTTGTAGCTCTTAATACGTTTTGTCATTTTGTTATTTTTTCTAATCCTTGTTCCGCCATCCATTTATTCAAGCTCACTAAATATTTTGTGAATTGTTTTCCTCTGGCCCTCTTGCCTTCGATCTGCCCTGTGGGTATCATATTTTTCAAGCCCTCTTTCCTTATTATGTGCTCTAGAAATGTCAACTTCCTGATGTTAAGTATAAGCTTTGTCGTTGTCGTATATTCGGTCCATGGTATTCTGAACATCCTACTGTAGAACAACATTTCTGTTGCTTCAAGTATATTCTTCATGTTTAACGAGATTTTCCAGTGTGCAGTGTTATAGTGGAGGGCAGATATCACGTAGCAGTTCAGTTTTGTTTACTTTGTTACGAAATTTTTATGTTACTTAATACTCTGCTTAGCTTTTGGAATGCATGTTTGTCTAATGCCTTCAGATATAAATGTCGCACTTTCCGTCCTCTGTTGAAACACTTTCTAGATATTTAATTTTTTGTACCTGTTTTATTTTGTTGTCTCCGACTTTTAATTCATACTTTGGGCTCATCGTTTTGCTAACAGCCATGAATTCTGTCTTCTTGCAGTTGATGTTTAATCCTTTCTTCTTGCTTTCCTTCACTACTTTCTGTAGTTTTTCTTCGTAGATTTCTTTCCATGTTTGCTATCAACACTGTGTCATTGGCAAGGAACTCGAAACAGGACAAAATGCCAAAGAAAAATTCAAGAGTTATTTTCTCATGAAAACGATCAGAGTGAGTTTTCTGAGCTGCTGTACTTTCGTAATAATCATTAGATTCATCCCACTCTTTCCGATTCCTCTGCACTGTCCACAGATTGACACCCAATCACTCTAAAATAATCGTTTTACAGCTTCCGGTTCGAATGCCAAGCAGTACAGCATGTCGTTTCCAAATATTTGGCGGAGTAAATTGCATCATAGTTCTCTTTTTTCTCACATACGTTGACCAAACTGATCCGACTATACTGTGCAGTCGACAAAATAAAAAGCAAACAAGGCACACGCGCCAAATTAAAAATATAAAATGGCGACAAATTATCCATCACCCCAACTCTAGATAGGTTAGTTAAAATATAAGAAGTGGCTGAAATCAAAATATCTTATAAAACATTTTTAGCAATGAAGCACATTGTCCTAGATAGATTGCAGACTAATTTTTTTTTTCTTTTTATGTGCCATTTCCTTTCAAGACGTAAGCGATCATCGATTCCCTCTATCCCTTGCAGCTCTCAACAAGTTCCTTCCTTCTGCTTCCTCCCCCAGACCATGTTCTGTCATCCACTTGCTTAAGCCTGCCAGGTATTTCACACGTTGTTTTTCCTTGTTTTTCTTTCTCTCAATTCGACCCGTGAGTATCAGATTCTCCAAGCCCTTTTTCCTCACTATGTGTCCTAGAAACGTCAGCTGTCTCTTCCTGATGTTAAATATAAGCCTCCTCCTTGTTTACATCATCTCCAAGACCTCATTGTTGCTCACACTCTCGGTCCATGATATCCTCAGCATCCTTCTGTAGAACCACATCTCTGTTGCCTCGAGTTTCTTCATCTTTGAGGAAATCGTCCAACATTCGCTGCCGTAAAGGAAGACAGATGTCACGTAACAGCTCAGTATTCTTTTCTTTGTTACCAAAGAAATCCTCCTGTCTCGCAAAACTCTACTCAGTTTTGGAAATGCGTCCTTGGTCATCCCAATACTTCCACGGATCTCAGTGTCACAATTTTAAGGGGTGGAAATATTTAATAAAACTTGTTATTGGTATAAGGATGTCCTTGTGGAATATCTCCGCCCTCACCCCGCCAAATAAAAGAATAATCGTCTATTTGAAACTCAAAGTTATTCTGCTAACATGATCCAGCAGGCAGAGCAATTAATGATAATTGTCATCTACGACACACCTTACCAAGATGTAGCGAGCATTAAAATTAAAACACCAGGAATGGGGTACCACGTACAACGCTCAAAGAGCGATCACAAGGGAAGCGTGTAGGATTTTTTTTACTAATGTTTACCTTATACAAGGCCCAATGGCCACTGAAGATAGCGGATAACTGACGGTGTTTTTTTTTTGTCTAAGTAGTATGAGTAAGGGGACTCGTTTATGCAGATATGAGAAAGACAATGGTTGACACTAGATTTGAAAAGGTTTGGTTTGGTTTGGTTTGGTTTCTTTTTCGACATATCAACCTCAATGCCGACATGATTTTTATTGCTGGTAATATTTTTCCGCAAAAGTGTATTGTTGGTAATATTTTTCCAAAAGTGTATTGTTGGTAATATTTTTCCAAAAGTGTATTGTTGGTAATATTTTTCCAAAAGTATATTGTTGGCAATATTTTTTCCCAAAATATATTGTTGGTAATATCTTTTTTTTTTTTTTTTTTTTTAAATGTACTGCTAGTAATAACGTATTGCTGGTAATAATTTTTCCTTCAAAAATTCATCACCAGTAATAAATTTTTACAAAAAGTATTGCTGGTATAAAATCTATTTTTACATTTCCATAGTGTTTTGACCCCAATTTGAAGGTTGGGGGTCAACTATTTGCCAATAGCTGGAACTCTAACAGGTGCTGCCATTCCGGGTCAGAGTGGACTTGGGAAAACCAGCAATTAAGAGATGGTTCCACGCTCCTCAAAACCTCCTGTTTAGAGGCCTTGCTGTTGGATGTAGTTTATCGTCATACCCTGAACGCGATTTGAAATGGTTAGTATTTTAGTGGTCAGGAAAGTAGCTTCCTGAGATTCTATTCCATAAAGCTACAGTTCTTTGGAAGAAGCTAAGCAAGTGGAATTTGCTCCTTACTAAAGAAATAAAAAGAAAATAGCTGTTGTTCGCCTTAGAGTTCACGGCGTAGCGGATCTTAACTGAGAGGATTAGAATTGAGGGAAATAACGAATGTAGATCGTCTGAACATTTTCCATGGAAATAGCGATGAAGTAGTGGGAGATTTGAGATTTTTCGTTTGTGGTTAAAGGCGTTGTAAGGTGGAAAATAACTAATCTGCCACGAGGTCGTGTACACACTTTTAGACGTTATCAAGACTGAAAAGTGAAGACTGGACAGCTCCAGACAAGAAATGGTAGCAATGCTCCATTTTCAGTCAGGCCAGGCTCTTGTAAATGTAGAGCATAACAGGAGGACTCAGATACTTACTGGAGCGGTACTGGAAACTATTTTTCCGACATCTTTTGCGATGAATCGCATATATGAGTTCCATTTCAGGTCTTGGGTGAACTTGTCCCAGTAGGCCTTCAAGGCAAAGAGCCTCCTTGAGGGAACACATATTCAATTTGATAGACGGTAATTCAGGGTGATGATAAAAAGGTTTGTTATTTTTTTTTTTTGAGCTACTGAATGTGGACAACCAGTCCCCCCCATGAACAGTTGCAAAAGCTACAAACATGTCGTAGAGTGATTAGTGAGTCGTAAGTGGACAATGTTTCTTCTAACGTGTGTCAATTACTTTCTAGTATAAGCGATCATGACTCTCCCCAACTTCCTGTTTTTTTTTACTAATCGTTCAAGTAATACAAAGACCATGAGCCACTCAAGGTGGAGGATTACTGATTGAGATTGAGTGCCGTTTTACAATGATATGTAGGAAATATAACTTAAAGTTTAATATTGTAGAAGCAGGCGAAGCATCCTCTCAGGACTCTGTTCCACGTAGCAGTGGTTCTTGAGGATAAGCTGTCCGAATGTAACTGACTTCTAACTAGCGAATGGGGCTGATTCTCTCCAGTCTACATAGAATGGTAGGTCTTAGTTGTGAAGATCAGGGTTCCTGACACTAAGTAATGTAATACGTCAGATCATATGCTTCTGGGTCTAAAGCTAACCCCAGATCTCTAATGGAACTCGTATATTTGTATCATTTTTAATGATGCTGGAAGAAATGGCCGGTTCCTTTCATCTCACCAGAAAATATCTAATGCCCACATTCTTCACAAGAGTCAGATCAGACGAAGAAGGGAAAAATGCTGCAATACCTGGGCTGGTGTGGCCTAGTCCTTACTCTCCATCACTGACCGAGTTCAAAATGTATTACGCGGCGTTGTGGGGGGGGGGCTTAATTATTTTCCACCCTGCAACCACTTTCCCCACAGAGGACACCTGTCATTACTCTATCGTTATTACTATTACTTCTTAAATTTTCAAAAGAGATAAATTTCTTAGTTCAACAAGTTCAGTCCTTCACAGCTAAGATCCGCTGTGTCATGTTCACGGCATCAAATCATCGTCATTCCTTTCGCATTCCTTTATTAAGGAGTACGTTCCACTCAGGCAGCTTCTTCCACAGAACTCTTACTTTGTGGAACACACTCCCAAAAAGCTTCCGCAACAATTACAATAGTAATCTCTTCAAGTCTAGGGTAAGCAGATATCTATGCTACATATCTTCATTATATGTACTTACTTTCTCCTTCCCTCTCTCCTACAACAATTTCACTTAGTAACACTCTAACTTGAGTGGCTCTTGAGCCTTCTCTTGAATGAGCTGAAGTAATATATATATATATATATATATATATATATATATATATATATATATATATATATATATATATATATTAAAAAGAAAGGGGGCCGCAAACGTTTTTGGTTGTAATGTGGATTTATTGAGAAAAATATTATACTTTGTTTTACATAATTTCACGACACGTGTTTCTGGTCTGGTCTCTAACCGTCTTCAGGTGAAAGTGGAGATTTTACATATTATTAAAAATAATTAATTTTCTTCATGTTCAATGTGGAATATTCTCGATATGAGACATTCTGTTTGTGTGTTGGCAATCCGAATTTTCTTTCTAGAAAATCATGAAGAAAAATTAATTATTTTAATAATATGTAAAAATCTCCACTTTCACCTGAAGACGGTTGAGACCAGACCAGAAAACACGTGTCGTGAAATTATGTAAAACAAAGTATAATTTTTCTCAATAAATCCACATTACAACCAAAACGTTTGCGGCACCCTCTTCTTTTTAATATACATACTTTTCTCTCGTTGGAACCACTACAACATATTTCCTTTATATATATATATATATATATATATACACATATATATATATATATATATATATATATATATACATATATATATATATATATATATATATATATATATATATATATATATATATATATATGTATGTATGTATGTATGTATGTATGTATGTATGTGATATAACACCAAAATTGTTCAATTCTTAGATTAAAATTTGAATTGTTGTATCTTAGAAATGATTAAAGATATCTTACTGGAATTCTGCGAGGTTTTTATAACACTATTGTACACTACTTTGAACAATAAGAATGTACTTAGCTCTAAGTTTAAATGATGATCCTTCTTGCTGTTGTGACCTTCTGATCCAGATTTCTTATCTACTGTTACATATATTTTTTAAAATCATTCACCATTCTTCATGGTGCTTGAATGGACTTTGTAGATGGAAGCCAGAGTATGAATGCTGGTACCATTAATGAAGGTCTGGATGATTTTTTCCTCTCACCATTGCTCAGTTGAGAAGACATATTGTGGCTGACGCAAAATGATTTTTACCTGTTCTCTTTCTAGATGAATAACTATATAGGTTTTCTGTTATTCTAAACACAAATGGTGTCAAAATGACTAAACGTGTTAAAAAGAAATTAAACTGGTGTTTTTTTTTTAGATGTTAAACATTTTTGGGAATGGACAATTATCCCATGCTGTCACACGATTTGGACAATTTTGCTGTTA
>CAHIKZ030002468.1:330000-452500 GCA_903632075.3 Acanthosepion pharaonis | reverse complement strand
ATATTTATCTACAAATGTTCTGCTATTCATCCTGAGAGTAATTTTCAATTTTCTTTGAATTTCTTTGATACATCTGTGTTTTCAACTCTTCCTACATAGATTTAATTATGTTAAGCTCAGCACCTTGGCCAGACCAATCTTCTGACATTGTAATGTCTTCATCAGTAAGAAACTGCGATGTATGGTAAGAGGACCCGTTATGATGGAATATTTCACTTTCTGCTATATCAGGTAAGAGGTGCAAGTTTACCAAATATATATTTCGCTGTTCATTTTTACATTAATTTTTATCACATTTCACATACGTATTGTTGCTTTTGATGTAAACTGAAATCAGTAACCTTCCATCACTGAATTGTACTTTGTTTTAGACATTAGATGTTTATTACTTAGCCTAAAATTTATTAGGATGAACTTTCTTCCATTCGAATTCATTTCTGTATTGCTTTAATATATATCATTTTTTATCATTCTTTCCCATTTTGTTTTCATTCCTTCCCATTTTTTATCATTCTTTCCCATTTTGTTTTCATTCTTTCCCATTTTTTAAATTCTTTCAGATAAAGTTTTCATTCTTTCCCATTTTTTCATTCTTTTCCATTTTGTTTTCATTCTTTTCCATTTTTTAACATTCTTTCCCATTTTGTTTTCATTCTTTCCCATTTTTTTCATTCTTTCCCATTTTGTTTTCATTCTTTCCCATTTTTTAAATTCTTTCCCATTTCTTATCATTCTTTCCCATTTGTTTTCATTCTTTCCCATTCTTTATCATTCTCTTCCATTTTTTTCATTCTTTCCCATTTTTTTCATTCTTTCCCATTTTGTTTTCATTCTTTCCCATTTTTTTCATTCTTTTCCATTTTGTTTTCATTCTTTCCCATTTTTTAACATTCTTTCCCATTTTTTTCATTCTTTCCCATTTTTTAACATTCTTTCCCATTTTTTTCATTCTTTCCCATTTTTTATCATTCTCTTCCATTTTTTCATTCTTTCCCATTTTTTCATTCTTTTCCATTTTGTTTTCATTCTTTCCCATTTTTTTCATTCTTTCCCATTTTGTTTTCATTCTTTCCCATTTTTTTCATTCTTTTCCATTTTGTTTTCATTCTTTCCCATTTTTTAACATTCTTTCCCATTTTTTTCATTCTTTCCCATTCTTTATCATTCTCTTCTATTTTTTTATTCTTTCCCATTTTTTCATTCTTTTCCGTTTTGTTTTCATTCTTTCCCATTTTTTATCATTCTTTCCCATTTTTATAAATTCTTTACCATTTCTCATCATTCTTTCCCATTTTTTCATTCTTTCCCATTTTTGTATTATCTTATAGCAGATTTCTTCTACTTACTGTTTTTGAATTTGATTCTTTTTTATAACGATGCGTTTTTTATTGCAAAGTATCCATTTAAATTAATTTTTCGTAGTATAATACTCACTGTTTGAAATTATACTTCAGTAGTAATGCAGCTTTAATTCGTTACTTGAGCTGTAAATTTTGGTTTGGATGCTAAAAACGTCACAAGCTTTCTTTGATCTTTTTTTTTTTATCTAATTTCGATTATCTACCAGGTTTTTTTTTTATATGCAAAACATTTTCGATATGAGCATGCTTCTAATGAATGACTTGCTTTTATATTCTAAGCTTTTTAGTGATTGCAATTTCTTTGTGACTTTTCTATAAGTTTCCTCTTCTCCAAACTCTCTATTCCGTTTTTGAAATTTCAATCTACAAGAAAAGGGCAAAAGCCGAAGTTTCCAAACATTATGCAATCTGTGTTTGATCATTTAATATGAGAGATTTGCATGTGTATCTTAATCTGGGATCATATTAATCCTATAGGGTGTCAAGTAGCTCATAACATGCTTTATTTTCAATACCACAATGCGTTCAGGTCTGTATCTAATTTTTTGTAATTAATCGTGTGTATACGACAACTTACATTACAATCCTGAACAGAAAGAAATAATCACGGATATGACATTGTCGAAAACATAAGATTTCTTAGTAAAAAAAATATGGCCAAATTGATGTTTTTACATGGGTGTCTCGTTCCTTTCACTCATCACTATATTACTAGATTGTTTCTTTTCTGTGCAGTCTCCCTTCAGTATATGTACGTTTATGACTCTCCACAACTTCCTGCCATTTTTATTATCACACCCACACTTTGTCCTACCGTTCGTGTACACAAGGTCGTTAGTAGGTTATTTGCTGACCTTTTTACTTCCATTTTGCTTAAAAGGTCCTCTTTGGACATACATTCCTTCCATGACATTCTCAGTATTCCTCTGTAGAGCGAGATCATTGCTGTCTCAAATATTCTCTTCATCTTTGAGAAAATTGTCGATCCGTGTACGCCACAGCGAATTTCGAACTGAATCGTTTGTTTAATCCACGCGGGTAGATTTTGTTCAGGATCCGCTAACCATACCTAGGTATATATCCCCAGGTCTTATCTCGTAGGACAATAGCTTAGTGGTTTAAAATGTTACCTCATTAATTTACTGGCATGGTAATTGTCAGTTCAATCCTTGTTCCGGTAGTGCATTCTAAGTAACAACAGGTCAAGTAATAACAGATCTGTATTAAATCATAATTAGACAAATTATCCCAAGACATGGTCAGCGAAAAAAGAACAATCTACTCTCGTTGATTAAATAAAGGTTTCAATTTGAAATTCACTGAAGGTTGCCTGGATCGTCAATGGCTTTATGTAGGCTGGCATGCACAATGGCCTAAACATTGAATTTATAACAGCAAAGATTAGGATAATAGACCAAGTGAAAGTAAGATACATAAGAATCGGATTATATCAAGTAGTTAGGAAATAAAACTGAAAATTTTGCCTCGAGTCTACATTTCAGTTCCTTATTGTAAGATCTTAATCAATTTATAAACAAATTCAAACTCGTTAAATTCGTATATTCTATGACCATATATATATATATATATATATATATATATATATATATATATATATATATATATATATATATATATATATATATAGTTCTATGGGCTAAAGATTGTACGAAGAAACTCTTTTCGCAGCTGTTACCATGGAAATCAATGCATAGGATCAAGTGTCAATGACGTGAGAACCAGCCAAGACAGGTGCCCGCGCGTAAGTTATACAGCGGAGACCAGGCGTCCACGAAATGAAGATCATTGCCTGTTAAGCGACAGTTTCTTCTTTCGAATTGTTTTTTTATTTTAAGTTTCTGTTTTATTTCAAATAACACACACACACAGACACACAGACACACAGACACACACACACACACACACACACACACACACACACATATATATATATATATTCAAATCCATGGCTGCGATTGCCCATTACTATTAGAATTACTACAATTCCAACTTAAAAAAAGATGTTAAGCCCTGACCCAATGTAAAAAAAAATATTTTCAATGCGTGGAGCTGAAATTAACATTGGAAGTTCTTTCCTTACTGAAGTCTTTAAGAGGTACAAATGCAGAACAAAGATCCCAGATGCATAATTTATATAGTTATTCATTTAAAATTGAATTCATTTATGAAAAGGGAATTCTTTTAAAGCCAATATTAACCGCCCTTTAGATTTTTGAAATTTTAAAATATAATTTGAACATTTAATATTTATGTTGTTTTAAAATGAATCCCCAAAGGAATCGAATTGATTGAAAATTAAATTTTAAGATGCGTAAAATTATGCCTTGAATCAGAAAATAAAATTAGAATATTGTTTTGTTACGAGAGTTTCATTACTGCTTTTCAAAATAATGAATTAGGTTGACATTTGTTCCGTGAATAAAAAAAATTAGATAATGTTTTTTGAAGATTTAATTACTAAATGTTTTTTAATATTTAAAATTAATTTTTCTGGATTATTTTGCATTTTTTTCTTCAATAATTATGGTGTAATAATTGAGCAGTATAACGTTTAACAATGTAATTTCAAGTTGTGTTTGCTGCTACAATAATAACAATCCATGATATATACCCATTTTAAGCTTATTCTGTATGTACGCCCACGGGGTACGGCCTGTTTCTGTACTTATAACCTTTACTATTATGCATGATTCCAAAAACCAACAAGTAGGAAAATGTGTACATTATTTACATTATTCGGACTATTGTCCTTATCTTTGTCACAACGTTTCGGTCATTGTTCACTCCAGCCTTCTTCAGGTGGTTGGAATGTCGAAATGAACCCTTTATTTCGCTCACCGCAGTAGATTGTTCTAGTTCCACCTGCCATGTTTGATGGATGTCAGTTATCAGTTATCTCCTGTTAATTTCCCTCTAAAAGTTCTCCACTGCCTTAACGGCTGAAACGTTGTGATAAATATGGCGACAAAGATGAGGACAATAGTCCGAGTAATGTAAATAATGTACATAATACCTCATCTCAGAAATATAGACAGACTAGGAAAATGTGATATCAAAATTCGAAGGTGCATTGAATGAGTAAAAGATGCCTTTCAAATGCTAAGCAAATTATTAAGAAACGGGAAAATGTTGTTAGAAACAAAGATTCATTACGTTATTCTTCTCTCTGTCTTTGAGCCTAATCGTTCGTCCATGGTCACTAGAGAGCTCTGTAACGCGAATGAATAGATTGCATCTCATCGTGAATGTCGTTGAACTTTATTTACAAAGGCACGCCATCTGCCGATTTCAATAGTTCTAGTTCCAAGGGCGTTCACTCAACTTAATAGTGCATGTTTGTGTCTTGTGGCAATCCGATAAATGGTAAAGAAGCCGAAATGTACACACAATACAAGAAGAGAATGCTTTGGGAAAATGCTTTGTAGCACCAATACTTGGCTTTTCATGTTAGAAATGTAGGAAATTTTAAGAATGGCAAAGAGAAAGATGGAATAAAAAGAAATTATGTAAAAATTAAGAGATGAGTCTAGACGATGGAACGAAATAGAACAAATGACATAAAGGTAATATGTAAAACGAAAGAATTTTCTCAAGAAAGAGAGTTACAAAAATCACTTAGAGTCAAAGAAATATCATCATCATCATCATCAGCAGCAGCAGCAGCAGCAGCAATATCATCATTATTATTTATGCGCCGTGTCTCTTCAAATCGCTGGAGATCGTGGTTCTCCCCATCTTCCTGTCCCTAAGATTGACTCTACCGATATCCCTAGTCTTCGCTCTGTCATCTATTCACACATTCAACTCATTAGCTACGTTGCTATATTTCTCCTCCCTCAATACGTCATGTGAAAGTTAAATCTATATATAAAATTCTGTCACTTCAGTTGGTCCGTCTGTCACACCCTCTAAAATACATTGACTGATCGAAATCAAATTTTGGGGAAAAGTGCAAACAGGTAAGTGAGTACAAAGTACAGTTGGTTTTACTAGGAGGTGTAGCTTAGTATACTAAATTTTCATTATTTTTTTTTTTGAAAACTTAAAAGATTTTCATTTAAGATAAAACATACTCCAACTATTTTAAAAACAATTTAAAAATCAAAATAACAAATCCTTATTTAATAAAAACGCAATATTGTTTTTCATATCTTTTCTTTGTTTTTATATAGAATAATTCAGTTTCCAGTTCGACCTACGTTTGAGAGAACTATAAACAAATAAACGCTTCAAAAAATTTTACTTCAGAAAGAAATATTTACCCATGGCCAGTTGTATATTGCATGCTCAAGTGTAAGAAATCCAAACAATTTATTCTTCGCTGTTCAAAAGGAAAAAAAGGACATTTTCTTAAATAATGTTTTTACCATGAAGTTCTAAACTAAAATTCAATTAAATTGAAAACATTATTAAACCTCGAAGTAGATTTTATTCAAAGTTTTTTCCAAAGAAATCAACTTTGTCGCCATATTTATTACAACGTTTCGGCCGTTGTACGCTCCGGCCTTATTCAGGTGTTTGGAAAGTCAAACTGAACCCTTTATTTCGCTCACTGGGGTAGACTGTTCTAGTTCCACGTGCCATGTTTAATGGATGTCAGTTATGTTAATTTATCAGTTATCTCCTAAAAGTACTCCACTGCCTTAAACGGGTATTGAACTCTTTGGGTCCTGTCATTGAATCGACTGTAACATGTGAACTTGAGGACATTCGTGTATGAATATCTGGGTATTATAAACCTAATGTCTTCAGCAACCTTTTTTACCAGTGCTCATATCAAGAGAAAAGCGATAATAACAACAAAAATTGCACTATGAGCACTGGTGAAAACATGAAATAATAACAGCAAAAATTGCAATATGAACACTGGTAAAAAACGGGTTCTGAAGACATTAGGTTTATAGTAGCCAGAACATCATACACAAGGACACATGGCACAATGGTTAAAGGCGTTGGTTAGGTCCAGTGACAGAACCCAAGTGGGAGTTCAATACCCGGTTAAGGCAGTGGAGAACTTTCAGAGGGAAAATTAACAGAAGATAACTGATAACTGACATCCAAAAAACATGGCACGTGGAACTAGAACAGTCTACCCCAGTGAGCGAAATAAAGGGTTCAGTTCGACATTCCAACCACCTGAAGAAGGCCGGAGCGTACAACGGCTGAAAAGCTGTAATAAATATGGCGTCAAAGATGAGGACAATAGTCCGAATAATGTAAATAATGTACATAATACCTCATCTCAGAAATATAGACAAACAAATCAGCCTATTCAAATTTCATCGATTGGTTTGCGAAATTGAATGAAACTTAGAAATTGTAAATCACGATAAAAATTTTAGTTTTCCAAATTTTACGTCCATTTTCGTTACATATCCTTGATATTTCACCTGTCTGTTTCGGATTTTAGACATAAGTCTCTTTCTAGTACTTATTGTCTTTGAAACCTCCGCATTGTTCACGCGTTCTAGCCATGAGATTTCTCCGCATTCTTCTATAGAACCACTTCGAGTGTCTTCAACTTTAAGGAAATTTTCCCGCATTCACCACCATAGACGTAGATAGATACGAACTTCAGTACTCTTCTTTGTTTCCAACGAAATTTTCTTATTGCTTAATACTTTACTAAGCTTCTAGGAGTCTTCTTGCATTATACCGATGTGGCTTACGGTCTTTGTCCTACATTTTCCATCACCTGGTATTGCAATACTCAGATAGATACATTTCTGTACCTACTCGATTTTGATATTTTTATTCCGTAGTCCGGGCCTTTGTCTGTCGATCTTACTGACGGTCATAAATTCTCTCTTCTTATATAAGGGAAAGTCAAAAATTATCCGCATTCTTGTCTAAAGATATGTTATGGCGAAAGTGTAGATGATTTTTGACTTCCCCTTGTAGTCAAATGTTAATTCTTTCTTCTCCCTTTCTTTGTCTAGCAGTTTTTGCCATTTTCTTTCTGAGTCGGCCATCAGTGCCATCTTAGGTATATCATATGTTGCTTATCTTATGTAACAAATCTTATGTTATTAAGATTATGACCGCCGATATTAAATCCTGGTAGGTCTTCTAGTTCTCTTGGGATCGTCTCGCTGCACATAGATTAAACAAATACGGCATATATGAAGCAGAAAATGCAACAAAAAACAAACAGATGAAGAAAGAAAATATATTAAGGAGGCAAGAGGAGGAGAAAAATATCTAAACTGAATAGCTTGGTTCTATCATGCCACGATACTTGATAAAATATCAAATATCATGTGGAGGTGAATGAGTGAGTATGAGTGAGTCAGTAAGTGTGTGTGTCACTCAGTGAGTGAGTGAGTGAGATGTGAATGCCTGGAGAACACAAAATCTCTAATAACTACCTTAGGTGCCGAAGGAAGTAACAGTAAACACTTATCAACGTTTAAATGGTCGAATCACTTTCCTTTATAGACAAGAGGCATTGATGTCTGAAATGGTTTGTATTAAGAAATTAAACCCCCACCCGCTGATCCAGCTCACAAATAACACTGCTGCGATTCCGAACAAGGCTAGTAACGTTTATTCTTAGAACTACGAATTAGGAAATTATAGTTTTGGCTAAACGATATTTAGTTCGCTGGCAGTTGTGAGTTCGATCGTTGAGTCTGGTAGTGTTAAAATTAATATTTTAGTAGATGCTCTGTTTTTTATTTATTTATTAAACAGTCTATTTATATCCATCTACCAGACTGAATATTCGAGAAATCTTGCTAGACGGACGGAGCATATTTTTCTAACAAGATTTCTCCAATATTCGGACCGGTAGATGGAAATAAATAAATATACTGTTTAATAAATAAATAAGAGCATTGACTTAAATATGGCTGCCCAATAAAAATAACGTTTAAGCAATAAATTAATATATGTACATGTGTATGTGTAACTTATCAACGTTTACATGGAAGAATCACTTTCCTTTATGGACAAGAGGCATTAATGCCAGTAATGATTTGTATTAAGAAATTAAGCCCCATGATTCTAGTTAAGTTTAAATTAAAATTCTCGGGTTAATGATTCAGATGCGAAGATTAAGCAACAAAAAAAAAAAAAAACTTATAGGTGTTTCTAAAAATTTTAACCTGTGTTTTGCCTGATTTTATGATTCTAAGTTCTAACAGGGTTTATTATTGTTCGGTTAAAACATAACAGGGTAAGATGACAGTGTGTTAATGGCTAGCACTAAAAGAAATCTGCGAGTATTCCTAGATAATTTAGTTAATGAAAGTGATAAAAAGTACTAGCCATCAAATGTAAGAAGACTGAATGCGTGGTTGTCAGCAAGAGAAACAGCCCACCTACACATTGGAGATGTCAATATCAAGCAAGTACCAAAATTTAAATATCTGGGAAGTGTTTTAACAGAGAACTGAAATATGTCACCGAAATCCGAAGGTGTCTCGGAATAACGAAAAACTTCTTTCCAAAATTTAAAAATATTTTAAAAAAACAGAATAGATTCGAAACAATGAAAAAGAGCTGAACTGCTATACGATATCAATCTTCTTATATGGCAGTGAATAATGGACGATTTTCTCACAGCTGAAAAAAAATAATTGAAGTAACAGAGATATGGTTCTAAAGAAGGATGCTGAGAATACTATGGGCGGACCATGTGAGTAATGTAGACGTTTTAAGGAATAAAAATGGACGCATTTACTGAGGATCAGAAAGAGCCAGTTGAAATTTCCGAGTCACTGTTGTATTTTGTTTTTGAGATCACAGAGAGAAATAAATATGGAAGACAAACTCGTAAGTAAGTTATGAAATAGGTTTACTACACGAAGGCATACTTAACAACTGACCTAATGCTAACTCGGTATTTACCCGGGATGTGGCACAAAGCCGGTTTAAGGTAGTTTTTCCGAGCCCGTAGACCCGGACCAAAATTCACCGTAGACCCCGTGATAACGGGGTTTGTTGTGTCTACCTCTCCAGACGAGACTCTGCCTCGTCTGGGTTCCTCTCTACCAGAAGGCAGAGAGTTTGTCAAGACCTAAGAGCTTAGCGCGTGGCTAAGACCTAATGCTAACTCTACTCAACTCCACTTATGTAAATAAACGAGCGATTCCATTCATTTATGTCCTATATGACAGTCACATAATGAGGAAAGAAGGCTTGGAAAATTTAACACAGAACATACTGAAGGCCAAATGGACAGTGGTAAGCTGAGAGTAACCTACCTATCTACCTAACGAGATTGTTTAAATGAATGGAAGATCACGGAATGGGGACCATAGTAAAACGAAAATTAAGTGCTACAAAGAATAGGATTTCGTGGAGTGCTATGATCACTCGCGTTCATAAGGAACACGGCAGTTTTTTGTATCGTTTCACCCCAAGCAAGGCGACAATGCCATTTAGAACGCAGAGTTACAGTGGGTGAAATTGGAAGAGAATTTGAATAAGATGTGAAAATGGGGAGGATTGAGGATGAGACAGAAAGGAACAGAGTTCAAGAATACAGAAGATGACGATTGACGTTGCATTTCAATTTTTGAAGCAAGAAATCGGATGGGAATTTCAAATGTGGGAACTGCGGGAAAATAAACCGTTAGAGAAGAAGTATCTTTTGCATCTAGCTAGTTCAACAGTAAAATGGTGAGACCTGGTCTCGAAACTAGTAGCGCGCTTCAATTTATGTAATAAGTGCAGTAGGAAAGAAAGTTCATCCGAGCAGTTACCATGAAAATATTTGTACAACAGACAAAGGGAAACCACGTCACGTCGGTGAGAAAATGTCTGGAGACGAGATAGCTGTTCATCATCGATTGTATTGCAGACAATTCTCTGGATTTTGTCAAGAAATTCGAGTTGCACAGCAGAAGCACCAGGCCAGATATGGCAACACTATTCAATACACAGACGAATAGTGAATTTATAATTGTACAAGATGGATTCAGACGAAAAGAATTTGGGCCACGATACAGTTAACTTACCTTATTTGCAGCAGACGTAGGAAATGACTCGATATAGTCGGTCCACTTCATGTCAGTGGAAAACGTGATACCAAAAAAGTGTAGTCTTGCTTTCCTGGAGTTCAACATCAGCCATCATGAAAAGAAATGTTCTCTGTGGTGATTAAATGAAAGCAGTTTTGTTTAGGGGGCGTTGAAATGAACAAATTATCACATGTCCCTGTTAACCACTGATTGGAGGTCTTTTTCAATAGTAGTTTTCAGGTTTCTTTTGTCGGATATGTTGGATTTGCTAACTTAGGTCGGAGTAAATGGTAGTATCATCTGCATAAATATTTAGTTGGTAACTGATGATATCAAGAAGATCATTGATAAAGATCAGAAACAGTGTAGCTGACAGTCAAGAAGAACAAGAGGAAGAGGAAGAGGAAGAAATAAATAAATACGGAAGGTTCAGATCGCATATAGAAAATGGAAGACATCCACTGCATCTAACCTTAGTAGTGTGGAGAGTGAAATCGGAGTGTTGAGTTCAAAAGATAGTCGATTCGTTTTTATTCACTTCACACTGATCCTCTTAGAAAAAGCATGAACTTATCTATCTATTCTGTCTATGGATTAAATAGCAGAGCTCTCTTGTTTTGGCTGGCAAGTACTGTATGAAAGACACACGCTGCTTTTAAAAATAGCTTGAAGAGGGATGGGTTTCGTCATACTAACTTAACCGAGACATAGCACTTCTGCTACGGCTGCCGTATATGTGGGGCACAGGACAATCTAATGCGTTACAGGACAATGTACAGGATATTTTTACATGATGTGAATAAATTATAATAGACTAAATGTCGCACTGACGATGTGCCAAAATTCTGTGACTTGTACTAGATTTTTACTATATATATATATATATATATATATATATATATACAGTGTAACCCGGATATAAGAGAAACCCGGATATAAGAGAGATTTTCTCTGGTTCCAAATTAAAGCCCATACTTACCTAAACAAAATAGACCAAACCCGGATATAAGAGAAACCCGGATATAAGAGACTTCTTCTCCGGTCCCGACAACTCTCTTATATCCGGGTTACACTATATATATATATATATATATATATATATATATATATATATATATATATATATATATAATATAATAAATATAGTCTTATGATGTGCTATATTTATGGGATAAAGTGCTAAATATCAGAGATATAGCGTGTGTAAATATAAAAGTAAACATAGAAGTCAACAATTAGAGGCGACAGTCTGATTCATGCTAGATGCAATCGTCAGGCCACGAGTGATGTTATTTTTCTCGGCTATTTATATATACGGGTCAGTGGTGCATTGTGGGTAGTCTATTTTGGCGGTTATTTTCCGGAAGTCGTTTATTTGTTTATTTAATTTATTTGAGTTAAATTATTTTGCTTGTTTTAAATTTATTTTACTTTTTATTTTTTTTTTTTTATTTCATATCTTATTTATTTATTTATTTTTATTTTAATCGGTGTTTATATATATATATATATATATATATATATATATAGGAAAAAAAGATATGTAATCCAGTGTTCTTATTGGTATTTTTATTTTTTAAAAACAGTGCTCAATGTAAATTTACAGAGCATAAGTATAAATAAAGTTATTTCAAAATTCGCTTGAAGATGAAACAGAACTAATGCTTTTAATTTAATATAATCGAATATGAAGTTTTTGTTTTCTGTTTTTGAAACATGGTAATTCCTGTGTAGCAATGAAACCATATTTTTAAATCAGTTAATTTATAATATTATATATATATATATATATATATATATATATATATATATATATATATATATATATATACAGAACGAAAAACACATATTTTGAACAAAAAGTTTAAAACATTGTCAGTTTAATAACGGTCAAGTTTTAAAGACGACATTACTGTGAAATGGACAAGAAACGACAATTTAATTCCAGAAAGGACCCTACGAATGCAAAGTTGGCCTGCTGTCACCGTCAAAGTAATCCTATTATGAAGCTATGCATTTCCCAAGTCAATGCATTTCATAAGTCAATGCTGTTATTGTTGGAAACTCATTTTCCGTAATACCTTGCACTCATGAAGTAATTTCTGGTTGGATGTCGTTGATATCAGCAAATCTCTTTTCCCCTTTCACAGCAGTTTTCAGTTTTGAAAATAACCAGATTTCTCGGGGTGAGAGTTAAATCTGTTGAATATGGAAAATGATTCTTTTTGCTATTTGTTTTGTTGTTGTTTTTTTTAACCAACCACTCGCGAACTCCAAACACATCTTGATAGAACCCAATGAAATGTTTCCCTTATTCATCTATTCAAATTTCACAGTATGCCAACATTTGCATCTGTTCTTTGTGTTTCTAACGAAGAACATTTTGCGTTATCGCTCACGTCTCGTTTTTCTTTGAAAACCCTGCAGCACTCAAAAGAATGCGATTTCTTTATAACTTTTTCATCACAAGCTATTTTAATAATGCTAACATAGCACTGGAACTTTCACTAATCTTCTCATAAAGCATAATGTTAATCCGCTGCTCTAGATTCCTTGCACCCATTTTTAGCCTACCGTATAACATGATCACGTACAACTTCTTCCACTGCTAGACAATGAATGACCTATCTGGTCTACCTCTAAAAAACGTAAGTTAGAATAAGTAGGAGTGGGTGCAAGTATTCTGGGAATTAAATTATCACACATTATATGTTTCAAATTTTGAAACTAATTTTGGACGTGGTTCATACTTTGATTTTTGAAATGTTATATTTCTTCATATGAAATCAATGGAAGAAAATCCAGAATTGCGTTTCAAATTTCATCTTCTAATATAAAAGTATCTCCGCAGAATACTCTACACGTTTTCATCAGTGTTACGGTTGCGTAAACATGAATACTTCATCAAATGGGTGTCTTTAAAATGTTTTTTTTTTTTCAGAAATTTGATGAATATGCGAGTCACAAAAATCACATGAAAACACTTGGCTGCTTCTTGAAATATAGATTCATGCGTGTCTTCTATAATCAATGTAAGTCTCGCTATAGGACAACAATTTCGCCATTTATATTCCTACATTAAAATATCACAATGCTTCAAATTGGAAAGCCGTTTTCAATCAGTAGGTTCCGAGGTTGTTTCGACGTAGGAAAACACGGCATCCATCGACGAAATGATTGCTCGGAAATTCGGTTTCAATCTATTCTATTGCACGTTTCATTCTATTTTAATTACGGATTTCCATTGGAGGAGACCTTGTGGTCACAAACATATTTTGAAATTTGACTTAGGATCCCACATCTATTTTTTGCAATAAGCCTAAAACATTCCGAAAGGTGGCTTAAACCAAATTTCGTTGGCATTTTCTGATTAGTTTTTCCAAAACTTTTTCGTTTTAAACTTGTACCAGATATTAAAATTTTCTTTTATCCGCTAAACATCTTTACGAACTACTTTAAAATGTCATATTCGCAATGGGGCTATCAATTTGAGATTTAAAGATGCAGGACATTTCCTCTAAGTTCTGTTTGTTTTAATCTGCGCAAAACAAACTACATTTCATTCTAATTGCGTAGATTTTAAGCTGCCGTCATTCAGCAAATAAAAATTTAAATTGCAATAAATATTTATTTTATATATCAGTAAAACATGAATTGGCTAATAATGTCAGACGTTAACTATACGTTAGACTCATACGCAAATGCAATATAAGTTTGAAAATGATAAAACCAAAGCCTAAAATGAATTAACTAAAATACCGGCTCGTTTTTCATGAGTATTTTTTTTTTTTTTTTTTTTTGATGGACGACAAAAACTGATTTTTCCTGTAAGTTTACGAAAAACTAGTCTGGTATATTTTTTCCCGGCAAAACCTCAGAAAACATGATAAATGTAGTGGAATGCAAAGTATGTTTTTTAACATTTGACAAAGAGGCGAGGCGATCTAATCTTGATTGAGGCTTTTAGTTTAGGGGAACTGCAGTAAATGGATATGAAACCTTGTTCGGTGTACACGAGAACTGATGAGATGATAAGCCAAAAAGGGAGTCCAAGAAGTTTACAGAGAAAGCGTGAAATGATTCCATGCGTTTATGGTTTAGTGTATATTCTTTAAATTTTATGGTTTCTCCCCAATAAGGATTTCAAAAAATATGTCATTCAGCTCGCAAATAAAACTGCCGGGATTTCGAACAAGGCTATTAATATTCATTCTTAGAAATATGAATTAGGAAAATTATAGTTTTGGCTAAAAGATAGCTAGTTGTGAGTTCAATCCTTGAGTTTAGCAGTGTTGAAAAGTCACATACTCTACTTATACATGATGATTGGCATGGGCATGAAACTTCATGTGATGAGAAATAATTAAATGACTTTTTTAATATAAATTATAGCTCTGTTAATTTATATCGACTAATTCTTAATTACTACCAACACTCACCGCACACAAACTTATATATATATATATATATATATATATATATATATATACTTGCAACAGTCTTCGATAAAACGAAGCGAGTTCTCTCAGTCACTAGCGTGTTTATCTAAACATAAATACGCTTAAATTCATCGTCATCCCTGCAGTGCTCCAACTGGTTAGGGGCAGATTCTCCGATTGACGCCAGTTCAGCCGGGTTTTGATCCTAGCTAGAAGCAACCTGACTGTGATACAACGAAACAGTCTGCCTGTGAATGGCAATACATATGCTCCTGGGAAATTATTTCATTTGAGCCCTCTAGGGAAGAAGTGAGAGTTTGTAAACAGTAACGATTGTTGCAACTAATGCATACTCTTCAATAAAACGAATCGAGTTCTCTCGGTCACTGGTGTGTTCATCTAAAAACAAATACGCTTAAATTCACCGTCATCCCTGCCGTGTGCCAACGGCTTAAGAGTAGATTCTCCGATTGACGCCAATTCAGCCAAGTTTCGATCCTAGCTGATGAGCTGTGATACATCGAAACAGTTTTTCTGTGGTGACTATATATATATATATATATATATATATATATATATATATTGATTTCAATTAATAAACCACGTAAATTTGATGATGGAACAGAGCTTACTTTAACTCAATTTAATTCAAATAATTATAATGAATTTTTCGGCTCTTGTTTTGAAACATGAGACCTCTTATGTCGCGAGTTGGAATCATATTTTAAATAAATAATTATATTTATGCTCTACTATTTCTAAAAAATAATAACTAAAATACTAAGGAACTTTGGATTATTTACCTAACCAGTTCCTTCCTATTTTCTATATATTTTCACACACACACACACACACACACATATATATATATATATATATATGAATTTATTATTTTTATTTATTAATACAACATATATTAATTTATTGCTTAAACGTTATTTTTAATGGGCACCCATATTTTAGTAGATGCTCTGTTTTTATTTATTTATTAAACAGTCTATTTATATCAATCTACCGGACTGAATATTCGAGAAATCTTGCTAGACGGACGGAGCATATTTTTCTCACAAGATTTCTCCAATATTCAGATCGGTAGATGGAAATAAATAAATATACTGTTTAATAAATAAATAAATAAATAAGAGCATTGACTTAAATATGGCTGCCCAATAAAAGTAACGTTTATGCAATAACTTAAAATATATACATGTGTATGTGTGTGTGTGTATGTGTGTGTTTATCCTGCTTAAAGAGCCACATCCGCTCAAAAGCACAACTGATCTTGTGATAGTCATAATCGACAACAAGTTGTCAAAAGAAAAACGTTTATTGAAAGTGTTTATTTTGCAACAAGAATTTATAAACAAAAGTAAAAATCTTAGTTTTCCATTTTTTTTTTAAATTTAAGAAATGCTCATGAATATTCATCAGGCTAATTTAAAAGTCTACTTATGGAGAATGCTGGTGTTTGTTTTTTTTTTGTCGACTGCACAATATAGTAGGGTCAGTTGAGCAACGTTTGTGAGAAAAAAAAAAGCGCCATGACGCTATTCACTCCGCCAAAAATTTGGAAACAGCATGCTGTACTGCTTGGCATTCGAGCCGGAAG
Source organism: Acanthosepion pharaonis (assembly GCA_903632075.3). NCBI lineage: Eukaryota > Metazoa > Mollusca > Cephalopoda > Sepiida > Sepiidae > Acanthosepion > Acanthosepion pharaonis. Next base: position 436,104 of record CAHIKZ030002468.1, on the reverse strand, counting down.
CTTCAATAAGAACATTTCACAGTGTTTGGGTGTCAATCTGAAGACTGCAGAGGATTCAGAAAGAGTTGGATGAGTCTAATGGTGATTATGAATGTACAGCAACTCGGAAAAGTCACTCTGATCGTTCTGAGAAGAAAAGAAGTCCTAAATTTGTTAGTGAGGCCACACTCAAGACGTAGGCCTACATCAAGTAACTTTGGGAGGTAGTGCTACCTTAAGTCAACAGCACTCTGCACCATGCCAAACAAGCACAATAACCCGGTCATGGCTGTTTGACAGTTTCTGAGACCGCAGCACATCCTATATCTGGCCACCTAACTCGCCAGGCTACAACATCTTTGATTATTATGTGACTAGCGCCGTTGGTCGAGAGACCAACAAAACTCCATGCAACACCAAAGATGAACTGAAGGAAAAGATTATAGCAGCATTCACCAATTTAAACAAGGTGACCGTCCAGAAGCGTTGCAGAAAATTCCGAAGTGATCTGAAGGTTGTGGTTGAATCTAACGGAGATCTTAGTAAATAAATTCACTCTTTAGTATTTCAAGATATTTTTGTGTAATTTTGGTGGAGGTATCTGTTAAAATGAGATGTCAGTGTAATTTTCATATTTGCGTAATTTAGACGAAAATTTATACATCACACACACCCACACACACACACATATATATATATATATATATATATATATATATATATATATATATATATATATTATGAAATGAATTAAGTCCGACAATTATTTAATATATTTTCTATAAAAATAACGTATAAACTGAAAATATATTATATATATATATATATATATATATATATATATATATATATAAGAAAGGAATTAAGTCCGACAATTATTTAATATATTTTCTACAAAAATAACGTATAAACTGAAAATATATTATATATATATATATATATATATATATATATATATATATATAATGAAATGAATTAAGTCCGACAATTATTTAATAAATTTTCTATAAAAATGACCTGTGTGTGTGTGTGTGTGTGTCTTGTTTAAAGAGTTACATCCGTTCAAAACTAGGGATGATCATGCTCAGCGACAAGGTAGCAAACACCATATATATATACGTTTTATTGTTATTTTAGGCACCTAATATCTAATTTATAAGCACTTAAAAATCAGAAAAAAAGATATATGCCATTTATGGAGTGGTGCTGTAGCTGTTCATAAGTGGTTCGCTACATCCAAATGTGGAAATTTAATATATAATACCAAGAACGTTGATAATGACTAATCTGAAATACTGACTTAAAATAATCTAGGTCATACGACACGGAAAATCGCAAAGTTTCTCTTACGAATGTTGTAAAACATTTTGGACACGCGAATCGTATGCGATCGCATTTCTATCTGCGATTGTCTGCTCAAAAGCAACAAAAAGGGGCAATTTTCAGGAAAACAAAAATAGTTTTTTTTTCAGCAATGTGAAGCTAATAAGGCCCTAGTGAATACGAAATGAACCACCGCCAACTTAAAGTTATCGGCATCCAAAGAAGGTGAGGCTGTGACTGGTGACATCGGAAGGGTATTGTGTATTAGAATCTCTTTCTGGAAAATCAGACGTTGAGTTCGGGCAAGTATATACTGAAAATTCCATGGATTTAGCGAGTAAGCCACTAGAGTATTCTTTGATGTGGTAAGATCCAGCTACCCTCCTTACTATTATCAATAGACTGATTGTTCATGACTAGATCGGCTAAAGGTAGCAATGGAGGAAAAGCGCAAGAAACGTAAGGTTTTGTCTACCCTCAGGATAACAGGTCGGACATCACATATCTTTCTAGACGGGGCAAAAATGGATACAGTTTTACTATACATGGAAGTTTTTATTTTCTTTGACGCCTAATATATATATATATATATATATATATATATATATATATTAAATAATAAATTATATAACAAAAATGGTAACAAAGATGTTATATAATTTATTTATTTTATTTATTGTAATGTACTTGTAATCTCTGATGATGATGATTTATGTAAGCCGAATGCTTAGACAGGATTACCAATAAAAACATGTATCAACATAGTGATTTTCTTTCGTGTTTCAGTGATAATGCTAAAAAGCTTATTCGACAATATGAAAGGAATTTATATAAAATAAATAGACAAAACTTGTCTATATTATTTAATGAATCATGCATTAATACACACACACACACACACACACACACACACACACACATATATATATATATATATATATATATATGAGTGAACATTGACGTCAACAACCATAGGCGAATGTCTGTTTCATGTTATACGCAATCATAATTGTAGAACCGGGAACAACTACCTAGTTAGAGGTATCTGTAATTTGGGAAATGTGGTATTCCAATCTACCATTTTTCAGAAAAAAATATTAATGATAAAAAAATATACATAGGAATAGCTGCTGGAAACAGACACTCTACAATCTCCTGCATTCCTTAAGTCACCAAACTGCTCTATCCAATCATTATTGGAGGATTAAAGATAGTGGCTTCACTCCATTCTGGGCAACAACATTTTTCTCATTTCTTTAAACGGGGGAGTAGTGGATACCAATCCAGCATGACGTGGTCGCGGAGGACGCTGCAAATTTTGTTCTTTGTCCATATGTACGCTTATGGACACCTCAAGTGAAAATGTGTGTGACACCTAAAATCCGCTGGTGTGGATAGGTAATAAAAAAAACTTTCTTCAATAGGATTTTGTTTGTCGTTTAAAGAAACTCTTCATAGAATCGAAAACCAAATATTTCTTTAATATTTTCCTTCTGTTTTTGCCTTAAGTCATTTTTTTTAATCTATGATCTAAATAGTGCATCAAGCAAATATTCTTCTTCGTAATAAAAGAAATTTGTCTTCTTTACTTTCGTTTTTCAGTCAAAGTTTCAGCATGCTAATGCGAAAACAAGAAGCTATTTGCCGAAAAAAATGTGCGTCATCCACTTTGGAAATGTCTTCAGCACGGTCATGATTTACGTAGCAGGAATGACACTCGAGCAAATCCCAAATATTCACTTGGTTGAATGACCCTAGTCGAAGTGAACAGTGGAGATAATCTCAACTTAATTTAACACCGTGACATTCGAGAGGAAGTCGCGCTGTTATCGGCTTGAAAATCGCTTTATTAATTAGAAGACGCACTCAGTGTCTCCATCTATTAAATCGTTAATACTGTACCAAATGCCTCCGTATTAATTATTTGACTTTTAGGTTTCGGTCAAACGTTTTAATTTCAATTCTATTAGCACCGCTCAAAGATATCGGCCTACCATTTAAAAGCTTTGCAAAAACGGGAAAGACTGCTTTCCCTAAAAGCGCAGTAGGAAAAGTGTATGTTACATATGTGTGTTTCAAAGAACAAAGAGAACGAATGTTATTTCTTTGGTTTGCAGTGCGGACATTTCTGCCTTATGGGAACGCTCTCAATGGTTAAGATTCGGTTGGGCTGAAATCTTCACTTCTTTTCTGCAAATGCATTTTCTAATCTAATTTGTTCTGTTCTTTATGAAAATGATATTTAAATCTTTGGGAAAGTTTTTTTTTCTTTTTTGAAATAAGTTTTCAGTTAGAAGCCATTATAATATCTCTAAAATAAAATTCGATAAAAAATACGTAGGCATAAGGCCAAACTAGACCATGATTTTATATCTGAAGTTGTGACATCGACAGATCAATTTTCAATGTAAATATACTGAGAAACTGGATCCTGTCTTTAGGCAAATATGCGCAATTTTAAAGTACGGATGCATAAAATGAAAAAATTATTTTATCGTCTCAATAATGTGGGGTTCTGATTTGCGGCTAAATGTTAAGGGGTTTGATAAATGGTGTTTTTGCAACACCACTTTTCGAGTTTCTCGTCGTAATGAAAAATAAAATGCAGGTTTATATTTTTCAATAATTTTAGTGTGTACTTTAAAATTATGAAGGTCATAGACTTCTCCTTTATGGAAGTGAATGCTGGAAAATCTCACAGATGAAAAAGAAACTTGAAGCAACAGAAATGTTGTTCAACAGAAGGATACTGAGAATACCATAGACTGAATATTTGAACAAAGTTTTAAAGAAAAAGCAAACCAAAAAGATACTTATACTTAATATTAGAAGACAGTTGATATTTCTCGTGCACATAATGAGGAAAGAGGGTTTGGAAAAATTTGATAATCACAGACAGATTAAAGGAAACAGGGACAGAGGAAAGCAAAACACCTAATCTACGCTGCGGGCGTGTTTATATGGATGGCAGAACAGGGTTTAGGAGAGATAACAAAAATATAAAATCTATTTCAACGCAGTTATGTGCCATGCGTGATTCACGTTTAAGGTGATCATGTATCTTTCGATACATGACTGACGAGGCAGATTTTTTTTCCCGAAGTAGGTTGTCATTTATTTCTGCGGTAGACCAGTTGATATCCAAGGCTAGAGAACCCTGTTTGTCCTGCTATTTACCCATAGCTGGGTTAGAAGAAGAGGATTGATACTTTTCCCAAGTGTATTAGCACGTAAGTGAATGTGATGGATTTGACTGAAATTCGAACTTGGAAATCTATTAAGAGCCACAAAGAACAAGCAATTGTGGTGTGCCATGATCGCCAACGTCCTGGAGGGACCTGGCACAGAAGAAGAATTGTCTTAGCAGAAATTACTGCAAGTTGAATAAAAATGGACACGAAGACAGTCCAGGTTCATGTTTTATTTACATTGTAAATCGAAATCCATAAAGAATAACAAATCTCAAAGAATAAATATTCATTTAGAGCGTATAAAAATATCAGAAAAATAAGTTCTATAAAAATAGAGAATTTAACTTAACCGAAACTTAATCGGCTACGTCCTAGTAGGACAGGACACGTGAAAGATATTAGCACAAATTCTTTGCTTTTAGCTCAGAATCGTTTCCTAGCTATTCCCGAAACTTGCATGCAATAACTCTATAGTAAAAGATATTGCCTCCAGATTCTTTGTTTTTGATCTCAGAATCGTCTTTATCCATTCTCGAATGGTGCATGCAATAACTCTGTCATAAAAATTAATATTACCCCCAAATTCTTTTATTTTTCTTTTAGCCCAGAATGGTTTTCTACCCATTTCTGAAACTTGCATGCACTTTGTAATAAGCTTGAATAATCCAACATCTATTGTCGAACATCTGGGTGACCATTAGAAAATAACTGCTTATTTCTTCGAGTAGTTGAAACCTCGTATAAAGGAGAAAACTGATAAAGAAAACTGATAAAGTGAGATATGCTGATGGCATAAGTATTCATAGTTGGGATAAGAATGATCTTGAACAGAAAATTAACATCTTCTAGCAAGAGTTCTTAGAAACAGAACTCAATTAAAAGAAAAACTTGTAGTTCCGACGAATGATTTATTTTATGGAAATATTTCAACTTGATAGCCTTGGTAACTACTTTAATTTGAGTAAAACAATGCAACTATAGGCAAATAAGGAATATTTTTAATTATGCAACTACCAACGGAGACAAGCATCCTAACTTTGATATGAATAAGGCATGGACATCGCTAAAAAAAAGCGTATGCTCTTACTTTGTAAACGTCATCAACTCGGTTTTTTCATTGATTTGAACTCTTAAGCGTTTCTAGTTTTTTGCATTGTTTTACTCAAATTAAAGGAGTGGATACGGCTACAAAAGTTGAAATATTTCCATGAAAGAAATCATTCGTTGGAACTACAAGTTTTTCTTTTAATTATACAACTATCAATGTAGACAAGCATCCTAACTTTGAAACAGAACTCAAGTTAGATCTTTCCAAAACAGAAACTATGATCTGGAACTGGAATGAAAGCAGTAATCCATCTAATATAAATCCATTATGAAAAATTCAGGATGTGAAATTAGTAAATACTAAACAATTCAAATACCTTGTTGAAAACATGATGAAACACCCTGAATCAATCATAAAAATTCAGATGAAATTAGTAAATACAAACAATTCAAATACCCATGAAAATCAATCAATCATAAAAATTCAGGATGTGAAATTAGTAAATACTAAACAATTCAAATACTTTGTTGCATGAAAACAGTGATGACACACACCCTGAATCAATCATAAAAATTCAGGATGTGAAATTAGTAAATACTAAACAATAAATAATTCATGACACACACCCTGAATCAATCATAAAAATTCAGGATGAAATTAGTAAATACTAAACAATTCAAATACCTTGTTGCATGAAAACAGTGATGAAATCAATCATAAAATTCAGGATGTGAAATTAGTAAATACTAAACAAAACCTTGTTGCATGAAAATAGTGATGACACACCCTGAATCAATCATCCAAAATTAAATAGTAAATACCTTTGTTGCATGAAACAGTGATGAACATCCATTATAGACCTTGCGTGATGACTAAGCTATGTAGTATTGCTCCATATATTGTCTGGAGCCCCTTCTGTTTGCATCGGGGTTCTTGATAGGCTCCAGAGGCGGATATGCAATATAATTGGCCCTGATCTGGCATCTCGTCTACAGACACTTTCTCACAGACGCGCCGTCGCCTTTTTCTGTCTGTTTTACAAATAATTTCATGGCAATTGCTTCGAGGAGCTGCATTCGCTGGTTCCCAGACTTCATGAGTTCAAGTGCCCTACGAGGATGGCATCCCGCTCTCACCCCTTCACTGCCGAAACTCCTAAATGTAGCCGTCTCGTCTACTCCAATAGCTTCATGTCTCGCACCTCTCGCCCGTGGAACTCCCTTCCCTATTCCAGTTTCCCTGAGAGCTATAATCTCCAACTATTCAAATGTAATGTCAATCGACATCTCCATTTGCCTTGATCTATCCACTATCCTTCTCCTCATCCTTTCTTCTATCACTCCTATCTGATCTTGCTCCAAATCTTCTGTAACCCCCTGCGTCCTAGTGGCTTCCCGCCTTGTTTGGGGTGAAACGCCTAAAAAAAAGAAATAAAAGAAAAAAAGTTTAATAAATAATTATAAATTAAGCAACAGTGGATTGCTGCATGACCGATTTAATAAAAAAAAATGTTATTGGCAAATTAAACTCTGATATTTATACAGAACTAATTGAATGTGTTTGTCTGCAGGCAACCCGGGGAAAATAGACTCCTACATGAGAAAAGCAACACATGTAGAATACGACAATTATTTATTTAGTGAAGAATACAAAAATGAGTCTGATTTATAAGAATCTGGATACAATTGTGATCGGACAGTTTCATAGTGTCAATTAGTTTACACGGTTTCTATTTGCAAAAAGGAAATCTTTCGATTTCAGTTTTACAAAGATTCAAATATCTCAAGTAGCAATGTCTCTCTAAATCGTCTGGCAAAATGTTTTTATGCGTATTTTTTTATATAAATTTAAAAGTTTCTTTTTTAGTTTTCAAATTGAATTGCAAAATCAAATTAATTTAAAATCTCGAGTACATTAACATCGAGTAAGTTTCTTTGAAAGAAAATTATGTTACCACTTTTCATACAATACCAAATTTTCCATAATTGCCCAAACATTTCAGGTTCGGTCCATTTTAAAAGATCTAATTACTAATTTTTAAATATATTTCAATTAAAATGGTACTGCATGTTTTGAAAGGATATTTTTTCAAAACATACAAAATCTAAAATAACTGAATAGAATTTAGTGCTAAATAAAAATATTATTGTTGTACTATATCTATCTATCTATCTATCTATCTATCTCTATATATATATATATATATGTATGTGTTTGTATGTGTGTGTGTGTGTGTGTGTGTGTATGTGTGTGTGTGTATTTCAGTGTTTTCATGACTATCAATCTTATCCTAATTTAAAAATGCAAAACAATACAACGCAAACACATCATAAAAATTTCAAAATTATTTATGAAAGTGTTACATCAATTAGAATTATACATTAAAGATGTGTAAAACCTGGCTATTTAATCGTTGTAATGGAGGAAATAAAAATAAAGATCTTAATTATAAATAACAAAAAAGGGGATTGCAAATTTCAAATATAAGTAAATGTATTTGTTTATATATTTATTATTTAACTACATAAAAAAGACATCATACTACCTACTAGTTCCATAACATCAACTATCCAAAACAACATATCCACTTTAAACAATATCAAAATATTAACAACCACATCTCAAATTATGGATATGAATCAGTACCAAAAATGTGTATAACATTAAAAATTCTAAAGTAGGTATAATTGTAGAAAATTGTAGTAGTATCTGACCTGTGTATATCTACAATAAAAAGTGTTTACTTTGAATACAGCGAGAGCAGCATCGTGGCCAACCACTTTAAAGAATAGTTATGAGAAAGCGCTTTCCTTAAATTATCTGAGGTGACAAACAAGCAACACTGGCTCAAAACTACATTCAATGCCGGATATACAAGGCTCGAATCGTTCCATCAGTGCCGAACTTCAGGGCTAAAACCTTCATGCTACGTAAACTGTGACGAATATAACGGATTCGCTTTTATTCTATTAGTAAAAAGAAGGTTCCATTCGGACAGCTCCAGAAGACCACTCTTGTATTCCTGTTTATGTCGCATCAACGCACACAGTTACTCGTGTGAGGAATAGTTCTGTCAGTTTTGAGGTGATGGTTTCGAAAGGCCAGGAAGCCAAGTTGTCAGTAGTGGTTTATTAAGCGTAGTTTAGATGTGGTGCAAGGACAAAGTATGCAACACCCAGTGAGGATCGAGCTCGCTACTCCGACATAACTCACACTAGTGTGACAATCTTACTAGCCACTACTGCGTAAATATGGCACACGTAGTGTGGATCGGACTCAATGCTCAGTGACAATTAGCTAGATAAGCTTACTAACCATTACACCACGTCGAAGAGCGCAAAGGTTATATAGATAGCAATTTACTAAGCGCAGCTTAGATATGGCACAAGGCCGAATGCATCAGTCACTCAATATGAAGTTGTCAATAGTGATTTACACAGCGTAGCTTTGATGTGGCACAAGGCTGGAAGTATGGATCAACAAGAATAAAGGTTTGACCCTTGTTTCCTGTTTGGGATTGGGTTTCCGGTGTTTCTTTTGATGTCTTCTCATTCTTTTTCACTCCTCGTAAGCCTTAGCATCGTAGTGGCATTATCGCCTTGCTTGGAGGGAAATGATTAAAAATAAAAGCTATTTCTTCCTGTATGTCGCTTTGTCTGTTTGTTTCTGTGTGTCTCCCTCTTTCTCTCTTTCTCTTAAACGCAATTTGTCAATAGTGATTTATACAGCGTAGCTTTGATGTGGCACAAGGCCGCAAATATGAAGCACAAGTAAAGATCGAACTCAATACACGGAGTATTTACTCTGTCCCCCCCCACTAGGACGAGATGTGAAACAAGGTCTATTTTTAGGTGGGGACCCGAGCGCGTACGCCCGGGACAGGAACAAAAATTCCCCTCAGCCCCTGCAACTGTCGGTTGCGCTGGCCTCGGTGCGAGCACCGATACCTCCCTCTAGTGCAATGGTAGAGCGGGGCCTCGGGCAGCTGTTCTCCAGGGCTGGGTATTCCTTCAGTATTATTTTCCTCAGTTACCCCTCTGTCCTTTGACAGAGAAGCCCCTGGGAGCACTCTGTCCAAAGACAGAGACGCAACTGAGAGATGACAAGTAAACGTGAAATTACTCAAAACGAGGTTTAAAATAGGTTTAATCAATCAAACAATCAAGTTTCCTCGTCACCCGAAGAGGTACTACTTGGGGAGGTCCGGGCTTGAGCGTAATATTATTTTGAAACTACTCCAGCCGAAGACAAACAAGTATATAGAAGTCAACAAGGTACCGTGCACGATGCTGGTAGTTACAGAATATAGTTGTGCCTCTTCACATGGTCAGATGGTCAGATCCTCCGCTAAGCATGTCATTGACTATTAACGGCTACGATGTACTGATCCGTGACTATTGTTTCTCGATAAAGGAACTCATGTATCCTAACAACGATGATCCAACAGGACAACGCATCATGGTGTGACCATCACGTTTGCTCGATATATCCCCTCTGGGAGGCGGTAGGAAATGTGTATTTGTATTCATGATCTTACAATCACAAATATCAAGAAGCTGTGGATGACCCACACCGGAGTAGACAAAATCCTACACAAAACAAGTCAAGTATCCGTGTTTGTAAGATCACAGTAAGGAATACTCTTGTCCTCTAGATATAGCAAATTTGAAACAATACAAAAACAAAAACCGATATAGACAGACTCACACACACATATACATATATAAGAAATTTTACACATGTATTCTTCCTATTAAAAGGAGTAAATAGATTTTCCTCCCGTCCGGTTCACGCGCTTCCGCGGTGTTTTGAACAGGAGTAAATGTTTTTCCCTTGTTTTCGTGTTTGGGATTGGGTTTCCGGTGTTTCGTTTGATGTCTTCTAGTGCTTTTTCGTCTTGCTTGGAGTGAAATGATTAAAAATAAAAGCTATTTCTTCCTGTACGTCTCTTTTGTTTGTTTGTTTCTGTGTGTCTCCCTTTCCTCCCTCTTTCTCTCTCTCACACACACACACATATATATATATATATATATATATATATATATATATATATATATATATGAAAAATGCGTATATTTCGGCAGCATATTTTCATTAAGACAGGTTTTTTACAACAACATACCTGTTCACACTTGCAATTCAGTAAAGTCCTCGTCGAAAATACCTCCACCAAAAGAATAAACACAAACTAAAAATTCTTGAAGCTATTTCTATAAAAAAAATTAAACCAAACCTCAATAAAAATTAATTACGAATACTCCACTAAAATGTGTTCAAATTGATAGTCTTTAAATGTTAGCGTTTGTCATTAATAGATTTCCTTTATCTAGCAACTACTCAAGACTAATTTTTCCGCAGCATACCTAGTTATCTCCCCTTAAACGGTGTCCGTTACCCAAACCATGACACAGCGTTCCTGACTCCACACATAAAAAGGGTATTTTTCGGATGACCACAACAATTTTTGTCCTTCACAACCATGAACACTAAATACTTACCCTATATTTAACAATACCCTGATGATGACATTATGCTATGTCGAAAGTTCTTGGAATAAATACACTCTGAGCCAAGACAATGTTTTCCTCTCGTCTTTTAATAACCGCACAAAAATGCTTATTCACGAATATGAAAGGATCCTATCGAGAATAAGCAGACAGAAAGTGTCTAAATTATTTAACGAAACCTGTCTTAATATATATATATATATATATATATATATATATATATATATATATATATATATATATATATATATATATATATATATACACAGCGTTCCTGACTCCACATATAAAATGGTATTTTTCGGATGACCACAACAATTTTTGTCCTTCACAACCATGAACTCTAAATACTCACTCTATATTTAACAATATCCTGATGATGACATTATGCAATGTCGAAAGTACTCGGAATAAATACAATATGAGCCAACACGGTGTTTTACTCTTGCTTTTTAACAACCGCACAGAAAAGCTTATCCACGAATATGAAAGGAACCTATCGAGAATAATTAGACATAACGTGTCTAAATTATTTAACGAAACCTGTAATAATGATATATATATATATATATATATATATATATATATATATATATATATATATATATATATGTGTGTGTGTGTGGAAGTGTTGATTTATGGACTGATGTGAGGTACTCTAGTAAACAAAAACTCCCTCTCATATATAAGTATAACTAAGAAAATAAGAAAAAATATATCACTTGCATAAGTATTAACATACTAAATGCATGTTTGAGCATGTGCTTTGTATTTTTGTGTATGTATACGTACGTGTGTCTGTGTACTTTTGTGAATGTATATGTATTTGTGCCGTGTACGCGTGCGTGTGAAGGTAACTTAGTTTGTCTATCATCGAATCTACAAACAAATTCACATTCATATTGTGTTTTTTTATTTGCAAGCAGCTTATGTGTCATATCATTCCCAATTCATCACCATTATTACACACACGCGCACACACACATATGTATATATGTATTTATTTCATGGATTATTTCATAGGAACATGAAGAAGCCCAACCTAACAGATGTTGCCGGTGAAAAGCTCGGTTAAAAGGCTTTATCCTAAATCTCGACAGGGATAGAGCTTATGAAAATATAAAAGTAGACATTGAGATCAACACCCAGCGACGACAGTCTGTTTCATGCCTAAACGCAATCGGCAGTCACCCTTTATATATATATATATATATATACATACGTATGTTTGTGTGTGTGTGTGTATGTATATATATATATATATATATAAAAAGTGAACATTGAAGGCAACACTCAGAGGCGACAAGCTGTTTCATGTTAGACGCAATCGACAGGCAGCCTGAGTGTTGACCTCAATGTTCACTTATATATATATATATATATATTGACTTCAATGTTCACATTTATATTTATATTTACATACGCTCTATCTCTGATATTGAGCACTTTATCTCATAAATATAGCACACCTTAAAACTATATTTCTTATTTATGACTCCCTTTTTCCTCTCACTTTCTCTCCCTTGCGTGGTTATGTGCTGCAAGAGGAAGTGTAGCATTTTAAACAGGTTTACATGTCTGTAAGCAAGTGCAAATGTGTATGAATTATTTCTCAAATTCTGCGCCAAACACATACACACACATATGCTCATATATGTAAATATAGACATATATACATACTGTTTCTTCCAAATCTGTTGTCTCTAATGCAAATTCATATCAATTTATAGCATATATCTCGCACGTATATATATATATATATATATATATATATATATATATATATATATATATATATATATATATATATAAAAGATATTGTATATACATGCATAAAAAACTATTTCATCATATTTACATGGAGGCTTACAAATTTATATATATATATATATATATATATATATATATATATATATATATATATGTATATGTATATAAATATAAATATATGTAAATTTTATATATGTTATTTTTATATTATATATGCGGGTACTTATTGGAAAGCGCTCAATATCAGTGATAAAGCTAACATATTTACTTGGATTGATGTGACCCTGGTTTCACGCTTTTGCCATCATCAGACAAACTGGTATATATATATATATATATATATATATATATATATATATATATATATATATATATATAAGAAGAAGAAGAAGAAAAGGGAGAGATAAATATGGCCATAGATTTATCTCCGCTTATCACTGTATGTGTTAGGGCTGGTGAACTTGTATCTAGTCGTCTCTTTTGATTAAATTTTTCTACATTTCCTGCCATTTAGCAATTAATTACGTCAGCCGGCTGGCGTCTCGCGAAGGACAAAGTTACCCCCGTAATCAAATGATGTCAGGTGACATTAGACACAACTCATTCCACGTTTATCCAGTGTCGATTTTGGGGTAAGGGCCCTCACGCGTCAAGGCAAGTTAAAACTTCACTGGCCCTGTTTTGCACGATCAAGAACTCGACCTAATGGAACAACATTTTAGTACCAGTCGTCAACACTATCCACTTGGTCATTCCATTAACGTTATGACAGGATTATGCACGACCCTTTGTTAATCGTTGGGACGTTTGTAGTCTTGAATCTATAGAAATTGAAATATATTCGGAAGACCTTTTTATGATGATCATCATCATCATCATCGTCATCAATCCTCTAACTCAGAGTGATCATAAGATTTCTCCATCAATCTCGGTTGCGTGACAATATCTAGTTCACTGTAAATGTTCTTCTTGTCCGCTCTGTGACGTTTTCAGCCAGGTTTGTTTTCTCTTTCCCCCTCTTATTTGCCTAAGGCGGTACTTTTAGGTTGCCAATGGGAAGATTGCTGACTCTTATGAGGTGGACATAACTATTTCAACTTTCTTTGCTTGATGATGGAAATGGGGTCCTGAAACCGGCCTGTTTTGTTTTTGTTTTTTGTTTTTTTTGTCTGATTAACTCACTTTTTTCTTGTATGGCCTGCCAGCTCAGAAAGTAAATACTAAATACACCCGCCTCTTAATAGTGCTTTATGTTTAATTATTAAGGCTGTATTTAATGAAAACAAGTTAGTTATATTCACAATAGCAAGAAACCTTAGAATTTTTAAGATTTCATAACCATTTACGAGCTGTTCTGGCAAATATGGAGTTAGTTAAATATGCAGTCCTGCATTTTTATGTGCCATGTCCGGTCAATATAATAGCTCCCAAAATCTTATTATTCTTTGTTGTTCCATACAATCTTTTTTCACTACACCACAGAGGTTCGATCCCTGAATTGGCTTTGTGTAGCAGGTTTTTCCATAAACCATATTCCTCAGATTTCGCCCCCAGTAACTTTTTCACTTCAAAAATCAAATTGCTCTGGAAAGGAACAAGATTTCAAGACGTCGAGGGAATCCAAGAGAATGCGACGAGCAGCTACTCGCTATCACCAAAAACAATTCCATCAATTGTAACCACGCTGGATAAAATGTTTAGCTTCAGAAGGGTACTACTTCGAAAGAGATTAAATGCCGAAATGTTATATGCTGTTGTATTCTTTTACAGTATCACTTTTTATCAGACCTCGTTTATAATATATATATATATATATATATATATATATATATATATATATATATATATATAGAGAGATAGACCTAGTGAGTTAGACAAACCTACCAGGTTTCACCTAAACAGATCGTCAGGGAAAGTCAGGCCTTACTTTCCCTGACGATCCGTTTAGGTGAAACCTGGGTAGGTTTGTCTGGTTAGGTGTATCACTAGGTTGTATTGAGCTCTTTTGTTAGTTGTTTATTCGTATCGGGGTTTTTTTTGGGCTTCAAACCTGCATCTGTGCAATTTTTGTCGACAGAAATTCATGTTTGTAGCTCTTTCTTTTTTTAAACCTTTTTTCCCTCGAGATTGATTTGATTAGCAAATCAAAATTCAAGGGTTTTTCGAAACGAGTCTAGTTATCTATCTATCTATCTATATATATATATATATATATATATATATATATATGTCATCCACAGAGAGACTGTTTCGCCGTATCGCAGCTCATCAGTATCGCTAGACGTGCGATTGTTTCAAACAGGGATCTAAACCCGACCGACCTGACATCAGTCGGAGACACGCACCCTTATGCCATCAGTGCACACTACGGAGAAAGGGGGATTTTGAACGCATTATATACGATATATAAGCATTACCGACTACCAGAGGGCTCAATTCATAGTGAAGAGCTTTTAGTATTAATCAGCAGTAGTTGACAAATTCACTTTTTTTAAAAGTGCTCAACTCAATGAAAGGGAGCATACGAAAAAGGCTATCCAAATCGTGTAACAGCAAAATTGTTCAATTGTTAGATTAAGCTTTGAACCATTGTATCTTAGAAATGATTAAGGATATCTTACTGGAATTCTCCGAGGTTTTTATAAAAATATTGGACACTACTTTGAACAATAAGAATGTATTTAGATCTAAGGCATAATGATGATGCCTCTTGCTGTTGTGACCTTCTGATCCAGTTTTCCTCTCTACTGTTCCATCTTTTTTAAACTTATTTACCGTTCCCTTCATGGTTCTTTAATGGACTTTGAACATGGAAGCCAGTGTATGAATGTTCGTACCATAACTGAAGGCCTGAATGATCTTTTTCGTCTCATTGGCTGTGGGGAAGACAGTAGAGCTGATACAAAACGATTTTAACCTGTTTTCTTTCTAGCTGAATAACTGGAAAATGTGAACTTCAAACCTTGATTCTTACGATGGAAAAGGCGTCAAGATGGTACTAAACGCCTGGGTTC
This sequence comes from Acanthosepion pharaonis, assembly GCA_903632075.3. Classification (NCBI taxonomy): domain Eukaryota; kingdom Metazoa; phylum Mollusca; class Cephalopoda; order Sepiida; family Sepiidae; genus Acanthosepion; species Acanthosepion pharaonis. The sequence continues at coordinate 420,272 of CAHIKZ030002468.1, read as the reverse complement.
AAAAATACCGTAAACCAATTATTTTAGTATTCTTTAAATACCATCCATAAATAGTTTGTTGCGAGAAAAAGTGATGGACAATTATCTCAATGATGTTACCCTACAACGTAACAACTTGGGTAGACAATTTTGGATAGGCTGTTACTAGAGGAGGAGGACAACAACACTCAGAAAACAGTCTATATATAAGGGGTATATATAAATATATATATATATAAGATATTCAAAAGCGGAAAGTCGCAGATATAAAGGAGACCCCCATAGAGAACATGACAGTTCGTGTACCTGCATCTGTAAAGGAGAGACAGTCCGCTCCCTCAAGAACACACCAGAAAGCTGTAACGCGAGGGGAAGTAGAAAAATCAGGCGTGACTGACCACATATGGAGAGAGAAGGGATATCGCCGCCCCTGTGGGATCATGTTGAGATCATAGACAGGGAACACCATTAGAAAATTCGTAAACTTAAGGAATCAGCACATATGCTAGGCCACAAAAATCTCCTGAGCCGACCAAGCATAGAAATAAATACAATATGGGAACCAGTAATAAGGAGTGCCAGAGAAAAGCAATGATACCAAAGTTGCAATATGAGCTCCGGTAAAAATATGCAATGATAACAGAAAATTGCAATATGAGCACTGGTAAAAAATGGTGGCTAAAAACATTAGATTTATAATACACAGAAATTCATACCCAGACGTCTTCAAGGCGTTGGTTAGATCCAGTGACAGACCCAAAGAGTGTCAGTTCAATACCCGGTTAAGGCAATGGAGAACTTTCAGAGGGAAAACAGGAGATAACTGATAACTGACATCCATCAAACATGGCACGTCTAACCCAGTGAGCGAAATAAAGGGTTCAGTTCGACATTCCAAGGCCGGAGCGTACTACGGCCGAATAGTTGTGACAAATGTGGTGACAAAGATGAGGACAATAGTCCGACTAATGTAAATACTGTATATAATACCTCATCTCAGAAATATAGACATGTATATATATATATATACAATTTTGAACAATAAAACTAGTAAAAAATTAAAACCTTCAGGCACACTGTGTTGTATATTAATATTCTTTCGTTTTTATTATTATTTCATTTAGATTCCTCGACTAGTTTCGGCCAACATGGCCATCATCAGGAGAAAAAAATAGTCTTCTGGTTGCTGGTAGCAGTGAACTACAGAAATGAATGTCTTGATGGAGAAAATGAACTTTTGTCTGTAGTTTTTATTTGCTTTTTATTTTTTTAACATGGATTTTGGTCAGTTCTTGTGTTGGTCAAAAGTTGTTATTTAAGGTAGGAGCTAGATGGATTCATGTTGCTCTGAATTCCCTTCGTCACTTTCACAGTTTTATTGGTTCCTGGAAAGGGGGCGTGTCTCTGTTATATGTTTGTGTGTTATTTGGTTCTTAGGGAGTGAGTGAGTATGATGTGTGTAAGTGTGTATATTCGTGTCGGAACATATATATATATATATATATATATATATATATATATATATATATATATTGAGTTTGTCTGATGATAACCAATATATATATATATATATATATATATATATATATTAAGTTTGTCTGATGATCGCAAAAGCGTGAAACCCACGGTCACAAACTCATATCCATACAATAATAATATATATATATATATATATATATATATATATATATATATATATATATATAAGGATGCTGAATACTATTTAATCCATTAGCGAATGGCGACCAATTTTTTAGAGGGAAATCTCAAAACCCTAATATTAACATTAGACAGTAAGACAATTTAGGTAAAGAAATAAAATCTTAAGGAAAGTTCATGCAGTAATATGTCAATTTCGGTTTTATTATGTATAAGTTCTATTACTAAAGATGCCGGGAAAATAGTGAATTCCCTCTACCACCCCAGTAATTATTTGATTCCTCCTGTAACCCTTTCCCTTTTGAAAGATCCCGATCAGGTCCAAAATAGAGTATTGTTGGCAATATATGGCCAAGAGCTGCCCAGTCTTCACTTTCCAGTCTTGATAGAGCTCAAAATCATCTCCGTGCCATTGTGGTTGACGAATTATTTTCCATCCTACAACCTCACAGACAAAACGTCGCCAACATCTCTTTGTTCTATCCATGGGAAGGGACCAGACAAATTATATTCCTAAGCTCCACCTGTTCTAACCTTCAGGACTAAGACCCAGCAATTTAGCGAACCACCTTCATTACCTTCGTATTCCATTCATGAAATTTACGTCCCACTCGAGCAGCTTTTTCTCAAGAACTTCTTCCTTGTGGAACTGACTGCCAAGAGGATGCTTTCTCGATCATTATACTCTTGCCTTTTAAAATCTAGGATCCACCGTTATCTTCCACACATATCCCAATAAACTGCACCTCTAACACTGTAACCCACTTCCTTGAGTGTTTCTTGGGCTTTGTACAGGGCGAACATCATTGTGAAAAAGAATTATTATTGGATATATGATAAAAGCTTTTAGGAAGATTGATTGATTCGTTTTCTACGGCTTATCAATCCTTTGAAAATTATTTAAAGCCAGCAAATATTTTTTAGATTTTAAGAAATTTTTTGAGTTAATAATCGTTTACTGATACAAATCATACTAATTAACTCATAGCGATATGAGAAGAGGAGGATTCATACCTGTCCCAAAGGCATTTGTGCATAACAGGTAATCTATAACGAACAAAACTGAAGTTAGCAATTCCGAGACATTATCTACCCGTAAATCCAAGCTTATGCACCTGTCATTCACAAGCGGTCATCCCTCTAGGTACCGACCAGGTCCGACGTTGCTTAACTTCGGTGTTGGTACGGGAAATCGCAAATGTTTATCTATCTAACACATTTCACTTTTAATAAAACTTTATCAGATGATGAGATATGGAGAAAAAGAAAAAAATTCTGGTATCTTTACATTGTCTTGTTTGATTTTCATTCATTAATCATGTTTCATGTTCATTCGACTTGTTAAATAAACGTTAGTATAATTTATGACGTTAAGTATTCAAGGAGAGACGATGCGTCCCATCGAAGTTCCAAGAAAACGGATTCAAAGCTTAACTGAATAACCGTAAATATTGCTTTATGTATGAAAGTGCATAAAAATTCTAGTTTCTATTTTTGGGAATAATGGTAGTTTATATTCGTAAATGAGTGTGTGGGTGTGTTTCTGTGTAGTAGATATTATATTTGGTGGTTATTCTTATCTTTATTTGGGAAGGTTTTCCGTACATACCGTTTGTTTTAGAGAGAGAATGACAGAGAGAAAGAGAGAGAGAGAGATGTGTTTATGTGCGTCTTGCATCGCGTCAAATAATTCACACTTTTTATAAAATCATCTAAAATATAATTGCACGTTAGAAGCAATGAATAAACTTTAGGCAATAGTTGAGTTAAGCTAGTGTTACATCTATGTAATAACAGGATTTTATAAGTATATATATATATAACAGGATTTTATAAGTATATATATATAATAGGATTTTATAAGTATATATATATAACAGGATTTTATAAGTATATATATATAATAGGATTTTATAAGTATATATATAAACAGGATTTTATAAGTATATATATATATATAACAGGATTTTATAAGTATATATATATAACAGGATTTTATAAGTATATATATATAATAGGATTTTATAAGTATATATATATATAACAGGATTTTATAAGTATATATATAAACAGGATAAGTTATATATAACAGGATTTTATATATATATATATAACAGATTTTATAAGTATATATATATATATTTTATAAGTATATATATATAATAGATTTTATAAGTATATATATATAACAGGATTTTATAAGTATATATATATATAATATTTTTATATATATATATATAACAGGATTTTATAAGTATATATATATAATAGGATTTTATAAGTATATATATATAATAGGATTTTATAAGTATATATATATAACAGGATTTTATAAGTATATATATATAATAGGATTTTATTTATATAAGGATTTTATAAGTATATATATATAATAGGATTTTATAAGTATATATATATAACAGGATTTTATAAGTATATATATATAACATTTTTATAGTATATATATATATATGGGATTTTATAAGTATATATATAATAGGATTTTATAAGTATATATATATAATAGGATTTATATATAAGTTTTATATATATATATAACAGGATTTTATAAGTATATATATATATATTTTATAGGATTTTTATAAGTATATATATATAACAGGATTTTATAAGTATATATATATAACAGGATTTTTTATATATATATAACAAGATTTTATATATATATATATAGGATTTTATAAGTATATATATATAATAGGATTTTATAAGTATATATATATAATAGGATTTTATAAGTATATATATATAATAGGATTTTATAAGTATATATATATAACAGGATTTTATAAGTATATATATATAATAGGATTTTATAAGTATATATATATAAACAGGATTTTATAAGGATTTTATATATATATATATAACAGGATTTTATATATATATATATATAACAGGATTTTATAAGTATATATATAACAGGATTTTTATAAGTATATATATATAAATAGATTTTATATATATATATATATAACAGGATTTTATAAGTATATATATATATATATATATATAGGATTTTATAAGTATATATATATAACAGGATTTTATAAGTATATATATATAATAGGATTTTATAAGTATATATATATATTTTTATAAGTATATATATATAATAGGATTTTATAAGTATATATATATAATAGGATTTTATAAGTATATATATATAACAGGATTTTATAAGTATATATATATAACAGGATTTTATAATATATATAACAGGATTTTTTATAAGTATATATATATAACAGGATTTTATAAGTATATATATATAACAGATATATATATATATAATAGGATTTTATAAGTATATATATATATAATTTTATTTATATATATATAACAGGGATATATATATATATAATAGGATTTTATAAGTATATATATATAACAGGATTTTATATATAAGTATATATATATATATAATAGGATTTTATAAGTATATATATATAACAGGATTTTATAAGTATATATATATATAGGATTTTATAAGTATATATATATAACAGGATTTTATAAGTATATATATATATAGGATAAGTTATATATATAACAGGATTTTTTATATATATATATATAATAGGATTTTATAAGTATATATATATAATAGGATTTTATAAGTATAAATACGACAGAGAAATTTTCAAAATTCATAAATTACGTATAACAGCATTTTCTGATTCACTTTTTTGTTTTGCTTTCTTAAATGCAATCTTTAGTTTTCTTAACCTTTTTTTTTTTAGTTTCTATACCTTTTCCTCCATTAGACTTTGAAATTGCTTTTACATTTCATTAATGCATGACCTTAATTGTCGTAACACTTTCATATAATCATTTGAAAATTTTCGTGATGTGAGTGTCTTGCCTTGTTCTGAATTTTGTAATGAGAATCAGAGGATATCTATCCAGTCTATGTCCTACCATGCATTTACAAAAATTGGATTACGCAATGTTTCCCTTAAACATTCTTGTGTTCAATATGCCATGCCTATGTTAAATTCTTCAAGAAATTGAATTTGTCTTTTACTGATTCTAAGCAGACATTTTCTTCTGGTTCCTATTTTCTTTAAAAATTCTTCTGTGGTATTCTCAACATCTTTCTCCTGAACTTCGTTGCCTCAGTTCTCCTCTTCACCTTTGAGTATATTAGCCATCATTTACTATCACATTGAAAGACTGATATTACATAATAGATTATCACTTTTTTCTTTGTTTAATGCATTGATTTTGCAGTGTTATGCGAATCTAGTGATTTACAAACCCATGAAAAAATGCCCAGGTGGATTTTATTATATTTTGCTTATAAAACTCAAGGTATACCCAACCAACTGACCAAAATAATCGTATTTCTACTACAGGCCAAAAAGTCTGGGGCCTCTCTCTGGATTTTAAACAATCCCTTAAAAACTGAAGCTTGCGTATTTTTACCAAAAATTGTTTCAGGCTGGAGATATTTTTTCTTCCACAAAGGTTTTATTATATATTCAATGATAATAATAATAATAATAATCAAATCCAACCGCCCAGACATTTTTATTAAAGACCAAAACAAAAAAGTGCCTCCTTACTGATATGGCAGTCCCTGCTGACTGCAATGTATCTTTGAAGATATTCAAAAAGCTGTCAAAATACAAGGACCTTGAAATAGAAATCTCGAAAATGTGGCATATGGTAACATCAACAATCCTTGTTGTAGTTGGAGTCCTAGGACTGGTTGGAAAAGATTGCAGTAGACTAATTGAAGGGATTCCTGGAAGTTCATGCCTCAAAGAGATACAAAAAATTGTTCTGACAAGTACAGCCCACATTTTACGAAGAGCTTTATCTATGTAATATATATATATATATATTTTTTGTCAGTGGAAAGTGTTATGATGCTATTTCTAACCTTAGGTACCTGGGCGGGACCCGGAAAGAAATGTGTAAACGCCAAAAATCAAAGGAAATAATAATAATAATAATAATAACTGCATAATGTTTTCTTAAAATATTAACTCTTTTTTGTTTAATCTTACTTGCTGGTTAACGGTACTCTAGGGACTGCTCTATTTTATATTTTAATTAATCCCTTCTGTTAAAAAAATTGGACACCATGTAATATTGGATTAAATAGTTTCTGTATTCTATCTGAGTGGGAACTAAACTAAAGACGGTATGAAACATACTAATTATTATATTGAGATTATATCCCCAAAACAATTTTGTTATAGTCTATAAAAATCAGTACCTAGATGTTTGAAGAATTTGTCTATATTTCTGAGATGAGGTATTATGTACACTATTTACATTATTTGGACTATTGTCCTCATCTTTGTTAAGGCAGTGGATAACTTGGAGAGGGGAATTAACAGGAGATAACTGATAACTGACATCCATTAAAAACATGGCACGTGGAACTAGAACAGTCTACCCCAGTGAGCGAAATAAAGGGTTCAGCTCGACATTCCAACCACCTGGAGAAGGCCGGAGCATAGAACGGACGAAACGTTCTAATAAATATAGCAACAAAGATGAGGGCAATAGTCCGAATAATGTAAATAGAGAAGAAGAATTGTTTTTAATACAGAAGATGCGCCATAAAAACAGTTACTGAGTCACAAAACTATAAATCAGTATATTTTTTTCTTGATTTAAAAAGATATTTTTTTCAGCTAATTACCAGGAATGCAAGAATCTTTGAATTGGTCTGCGATATTCCTGAAATGTATCTTAGAACATCCGTTGAACAATATTATCCTGATTGTCTGTTTCCAACTGTCGAGTATGGAAAAACATTTTGGTATTATGGAGAGGGTCGCTTTTTCAGCCAAGCATTTTACACGGTAAATTAGACGTGAAAATATTTTAAGTGCTACAGAAGAAGCCGAGAATATTCTTTGTGTCGGATTGTTTACAAATGGCCAGAACCTCTTGATGATAAAGACAATACTTACTGACATTTTATTTTGTCCATCAACATCTGTTCAACAGAAAATAAAAACGATGTTACAGTCTCATTAATCATTAAACAAAAACAAACACTTGAGAATATTTGGAATTTTATGCAATCAGATCTATGGTCTGGAGCCCTTTCTGTTTGCCTCAGGGTTCTTGATAAGCTCCAGAGGCGGATATGCAATATAATTGGCCCTGATCTGGCACTTTCTCACAGACGCGCCGTCGCCTCTCTCTGTCTGATTTACAAATACTTTCATGGCAATTGCTCCGAGGAACTGCATTGGCTGGTCCCCAGACTTCATGAGTTCAAGCGCCCTACGAGGCTGGCATCCCGCTCTCACCCTTTCACTGTCGAAACTCCTAAATGTATCCGTCTCTTCTACTCCAATAGCTTCATATCTCGCACCTCTCGCCTGTGGAACTCCCTTCCCTATTCCAGTTTCCCTGAGAGCTATAATCTCCAACTATTCAAATGTAATGTCAATCGACATCTCTAGTTGCCTTGATCTATCCACTATCCTTCTCCTCATCCTTTCTTTTATCACTCCTATCTGACCTTGCTCTAAATTTTCTGTAACCCCTTGTGTCCTAGTGGCTTCCCGCCTTGTTTGGGGTGAAACGCTTAAAAAAAATTTATTTGAACTATTAACCTCATCTTCATTGCCATATTAACATTAAAAAGTTTCGGCCGTTGTATGATCCGGTCTTCCTCAGGTGATTGGAATTTTGAATTGATTTCGAGTTATCTAGTAAAGATTAAGTCTGTATAATGCCATCCCAAAACAATATGCTTTACTACCTTGTTTGCCAAGACGTTCGCTAGGTGGAATTATTTCAAGACTGTAAAAGAACGGGACGATAAACCCTGGCCCTTTTTTTTTGCCTCTTGCCGAGAAGATTTCCTCCCCTTCCTGGTCGGCTACTTAAATTCAGCCAGCCACGTTGCGCATGAGACACCCACACGCACGGGCAACAATTTCCTTAAAAAAAATCCGATTTTTTTCTTTTTCATCTATCCTTGTGCACAAATATATATTTTCTTCTTGAATTGTGCTGTTCTTTATATAAAAACATACATGTAAAATTCCTCAAACTGTTGGAATTTTTTTCTTTTGAAAATGGCGAATTGAATTTCTTTGATAGTTCTCAAATTCAACCTCGTTCATTATAACTCTCAGCTGAGTGTATTTTCATGCCTGTCTTTATCCTAAGAAACATATTTTTATACAACCTCATGCGCTATTAAAAAAAAGGGTAAAAGCAAAAGCATTAAACAAAAGGCATTTTCTTGAATGCATATTCCTTTCATTATTCTGGATTTTATACGCATTTTAACCATCATTGCTAAAAGTCAATCTTCTTTTAACCCAATGTTTCTCAGCCATTTTTAGCAATGGCACACCTAGGAACAAATGAAAATATCACGGCAGTCTTAGCAGAATTTTTAAAGGGCATATATATAAATGTTATGAAATAAAACCATAGATGTAAAAATACATACACAAATATGAACTTACTTTATTTCAATGTTTCTATCCAACTATCTGTGCAGTTTATTTAGTGGGAAACATAAGTCTGGTGTTTTTTCACGATTTCGTCAATATTTCGCGGCACACTTACGTGTTGAGTATCATTGTTTTAACCTAAGATTTCATTTTTTAAAAATCACGTGTAATGTTTATAAATGAAAACAAAACCTCTTCTTCTTAACATTTCGTTAATATAGCCAAGAATCTTAACATAAATCTACTTCTTTTATTTGACGTCTGCTTTCAGAACGTGTACGATCATGGCTCATCACAACTTCCTATCCTCTAAACAACATTTCACTTTTTACTAACGTTTTTGGCCGCCCTCGCTCTGTTCCCCATTCAGCAATCGTTTTGAGTAATACAATGCCACAAACCAGAATCTTTAACCTGAAAAGTATATTCATGCAGTATAATGTTCCTTCAAATACTGTAAAGCTGATAATTGCCCACCTTGCCAAAAATGTCCAACAGAAATCGGATTGAAGACATCAGATCTCCAGATGTTAATCCAATAGAAATCTGAAAATTCATCATTAATTTTAGATTTATTTGCTAATTTTAAACCAATATTCAAGTAAAAGACATCTTTGGGAAGTCATAAAAACTGCAGCAAGTAATATTAATATCAGAACAATAGAAAAGTTGACAGAGTTAATGAACCGAAAATTGATTACCTTTATAAAATATTAAGGAATCCATATTAAGATGAAAATAATAAGGTAATAATTAATTCCTATATATGGGATATTGTTCTAAGGATATCTTTTCTCGGTCTATGTTTTTCTATTTATTTATAACTAGCTTGAATGTTGTACTTAAGGTGGAGTTTTAGCTAGCTCCTACAGAGGGTTAATTGGGTCATTCCCCTAAAACTAAAGGGACCTATGATCCCATTTGGAAAACAGAAATGATAATTTTCAAATCACAAACTCTGCGGAACTTCAAAACGACACGCTAGGAAATCACCTTTAAAACCGATGTGCTTATAGGGGAAAAATGAAGATTCTAACCGTGTCGAAAGGAACATTTTCTTTATTAAGACTCTTAAATGTACATGCAGATAGACATATATTTACCCTGTTTATAAATTTAAAAAAATATAAACAGGGATGATTATTTAACCTTTGTATCCACTAAATATAATGTTTAAGTCAATGCTGTGTTATAAATAAATCCATTAACTTTAGTATATATATATATATATATATATATATATATATATATATACATATATATATGAAATTAGAAATGGAGAAAGTCCGATAATTATTTTAAGATATTTTATGTTTATACATTCTTTTTTATAGATACAAATATTTAAGTAATGTTATGTTTATAATAAATAGTATTAAACAACATTTACCGGCCTGTGAAAATTTCTCGGACAATCAGGCCGGTAAATGTTATTTAATACTGTTTATTATAAACAGAAAATTTACTTAAATATTTGGATCTATAAAAGAATGTACAAACATAAAATGTCTTAATATATATATATATATATATATATATATATATATATATATATATATATATATATGATGCGATGGATAAATTGTTGTCATTTTTAATTTCGAGCATGTATTGTTTGCTTTTGAATTGCACTGTCTGTGAGAGAAAAAGAGCACCATCAAGCAATTTACTCCACCAGATATTTGGAAACAGCATGTTGTATTGTTTGGCATTCGCACCGGAAGCTCCAATACGAACATTTCAGAGAATTTGGGTGTCATTCTGAGGATTCGGAGTCTAATGGTGACTACGAAGATGTTTGTAATGATCACTAGTGATGGCAGTGTTATGCTTCCATTAATCTTTCGACAGGGCCTCATACTCAATACGATGGCTTTCGTTGTGCTTTGAGAAGATATTGCTGCCCTGGATCAAGAGGGTGGCTGTTGAAAGACCTTATATCAAGCAACAGCACTCTGCATCGTTCCACACAAGCAGGAGAAACCAGTCATGGTTGTTAGACAATCTCTACGTCCATATGTTCCCGTTACATCTGATCATTTATATCCCCAAACTGCAAGATCCCTTAATTATTATGATGTGGGGCGCTTATCGGGTGGGAACCAATGTTTTAACGTGATATTACCGTAGACTCTGTGCATGTATGTGAGTATCTGGCAAAGTATCCCGTTTTTATTGGGGGGGGGTTGTTTTGTTTGTTTTGTTTTTTTTTTTGTTAAGTGCTGGAGTATAATAAATATCAAATTTAATGGGGTGGATGTAAAAACTACAGGCATTTGGGTAAGGAATAATAATAATAATAATAATAATAATAATAATAATAATAATAATAATGAAGAAGAAGAAGAAGAAGACGAAATAATGGTGCTGTGGAATAGTGGAAACAAAATCGTGAAATAGAGAAAACAGCAAAAAAGTGAAGTGCCGAAAAAAAAAAAACGAATTTGGAACGAGAAATTAAAATAAAGAAACAAGTTATCAGGGCTGAAGATAACATTTCCCAAAACGAGTGACATAACGGATGAAGAAAAAGCAGGAATTAATTAAGAGAAAATCGGTGAGGAAAGGACTGCAAAGAAAAAAAAACAGTAAATAACAAATAGACACTAGTGTGAAAGAAAATAAGTAAAAGAATTGTATAGATTAAAAAGGAAAAGTAACAAAATGAAGGATAGAAAAAGAACTAAAAAATGTAGAACTATATACAGAAAAGTATGTAGAAAGTGTGTCACAAAGTGTCAATGAACAAGTGAAAGCTATCTATAAAGAAAAAAAGTGTCAACGACATTCACAAAATTATTAACAAGATGAATTCGCAATGCTACGCATCACTAAACCACACATTTCACCCGTTGACCCCAGAAAACATATAAAACCCACAATATACTATAGGAAATTAACAAATATCAACCTCGTAATTACAAATAACAACGCAACTATCAAATCTAAATTAAAAATAACCAATGGAGGATATCCATTTAATTGTCAATTACAAGTCTCTCGTCTTAAACCAATAATATACATTGGACATACAACAATCCTCTTATGAAGCATGACGAATGACATAAGTTACATCAGTGCCATAAAAAGCATCGTGGCATCCCGAAACAACTATGTGCCCCGTTAGAAAAAATAATACTATCATTCTAAAAAAAATATAAGTGTCGGCAACGACTAAATATTTTAGAAAACCTAAATCAGTTGAATTTAAGCGTCAACATAGCTTTATTTACTTGGTTCAAAAAATAATATCCGATTTTAGAATCAAATTATATTCCTGTACTGATGCATTTAATGTATTTAAACACTTTAAATCAGTCAAAATACCAACCTTAAACATCTTTACATTTTTGCATCGAGTTATAATTTATGACTTTACCGTAAAGCCTAATTGCTTGAACACGAAAATTTTCTTTGAATGCAGTTTCTGCATCTTTTTGGCAACAAAATGTCTTGTCTTAAAAATGTTAAGATGCTTGAAAAATGGTAGTCAGTGGGCGAAAGATCAGGAGAATATTTTTGATGTAACAAAGTCTTGAATCCCAAGTCGGTAAACTTCTGCAGTCATACTGCCCCATATAGCCGAACGATTGTCATGAAGCAGAATTGGACCTCGATGATTAACCAATGCCGATCAAACTTTGTTTAACTGAATGTGAATTTCATCCAGTTGCTGGCAGGAAACTTCTGGTTATATTCCAGAAAACTCTAATCGATAACACCAATGGCGGGGCACCAGATAGTCATTATTAAAGTTCTGTTAGTGCAATTTTCGGTTTCATAAATTGTTAGGGCGTTTCGTCAGTATCAAGCCATTGAGCCGATCGTTTGCGATTGCCATAAAGACCCATTTCTCTTCAAATGTCCCCATTAAAAAAATAAATGATCATTCGAATTTCGCATTTGCAGCATCGAACACACTTCAAAATGCCGACTCTTTGATTTTCATAGAGTTCATGTGGATCCCATTTATCGAGTTTCTTCCCCTTGCATACTTTCTTGAGATCATCAGATATTGCTGAAATGCTGACACTCATTATCTAAGATATTTCTCTGACATTTTGACGTTTGGTTTTGTTCGACTAATATTTTCAGATGTTGATTGTTAATTGCAGATGGGTGTTCTCTATCATATTGATCTTCAAGTTCCATATCCCCACTGCGGAACTTCAGAAACCAGCACCGTACAGTCCGATCACAAGTGGATCCTGCACCCAATGCCCTATTAATGTAGGTAGTAGTTTGAGAAGCATTATAACGCTTCTCTTCGTTTTTCTGGTTCAAGATGAGGGGTGCACAATCTTTTACGTTAAATTCGGAATATAAAATTAACAAAGATAATTTTAATCATTAGGAATGAATAATATTTTTTGTGCAAAGATTATACTAATACATTAGATCAGGAACGGTTTATTCTAAATTAAAAAAAACTAATAAAAATAGTGGCACTATGAGATTTCTAAGAATACACACCAACACGGTCACATCTTCTCGCAGAGCCTAAGATTACTACTACTACTACTTTTACAAAATACACCTAATAACAAAACGTTAAGGACTTAACAGAGATTTTCTTGAAAATAGCTAATGGATTCGTCGAAAGCGTTTGGATAATTATGGACAACTTCTGCACTTCCTTAGTCTTTTCACTAAGAAAACTGTAAGATCATTTGAAAGATTTGATAAATAAAAGCTTATAAGATTTGTCTTTTCTGTCCAATTCAAGGGAACATGTTTAAAAGAGAAAAGGGAGAGTTACAGAAAATGAAAAACTAGTGAGAAATGATTGAGATGTTAGTAAGAGAAAAGGCTATTAAATTTCATGTCAAAAAATAATTATAATGTTAATCGTCCGAAAATCATCAATCTATCAACCTTGTCACGTAAGAAAACATGACGGATCAGATAACCAAACCTGATTCTTTGATCCTGCTGGTTTGGTTTGATTTGTTTTACGGCCTATCAACCTCAAGGGGTTATTTAATGCCAGAAAGATTTTTATTATTGCTGATAATATTTTTCTTCGATAATATATCACTGGTAATAAATTATTGCTGGTAATTTTTTTTTTTTTAAATGTATTGCTAGTAATAATGTATTGCTGGTAATAATTATTTTCTTCAAACATTAATTGCTGGTAATAATTTTTACAAAAATATATTGCTGGTATTAAAACCTATTTTTACACTTTCACAGCGTTACGACCCCTGTTTGGGGTTAACTATTTGCCCATAGCTGGGACCCTAACGGGGGCTACTACTCCGGCTCAGGGTGGACGTGGGAATACCAGAAATTAAGAGGTGATTCCACGCCCCTCAAAACCTCCTGATCAGAGGTCTAACTGTCGCCTGTAGTTCATCGTCTTACCCAGGACGCGGATGTATTTTATCGTCTCATGGGGAGGGAGTGTCTAACCCCTCTGCAGAGGTGTAGCCGGCGTATTCTGAAGCCCCAGTCGGACAGGGCCGGATCCTGCTGGTCAGTATATGCACATATATGTCTATCGATAGAACACGCTTGCCAGTTGATTAACATAATTGAATATATCTAATGAAAACCACTGGTTCGTGTTCGAGTCTTAATAAAAGCTCGAATTTTGGATTTTCAGAGTAGGGAGGCACAACCTTAATCGGATAGCCGTGCTTCAATTCCAGTAGGGTTCGTAATGTTTACTCGCTGCCGATACTTGAGTTTGAACATAAATCGTCAGTTATCAAACACAGGCGTTCCCATTATTGTATTAAGTGAATTACGTGACCATATAGAATCGCATAAATAGAAAAGAGCGTGACATCTATTTGATTCACTATTTCTAGTCTATCCTCTATTAATATACAGGTCGCTATCTCTAGTCTATCCTCTATTACTATACGGACCACTATTCTTTATACTCTTTACTATACTGTTCCCCTATTCGGATCACTATACAGTGGTTACTTTTCGAGCGAGTACGATTAGCGCGAGTGTTATTCGAAGGCGTCTGACACTAGTATTGTTCAACGGTGTTACTAAAGTTGTATCTACGATTACAAAGTCTCTACTACAACGAGCATTACGGAAGTGGCAACGAGTATTCGTTGGCATTACAAAAGTGGCAACGAGTGTTCGTTGACATCACAAAACATTATGAGGTGATGATTCATCACTAAATCCAATAACCAACCATCAAATCAACAATTATCCTTTGCATTTTCCCGTCCACTGCATTTTGAAATTTAAGTCGAAATAACTTTTAAATGTATTTATTTTAAGGTTTGTATTACTTCTTGCGCAACACTCCAGTTTTCATCAAGACGTCGCTTCTCATTCACAGACTGAACACATGATTCCCGGAAACGAGTTGAACATAGCCGCAAGAATCTGCCAGCAATATTCACCAGATGATTTTCCCGTCTGAACCGCTGACTTAAGCACTAAGTGAAACTCAAGGCAAACAAGAGAATAGATGAACGAGATGACTGTGAGAGGAACAGTGAAAACTATGGAATATTGATGTAACTGCATTGTTAATGATCGTTGACACATGGGAAACGGTTCTAAAGACTCTCAGAAAAGATTCAACGAATTACGACGGTTGACACTTCAGTGTTGAAATCTGAAGAAAGAGCTAAAAATTTAAATTTGCTGTCATAGCAATAACTAGCAGACGTCTTTGATATAATAATAATAATAATAATAATAATAATAATATCCTATTTGAATTTTCTGATGTTTCGTAATATTTAATAAATAAATAATCTCACTGAGAGTTCCACCGCTACAAATTCTTCTGTTGCAGCGTTAAATATTTGAGTTTAACAAATTTTGGGGGGTGATAGTTAAATATTTGAATTTAACAAATTGGGGGGGGCTGGATCGTTAAATATTGAGTTTAACAAATTTTGGGGGTTGCATCGTTAAATATTCGAGTTTATCATTTTTTTTTGTCGGGGTTGCATCTTTAAATATTTGAGTTTAACAACTTTTTTTAGTTACATCGTTAAATATTTCAGTTTAATAAATTTTGCGGGGCTGTATAGTTAAATATTGGAGTTTAACAAATTTTGTGGGGATGCATCGTTAAATATTTGAGTTTAACAATTTTTTTTTTTGAAGGGGTTGCATCTTTAAATATTTGAGTTTAACAACTTTTTTGAGTTACATCGTTAAATATTTGAGTTTAACAATTTTTTTTTTTTGGAAGGGGGGTTGCATCTTTAAATATTTGAGTTTAACAACTTTTTTGAGTTACATCGTTAAATATTTGAGTTTAACAATTTTTTTTTTTGGAAGGGGGTTGCATCTTTAAATATTTGAGTTTAACAACTTTTTGAGTTACATCGTTAAATATCTGAGTTTAACAATTTTTTTTTGAAGGGGGTTGCATCTTTAAATATTTGAGTTTAACAACTTTTTTGAGTTACATCGTTAAATATTTGAGTTTAACAATTTTAACTAAATGTTGCAATAGCAATCATAAATATTAATTTAGGTCATTATTTATAGAAGAGGGTACAAACGAAAAAAATTAAGATTGACAAGTTTTTGGTTCCACTAAAGTCGAACGTTATCGCCCCATCTTCGCTTTCTTTATTTCTTTCTTTTTCTCACTGAAACCATACAGCGTCTCTGATATATGTTTTCCACCCTTCCACGTGATCAAAATGGGATAGTCCATTATTTAGATATCGGCAGTGCGTAACGTACATAATAAGAAAGTAACAAAGGAACTCGTGAACAGTCAGAATTGTAATGAGATAATAATCATACATTAAGTCATAAATAATTTCTGATTTTGCTTTTCATCTTTATTCTTTAAAAAATATAATTACAAATATGTTTTATTCAATTATATTTTCACCATTATTTGCAATGATATGTCGCCATTTTCAGGCAGCTGTTCGATATCTTTTCAGTCAAGTTTTGCAGGTGTTAATGTGAAAAGATTTTCGGCGATTCTTGAACCTATTTTTCATCAGAGAAAGCTCTCTCAATCGAAATGTTTTGCAAGAATCGTAGAAGATAATAAATTGGTTGATTGGTTAGTTGATGCAAAATAAATTCCATATGGTGGATTAGTCCCTAAGTTGTACCCTTTCATATTCTTCCTAAATGCAACCTTATGCTCTCATGGAAGAAAATCAAATTTTTCCTCCAGACGAGCATAGAGTGTTTTTTTGACTTTATGGACATGTTGCAGCTGATGGACGTATAAATGTGCATTTACTGCTAAATTGCGTTTCAAGAACTGTAATTAAATACTACCCGACTTTACTACCAGAAAATTAGCTTTCTTCCATGGAGATCAGATTTGGGGTCTGTTGTGGAGGTTTACTTTTGTCAAGGCACTACATTTTTCATTGAACATTGTTCCATATAACACATTTTTCATCACTTATTAAATATATATTTAAGAATCCATTAATTAGGATGGTACCTTCATCATTACAATTTGTTCATGAATGAAGGTTTATAAATATAAAAGAGAATTACAGTTAGTAGATTCTGTAGAAAACCAAACCAGAACCCAAGAACCAACTTTTGCAGTAAAAATTATAAAAAAGAAAGCCAAGCATAAAGCTCTTGAACAAACGAAACAACGCTGGCAAGACAAACCTCTGTATGGCCAATACCCAGAACGAGGCTAATCAAGCCGATGTTGATAAAGTTAATCAAAGTTGATCAATGGCTACGAGCATCTGGATTAAAGGCTGAAATGGAAGGCTTTATTCTTGCAGCGCAAGACCAGAGTTTTTTCCTAGAAACTTTCAGGCAAATATCATACATAATAATGTGGTTCCAAAATACGGGTTCTGTAAACTCGGAAAAGGACATGGTCGATTTGTGTTCGAATTCCACTCGAATTCTTTCGCACAATGACACTTTTCTGCAACAAATATAAGGAAAGCACATAATGTTCTTGTGACGAATGAATTTAAAAATCGTTACAACAGAGTGGGGCAATACTTACACTAGACAATGTGCAAACACTTTGGAAAAGATGTTAATACGGGTATGAACGTCACCCAGCACCAGTTACAGACATCACAATTCTATAGGATTGCATCATCTTTACAGACAGGAAGACTGAAGCAAATAGGCTGGACATAATTGTCAAAAACCGAAAAGAAAAAGTTTGACTATCAATTGATATGGCTTACCCAGTGGACTGTAACATAGAAACCAAGGAATTTGAAAAACTATCGAAGCATAAAGATCAGGAAATCGAAATAGAAAAAATGTGGAAAGTGGAAAAGTATAGTACCAGTCATAGAAGGTGTGCTTGGAATGATAAAAATGGAACACAACAACACACCGAAAAACATCCCTGGAAATACCAACTTGTCTTGATAAGTACAGCCCACACACTAAGAACTTTATCCATATAACGCCTGTGATGCTATGGGTGTTAGACAAACGAGTCATGAAATGTAGCCATAAAAACACGCCACTACCTGCCTTAGGTCTTCCCGCAAACTTGATAGGTCGTGGCTAGTATAATGTTGTTGTTGATAATAATAATAATAATAATAAAATTTATTTAAAATATATGTAATCTTTCTTGTTTTTTTGTTTTGTTTTTTAAATTTTCACTGGAAAATGTCATGATGCTATTTTGAAATTTGATCTCTGCTTGGGACCCGAAAAGAATTGAGTATACACCAGAAATGAAAGGAAATAATAATAATAATAATAATAATAATAATAATAATAATAATAATAAATCTCGAAAATGTGGCATATGGGAACATCAACAATCCCTGTTGTAGTTGGAGCCCTAGGACTGGTTGGAAAAGATTGCAGTAGACTAATTGAAGGGATTCCTGGAAGTCCATGCCTCAAGGAGATACAAAAAATTGTTCTGACAAGTACAGCCCACAGTTTACGAAGGGCTTTATCTATGTAATATTTTTTTTTTGTCAGTGTAAAGTGTCATGGTGCCATTTCTAACCTTAGGTCCCTGGGCGGGACCCGGAAAGAAATGTGTAAACGCCAAAAATCAAAGAAAATAATAATAATAATAATAATAATAATAATAATAATAATAATAATAGCGCAACAATAACAACATTAATAATAATAATAATAAACCATTTTCAATCAACGACCTAAACTGTAAATATCCAGCCTGCCTACCATTACTCTAACCTGTTTCGAGGGGATCGCTTTGCAAAATCTGTAATTCATTACCTGTTTCTGGTAGGGGGAATTTCAATTCTCGTAAAAATTCTTGAAATCAAAACCCTGCCGTAGCAGAGGCTACAAGGAGAGGCGTTGTAAAGAATTCTTTAATCCAATACATGACGAAGTATCAAATTTTCTCTGTTGTTGGAGTGACGTGTGCTCAAATTTACCCTTAAGTTTGTACCCACCATCTGTTAGTCGCCATTCGAAGAAGAAAAGAAACATGAAAGTTGGTAACGTCTGCGAAAAGAAAAGCGAAATAGAAAAAACACATTCAACGTAATGACGACGTCAAACGAGATCCATACATCTGACTTTTTGAAAATAGATATCCGGGACCCACCCTTAATCAAATAACAAATATTTCTGCTCCCATATGGCAAAGTGAATATTTAGAAAAAAGAAAAAAAAGAAGTGTAAACTAACCGGGAGCATGTTTTATATTTGTTTGATTGAATATTTATCATTCTTCTAAAATATTGATGGAATTGTTTTACAGATTACGGCGGATCAAACAGCGCCAAGCGATCAATTCAACCACGGATACCACCAACGAATTTCTTAGCTGAAGCTTTCTGGTTGTAACTAACATTTAAAAAAAAGTTCTTTATTTACGATCAGTCTAATATCCTCATTGCAGTTGTTATCGACACAAAGTTTCGGATAATGTCACCCGGTCGCCTTATGTAGGTCATTTCAGGTAACTTTCAAGAAATTTCGAAATATACCGCTTCCACGCTAACATTGTTCTCATTCTACAGATCATGTCTCGTAATACCTGTTTATTTACTTTTTAACCATTTCACTCACAATGAAGGCAATAAAGCCTATAAGATGCAAAGGGTCACTGAGTGCTAGAGAATGAGAAAAATAATATTAAGTAGAAAGACCAATAAAAAAAAAAGAATTAAGAAGACAGAAAAACATGGCATTTAAATTTTTAAAGATCAAAATTTTTCTGGAAATCTACAGGCCGGATGAGAGGTAAACAAGAGTAAAGTGGGATAAAATAAACTGTTAGAATAGAACTAACGGTTAAGTCTAACAATTTCAACTGTAAAATGATGAGACCCTGGCGCTAATCTGGTACAGCACTGAAATTCATAAAGTCTAGGTACCATTCAGGAAAGTTCATTTCCTCTTCTTTTTTCTTCGTAGCACCGCAGAATAAATAAATAATTTATACCTCCGTAGATAAAATAAATCATTCATTTATTCTACCACTATAGAATAAATACACCCTTTATTTATTCTACGGAAGGAGAATAAATATATCATTCATTTATTTTAACTCTATAGAATAAATAAACCCTTTATTTATTCTCCATCCGTAGAATAAATAAATACTCCATTTATTCTACCTCTGTAGAATAAATACATCCTTTATGTATTCTCCCTCCGTAGAATAAATAAATCCTACATTTATTCTATCTCTATAGAATAAATAAATCCTTCATTTATTGTCCCTCCGTAGAATAAATAAATCCGTCATTTATTCTCCCTCCGTTGAATAAATACATCCTTTATTTATTCTCCCTCCGTAGAATAAATAAATCCTTTTATTTATTCTATCTTCCTAGAACAAATAAATCCTTTGTTTATCCTCCTTCCTTAGAATAAATAAATCCTTTATTTATTCCCCCACCATAAAATGAACAACGGTTTCAGTTCGAAATTCACTGAAGCTTATCCTGGTTGACAGATATCTGAAAAAGGCCCCAACGCTTAACGGCTGAAGTGCCGTGAAAGTAATAACCAAGAAGTGTCATTGTGCGAAAGTCATCGTAAAATATTCGAGTGGAATTCGAACACAAATCGCCCATTTTCTTTTTCCGAATCGCTAATCGTTTCACTACTCGAAGCATCGAGAATCACGTAAATAATATTACCTCCTCATCCTGAAAATCCAGAGAGAAAAAATGTTCTTCCATTCATAGCCGATAGCTACTCTTTCTTTTTAGGTGCCAAGTCCTTTCAACACGTAGGTGATCATGGCTCTCCACCTCTTCCTCTATCCCTTGCAACTCTCAAACAAGTTCCTTCTCTCTGCTATCTCCCCCAGACCCCGTTCTGTCATCCACTTGCTCACGCCCGACAGGTATGTTACCCGCTGCTTTCCTTTGTCTCTCTTTTCCTCCATTCGACCTATGAGTATAAGATTCTCAAGGCCCTCTTTTCTCATTATGTATCCCAGAAACGTCAGCTGCCTCTTCCTGAAGTTAAGCATGAGCCTCCTTGTCTGCATCCTCTCCAATACCTCATTGTTTCTCAGAAGCTCGGTCCACGAAATCCTCAGCATCCTTCTGTAGAACCACATCTCCGTCGCCTCGAGTCTCTTCTTCATCCTTGAGGAAATCGTCCAGCATTCGCTGGACAGATGTGATGTAACAGTTCAGTATCCTTTTCTTAGTTAACCAAAGATATCCTCCTGTCTCGCAGTACTCTGCCCAAATTTTGGAATGTGTCCTTGGACATTCCAATATGTCTGTTAATCGAAAATAGAAACTTAAATTTTAGCCTTTTCCTTATTAGAAATCCTTCGGCATTCATTGACTGAGAAACCAGTGATATTTTTGGTTAAAATTCATAAAATCTTTCTGTTAAAAATATTTCAGGAAAATCGTTTTCCATTCACTCTTATCGATCCCAGTATTGATGGGAGCTTCCTTCTGAAATATTTTGTCATAAGAAGTGTGGAAAGTCAGCATCATTATTAGGTCATTATTGTCTCTTCGACTGACATTGTTATTTGGTACAGTTCTTTTTGCGGGGAACATCGACAAGTTCCAACGAATAAATGATCCTGACAAGGACTTACAGGTTGCATTAACTTAAAACCATTTTAACCATTAAACTGAGGAGGTGGCTGTTTACAGCTGTCAGTCGAGACTTTTCTGAAGGAGCGTCATAACTGACCTGAAACGCAGCGTTATTAGTCAAAATAAGAACCATTAGACTCAATACAATTTTGCTAAGGATCCGGTAGTGAATATATTCTGTCACGAAAAATCTGAAGTCACGGAAATCTCCAAGCTGCTTGAAGATATTTTTCACCTAGTTAGCTTTGGTTCACACTTGCTGGCGCGTATATGCATCTAAGGTCCTGATAAAGTTGTAAATAGGAAAGGAGAAATCTGGTGAATACGGAAGGCTTTGTTGGACCTAGATGCATAAATGCATCAATTTCTGTCGGTTGCTCTGTGAAGTCAAGCTTTAGCCTTTGGATACAAAAATCTTTCTATGTACCACTGCCGGAATTTTTAACGCATCTGTTTTCAGTTACGGCAATAGGATTCTGATAAAATGTTCTGATCAGGTTTCTGTAATGGATTATTATTATTTGTGTATGTTTTGTATTCTGTTTTGTACCCTGTAGTGCCGGGTCCAAACTATGGTCCTTAATCCCTATAGGAGAATTGTCATTTAATTGATAGCACTTTTTTTAGTATATGGTATGTTCCTAAGAGGGTGATCATCTGGACAACTTGTATGTTGATGTTACCTGGGACACTGTTAGTAAAATTGTCCATTCACGATGTACAGAACACCGATTACTATTGGTACAGTCTCAGTTTTCATTCCCAACATCCTGTTAATGTCGATCTCCAGGTCCTTGTATTTGGACAATTTATCGATAATGTCCATGGAGGCATTTCTCTCAGATGGTACTGCTATGTCAATAAGCATACACTTTCTGAATTTCTTGTTTTTTATGATAATACCAGGCACCAGGTCTGATGGATTTTATTTCCTTGTCTGTTTGAATTGGTATGTCCCAGAGGATAGTTACATCGTTATTTTCGGTGACTGGTTGATGTTCATACCATCTCCCAATGGTTTCGATTCTGTGCTTCTTGTATGTCTTCCAGTGCACAGATGTCGCTACCTTGTTATGTCTGTGGGTATATACCTCCTCCTTCTACTACTCTTCTTCTTTTCCTCCTCCTCCTACTACTACTACACTTCTTCTTTTCCTCCTCCTCCTCCTCTGATTTCTGGTGCATACTCATTTCTTTCCAGGTCCCGACCATTTTTGAGATCCTTGTATTTTGATAGTTTTTGAAGAATTTCAAAGATAGATTACAATCTGCAGTGACTACCACGTCAATAAGAAATTATTATTATTATTGTTGTTGTTGTTGTTCTTGCAATTGTTGTTGTTGTTGTCGTTGTCCCTGGTCAGTACCTAGATGGTCGATCGATTGAGAATAGCAGGTGCTTTATGCTTGGATGTTTAGTTAATGTAATGAATAATGGATCGGAATTGTTAATCGGAGAGCCGAGTTCAAATTCTAGTTGGGTTCGTTATATTCACTTGCGGGCAAATACCCTTTAGAAAAGTATCTCTCCACCTCTTCTTCCCCAGCTATGGATTAATTAGTTATACTTGTGTCACTAAATCTATTATTATCTCAAAAAATACTTAGAATGCAAAAATATTTTTTGACTTTAAATAACCGGAAAAGGGTTGATAAGCCGTAGAAAATGAATCAATCCAAAATATTATTATTATTATTATTATTATTATTATTATTATTATTATTATTATCTGTTGTTTTTATTATTGCAATTATTATTATTATTTCGTTTATGGTGTTAGTATTATTATAATGGATTATTTTTATTATTATTATCATAATGAATTATTGTTATCATTATGGTTTTGTTGTTGTTATTATCATTATTATTATTATTTCATTTGATTTCTGTTGTTTACTCATTTTCTTCCGTGCTAACCAGTGACCTAAGGTTAGAATTGTCAGCATGACATTTTCCACTGAACATTTCTGCAAAAAAAAATTTCAAACAACCAAAGATTATACATTTTTTTACATTGATAAAGCCCTTTCTAATGTGTGAGCTGTTGTTGTGAGAACAATTTTATTTATTTAATTATTATTATTATTATTATTATTATTATTATTATTATTCGTATTCTCGTAATTCGTCTGTTCATAATAAAGGCAAATTTGCATTTCCTTCCCTAGTGTTTTTTTTCCGTGAAACCATTACCAGTAAAAGTGACTGGATTCCAAGGCCCAGAGAAGCCATCTACCCTCAGAAATATCTTAATGAATACTAGGGGTCACTATCAACCAACCAGCTTACAGCGCACCAGGATACCAACCTAGTCCCGATGATTATTATTATTATTATTATTATTATTATTTCCTTTGATTTATGGCGTGTACACATTTCTTTCCTGGTCCCACCCAGAGAACTAAGATTAGAAATGGCATCATGACATTTTCCACTGACAAAAAAAAAATAAAGCAAAAAAAGAAAGCAAACACACATATTTTACATAGATAAAGCCCATCGTAAAGTATGGGCTGTACTTGTGAGAACAATTTTTTGTATTTCTTTGAGGCATGAATTTCCAGGAATCCCTTCAGTTAGTCTACTGGAATCTTTTCCAACCAATCCAAGGGATCCAACTACTACAGGGATTGTTAAAGTTTCCATATGCCACATTTTTAAGATTCTTCTTCTCTTTGCTGTTGTTGTTGTTTCTCCTTTTTTCTGTTGTTGCTGTTTCTTTGCACAAGAATTTTCTTCGGATCATCCCTGCGTTTCAAGTCAGATCATGTTTCCTCCAATTTCTCTTATTCCACCCTTGCAGATCAAACCCGTAAAAATGTCCGGTTCAAACCAAAACGTCCTGTAACTGAAAGTTCTTTCCATAAAAGTCAAACTGTCTTGAGTTGGGTGATCTTCTGGATGGCTTACTTGTTGATTCTGCCTGTGATACGGTTGTTGAGGGTTTTTTTTTTCCCTTCAATGTTCCGTGAGTCCTACCACTCCAATGGCCACTGATTTTATATTGGTCTTTATAGCCGCATATCTTATTGCTCTTGATCTCTAATCTATTAGTGGCTTATGACTATATCACACCGAAACACCGTTCCCCGTACGATCACCGAAGTTAAGCAACGTCGAACCTTGTAAGTATCTTGACGAGTAACTGCTTGGGAATATCAGGTTCTAGAAATTTAGATGTGCAGATGCTGTAATGGCTAATAGCTCGGAATTGTTAATCGGAGAGGCGAGTTCAAATTTCATTTGGGTTCGTTATATTCTCTTACGTGCAATTATTCTTGGGAAAGGTATGAATCCACCACTTCCCCCAAGCTATGGGCTAATTAGTAAGACTTTTATCACTACACCTTTATTATTGCCTATAAAATATTCTTACAATCTAAATTTTTTTCGCTTTAAATAACCTGCAAAGGATTCATAAGCCATAAAAATATATAAGACTTGTCACATTAAATTATTTAGACAAATTTTGTCTATTTTTTATAGGATCCTCTCGTAATTCCGGTCAAGTTTCTTAGTGTCCTTATTAAAAGAATAAAGAAAATTACCACGTTGAAGCACATTCAAATTATTCTGAGGACTTTCCACATTAACCCAATGTTGTCATCGTCGTCTAGTTTTCTCCAAGAACGAAATTGTTGTGTTTATCTGAAAATTGAATTTTTACGTGTAAAACGCTAAGCTGTACAATTTTACAAGTTTTTTACTTCACACGTAGAAATTTAATTTTCAGATGAATACAAGAATTTTGTCTTAGAAAAATGATGAACACAACAAGATTTTGTCTTAGAAAAAATGAGACCCTAATGACGACATTGTGCTAATGTCGAAAGTACTCGGAATAAAATGAATATGCATCAACATGGTAATTTTTTTTCTTCCTTTAATGAAGACTCTAAGAAACTTGTATGTAATTATGAGATGATACTATTAAAAATAAGTAGACAAAACAACTCTAAATTATTTAGTGAGACAAGTCTTAATGAAAACATGCTGCCAAAATATACGCAATATATATATATATATATATATATATATATATATATATATATCAAAACCTACCCACATTTCTCACCCACACAAGACAGACATGCTTACGGAGGTGTTGAGGCCTCACATTTATACACACACACAACGAAAATACACGCTTACACACATCATACTCACTCACTCCCTAAGAAACAAATAACACACACACACTTAACAGAGACACATCCCCTTTCCAGGAATCAATAAAACTGTCAAAATGACCAAGGGAATTCAGAGCAGCATGAATCCATCCAGCTCTTATCTCAAATAATGACTTAAAAGAGACTGTTTGACAAACACAAAGCATGACTAAAATTCAGGTTAAAAAAAATAAAAATAAATAAAATAAAAAGAAAAGAATAAATAAAAACTACAGACAAAAGTTCATTTTCTCCATCACGACATTCATTTCTGTAGTTCACTGCTACCAGCAAGCAGAAAATTATTTTTCTCCTGATGACGGCTATGTTGGCCGAAACTAGTCGATAAATCTAAATGAAATAATAATAAAAATGAGGGAATATTAATATACAACCCAGTGTGTCTGAAGATTTTAATTTTTTAATATTTGTTATTGTTCAATATTTATATATATATATATATATATATATATATATATATATATATATATATATATATTTCTGTATATTTTTTATGCATACACTACAGGTAAAAAGGTTTGGTACCACCTGTCATTTCTTTAAAACAACTTAAAATAAGCTATTTTGTATTTTCTAAGTAAAAGATAAAATTTCAGGACCAACATTTTGTTTTTATTTTCGATCTTTCTCTGGGCTCCTCTTACTGCCAAAAATGTTCAAAATTTCATTCGTCTCTTCAAAATGCATTTTGCTAAATTATGAATATTTTACGAGAAGCATTATATATTGTTTTCCACCATTAACACCCCAGTAGACTGTTCAACTTAGTTAAACATTAATACATGTTCTAAATTTTCACTCAGCATTGACTAACGTTGTAAACAAAGCATCTGTAGCATTCTGTTGAAAGAAAAAAGACTGTACCGTTAGGACAGTATTTTCATAGTTTTTCTTATTTATTTTGTAAATTGGAAGTAATTTGCACAAAAATAGCAAACTCCAAGCAGCTAAGCATTGAGGTGACTTTTATTCTTGTATTCGAAGACAAACTGGCAAGAAGTTGAATATTTCAAGACATGGGATCCAATATTCTTTTAAAAAGCCCTTTAGAAGCAGGTGCAAATGTTGACAGAAAAATAGCTGGCGCATCAAAATGGCAAATGCTGCTATATCACTTGATTAACGAGAGTAAAGGAAAAAGAAGAAAAACTGAGAAAATTTTTGATAGCTAATTGCTTAAATTATATTTTACTTTAAAAAATACAAAAGTATCTCATTTTAAGCTGATTTTTAGAGACATGCAGTGTGGTCCAAACTTTCTGCTAGTAATACATTGTATATATACATATATATATATATATATATATATATATATATATTTGTTTGTGTGTGTGTATTCAATAAATCAATAAAAGTTCAATGGATTTATATTCTTGACCGACTCCAGAGTTTCGCGTCAAATTGCTGAAGACAAATGGTCTATAAATCTATTGAAATTATAATCAAATTTTATATTTATAAACGTCAGAACAAGTATCAATTATAAATATCAAATTTCAAACTTATCACGTTCTTATCACGTTAGAGTTTAGCTAAAAACTTAACAACATTTACATTTAAAAACCAGTAATTTTTTTAATATCATTCTACATACATGCATAACTTATATATATATATATATATATATATATATATATATATATGAATATATATATATATATAATATATATATATATATATATATATATATATATATATATATATATATATATATTTTTATATTTTAATATTATTATAACAAAAAATAATTGAAATATTATGCTCCGCTTTCTATCGAGCAGTGTTTTTTTTTTTATTTTTAAGTAAAAATAATTGCTAAAGAAATTACTGTTCTTTCCTATTATTTGAATATGTCTCATTACTGGCTTACCGCCATGTCACGCGTGCAATCACCAAAGTTAAGCAACGTCGAGCCTGGTTAGTGTCTGGATAAATCACTGATTGGGAATACCAGTTACTGTCAGATTGCGTGTCCGTGGTGGGTATTGGATAATGCCTCAGGTTTGTTAATCGGACAGCCGAGTTCCAATTTCTTATAATCTCGTTACATTTACTGATGCGAAAATATTCTTGGGAAATGCATGAATCCACCTTTTCTCCCCCAGCTATGGTTTAGTTAGTAAGTCTTGTATCACTAAATAATATTTTTTTTTTTTTAATTATAAAAATCTAAAATATTTTCTGGGTTTAAATAAGCTGCAAAGGGTTGATAAGACGTAAAAATTACAACCAATGAATCAATCATCATTAATGAAAATTTTCCAACGATCACTTCCGTCCTGGGTCAGACGATAAACTACATCCGCGCCCTGGGTAAGACAATAAACTACGTCCAACAGCAAGGCCATTGATCAGGATTAATTGCTGTTTTTTCAAGGTCCACCCTGCTCCAGAGAGCTGGCACATGTTAATGCCCCAGCTATGGGTAACAAAAAACTACGAAAGTGTAAAAATACCAGAAATACTTTGTAAAAAAAAAAAAGATATAAACAGCAAACATTTTTTTGAAAAAAAAAAACAGAAATACTTCGAAAAAATTATTACCAATAAATTCTTGAAGAAAAATATTGCCAGCGATAAATTTTTGAAAAAAAAATTATTACCAGCGATACATATTTAAAGAAAAAAATATTACCAGAAATAGGTTAATTATAGAAAAAATATTACTAGAAATAGATTTTTGAAAAAAAAATATTACCAACAATGACAATTTTGTCGGCATTAAATAACCCGTTGAGGTTGATATACCGTAAAACAAACCAAACCAATCAAACGATCACTTAATTCATGATATTCAGTCCTTGGTCATCTTTTGACGTCCATTCGCTAATACCAGTTGATCGTCTTCATTGGAACTTATCAATATATTATACAATCCATTACGATAGCATTCTATGTATACGCATACGTGCTTCTTCTATCCAATTAGGGTCGATTGAGAAAGATCAGATTGTAGAACTTTAAGAATGCTGTATGTTTATTTCGGTGAACTGCTCCCTTTTTTCTGGATACACGTGGTGCATCCTTATCGCTAATAGTGGTCAAATGAACTTTCCGACACCGACAGATCAAAATCTATTCAGACACGTTGTACGTACTCTCGCAAAGATCGATATATTTCCACGGAAGCAATGTCAAATCGCATGTTGTTTTCAGCATGAATAGAAGAAATATGGCTCCAGATTTGAAAAAAAGAAAATATCGAAAAGGGTTAACTTTCAACAGGATTACAGGCCCCTGTGATTCTAGCTAGACTTCCACAAATACCACATCATTACACCATCTTCCGTCGTGTAGCCAAAGTTTTACCTGACAGATCGATGAATAGAGGAAATTCTGCGTTCGTACGAGTGATGTTACTGAGATATGAGGAGTGACATGCTACACCCCTAGAGTGTGTTCGCCCTCGACGCGCAGATGTCATGGTTTGGGGACACAAAACACGTTCACCCATGCTTGTGGAGGGAACGTTGAATTTGCATCTAGATCATCATTTAACTCGTTTTGTTACCGTTTTGTTACTAGGTATGTCATTTGTTGTTCCAGAAGGATAATGCTGGCTACCTGATCCTAGTGCTATTCAATATATTTTGCAAGAAATTCGATGTCTTCTCTGGCTGGCACATTTACCATATATGTCTTCCACTGAACATCTTTGAGACAGGGTAGTTCATCAACTCCATTTTCCTGTCTTGGGTATGAACTACATCCGCGCCCTGGGTAAGAAAATAAACTGCGTCCAACAGCAAAGGCTCTGATCAGGAGATTTTGAGGAGCGTGGAACCACCTCTTAATTGCTGGTGTTCCCAGATCCACCCTGACTCCAGGTGGTAGCACCTGTTAGGGTCCCAGCTATGGGCAAATAGTTAACACCCAAACTTGTGTAAAAATAAGTTTTAATACCAGAAATACTTTGTAATAAAAAATTATTACCAGCAATAATTTTTGAAAGAGAAATTATTATCAGGAATACTTTAAAAAGTACCAGCAGTACAAAGAGCTATATATTGTTTGGAAAAAATATGACCAGCTATAGATTTCTGCAAGGAAAAATAATCCCAGAAATAGATTTTTAAGAAGAATATATCATCAGCAATAAAAATTTTGTCGGCATTAAATAACCCATTGAGGTGTATTGTGCTAAAAGTCGCGCGATACATGTACTAATGCATCGCAAGATAGCATTCGATTTGTATGTATGATTGGAGGTAATCTATAGAACAACCGTAATTAATGCCCAATGTGGATAGTTTATTAATATGCGAAATAATGATACACTCTTTATTTTGTGATCTGCGCAGTTGGCAATTTTATATGTGTGATCATTTATAATTTACAGTTGTATGATCTGTAAGGTTAATGATGAGTAAATGTACGCATTAAGTTTGTCACACTATATATATATATATATCCTCGCAATTTATAAATTACCCCAGAAAGTAGCTTTTTTGTATATTAAATAAGAGAAAATTATTATACATGGATAAAAAAATTTAGACATGATTTTCTATTATAAATTTTATTATGACCAAGAATAAAGATTAAAAAAACATTATATATATATATATATATATATATATATATATATATATAAATATATATATATACACACATATATATATTATATATATTTATATATATATATTATTTATAATATATGTATTTATATATATATATATATTGTATATATATTATATACATATAATATATTATATAAAATATATATATTATGTATTATATATATATATATATATATATATATATATATATACATTATATAAAATATGGATATATTATATATATTGTATATATATATGTGTGTGTGTGTGCGTGTGTGAGTGTAAATAGGATATAGAATCCAGGAAATGGAAATTGTTTTATTGACTTGATAACGTGTTTCGACATCGTTAGATCGGCTTCCTCAGATCAGAACGAAAGGAATATACGAGGGTCATTCAATAAATAAGGTGAATCTTTCGATATGAGGAGTTCTAATACAGATAGAAGCTTACTTTTTATTACTTTTTTTTTTGTTTTACTTATTTTTCACATGGATTTAATTTCTTTTGCAGATTAAAAATCTATGAGAGTTTTGGCGATTAACAAAGATGGCCGACCAAGAAGCATGCTCCAGGATTGAAAAGCGGTCAGTTATCAAGTTTTTAGTTGCTGAAGGGTGCAAACCAGTTGAGATTCTTAGGAGAATGTCAACTGTGTATGGTGCCACATGTTTCAGCCAAAAAAAATGTGGGTTAAAATTGTTTAAAGAAGGACGGAGCAGTGTTGAGGATGAAGACAGGCCTGGGAGACCTACGGAAGTGAGGTGATCGAATCAGTCAATGACCTCATTCAGTCTGACAGAAGAACTACTGTGAACTGCTCAGACAGGTCAAGAAAGACATAAAGAACAAACGCAGGGGTCAGTCAGAAGGAGTCATCTTGCATCATGACAACACAAGGCCTCACACGGCAACCCAAACTGTGTAGACCATCAACGAGCTGGGCTGAGAACTGCTCCCTCATCCCCCTTACAGCCCAGACCTTGCCTCTTCAGACTTTCACCTGTTTGGTCCCTTGAAAGCGTTCACGAGAGGCACGAAGTTTAAAAGTGACGATGAAGTCAAAAGTGTTGTGAGTGACTGGCTGAGACATCAGTCCAAAGATTTTTACGCTGAGGGAATACGGAAGCTTGTGCACATATGGGAAAAGTGTGTGTGACAGTGCCGGGAGACTACGTTGAAAAAAAAGCTTCTATCTGTATTAGATGTCCTTATACCGAAACATTCACCTTATTTATTGAATGACCCTCGTATATGTGTCTGTGTGTGTGTGTGTGTGCTTCAATCTTAAAACTTTTATAGTTTTTCCTCTAAGATGGCATCCCTAGCTCGGAATGAAAGAACAAAATTGTATGTCTTTTGTGTAAAAGGTGTTAATTTAATTTATGCTGTTCCCTTTTTTTCAATGTTTCTTGTTTTGTCGTAATTTTCTGCATTGAATTTAAGATAAATATAAAATACAATTTTTCCAGGATTGGTTAAAAGTAAAAGATTCATATATTTTCTGATTAAATATCGTTATAACTTTGGGTTTTAAAGTCGTTGTGTTAAAAGCAAATGATGCATATATTTTCTGAATATGTATAGGTATATCTGAGGGGGTCCGTATCGGCAATATATATATATAAACAGGATATAGAATCCAGACAAAGGTTTTTCAACTCGACAAAGTAGAAAACTGCTTTGATAAGAATGGGATTTCTTAAGAGAAACCATTGTTTTAATAGAGACTTTTGCATATATCTAATGCCAATTCATGTTCATGCTCCCTGGCCTTTCAGGACGTTGGTGACTATGGCTCACTATGGCTTCCTATCAGTTATTAAGATTTTTCTTTTCACCATCCCTACTTGTTTCTGTTCTCTTATCCATTTACAAAGACTCGTTAGGCAGGTTACTCTGCTATTTGACATGTTCTTCTTGCCTTCAATATTAGTGTCAAATCGTAATAAGCCTTCTTTCATCATTCTGTGTTCTAAACATTTCAAATGTCTCGTTCTGATTGTAAGTATACGCGTCCTTTTTGTTTCCATTTTCCTTTAAATGTTTTACACGCGGTCATTGCCATGAGAGTTATCGCTTGAAAACGATATAACCAAGAAAAAACTAAAAAAAGAACATTTATAAATTAAAAAATATAAAATTAATAACTACAAAAATATGAACCCGGGTGTATTGCGTGAATGTGCGTACATATACATGTGTGCATGTGTGTGATTGTGTTATGTGCATACGTGTGTATTCATGTGCGTATATGTATGTGCGAGTCTATGCGTGTTTGCGTGCATGTGAGCGTAAGTGTGAATATATAGAGTATGTGTAAGTCAATTGTGGGCCTGTTTGTGGTTATAAGTGTGTTGTTGCGCCAGCACGTGTGCAGGTTTTGAATGTACCCATGGCGATCTTATTTACATATCATCAGAAATGGATATTTTATAATATTTGTGATGATTTACGCTCACAATCAATTGCCTTCAATACGCCTTGTGTGCTTTAAATTCTCCAAACCATCCATCTTCATTATGTGCCCCTGACATTCCAGTTTGCTCTTTCTGATGGTTAGCGGCAGTTTATTAAAGTTTCTATCCTCTTGGAAACTCTGTCTATAGTATTCACAGTATTCATCGATAGAACCAGATTTTTATCGTTTCAAGTCCTTCTTGCATCCCCGATGAAATGATCAGCAATTCAATTCTATAAAGGTGATTAGGTATTAGATTGCAATTAAGCATTCGTTTTTTTTATGTTTCTAAGGAAATTTTCCTATCTCTTAATACTTTGCTTAGTTTCAGAAAGGCTATTTTTGCTACTTCTGTGCTGTTTCCCTTCCGAATGAATAATCACGGCTCTCCACAACCTCCTATCCCTTGCAGCTATTGACAACGGTTGTCCCGTTTGGTATCCTTCGCACGACCCGTTCGGCCATCTATTCATAAAAAACTTGTCAAGTAGGTAACCAGCCGCATTTTCCTGTTCATTTTGCCTTCAATATATTCTGTGCGTGTCAAATTCTCCAAGCAATCTTTCCTCATCATGTACCCAAGAAATTTCAGCTACCTCTTTTGCCTGAGTCCTTTTTGTTTATATTTTCTTTAAGACTTCGTTGCATACGCGCACTTGCCGTCGTATTCTCGGTATCCGTTTACAGAACCATATTTTTTGTCGCATCAAACTTCTTCATTTCTGAAGAGATTGTCTCGCATTCACTGACAGATAAGACGATTGATATTACATAACAGTTCAGCACTCTTTAAGTTAAGTTTCTGCAATTGTTTGCACTTGAAATCTCAAATCTTTTCGTAATAGCAATCTATTCTTTCTCCTCACAGTTAATAGTTAGTCCTTTCTTCTTGCTTTCCACGACTATCGTGTATAATATTCTTTCAATTTGTCTTCTGAATAGGCTATCAACACTGTGTCATTTGTGTATCGCCTGTAGTTCGGGTTACGCCTGCCGGTAATAAATCTTTGTTGGTCTTCTGCTCCTCTTAGAATGGTCGCAACATCAATAGAAATATTGTTTTACCTACAAATATACATATATATATATATATATATATATATATATATATATATTGCTACATTTTATTCCCCCTTTCTAACATCTCTCTCTCTTTATCTTTTTGTCACTCACTTTATCTCTGTCACTCTCGTAGGCATATAATAGACAAAATATTTTACAGAATGATATGCGTAACTCTGTTTAACAAAAGAAAAAAAAAGAAAAATATGTAAACATAGCTGTTCTAACTTTTCACTTAAAAAGAAACCATTTTAAGTTGGCGGCACCAGGAAACATTTTAGATTCTTGTTGGATAGGTCCAGTTGTAGACGTCATTCTTATAAGACATTAACCTATAAAGCGACTTCAAGACATCTAAAAAAATTCCAGATCTTCCTGACAAAAATTCGCATTAACAGTACAGTGTGTGTGTGTGTGTGAATCATCGAGAAATGTTAGTAACGTATATTAAAGCAAGTCAGGGCGTACAACAGGTTTCAAAATAATTCTCTCTCTTTATATATATATATAAAGACATTTTTTTATGTTTATACGTTCTTTTTTTATAGATACAAATATTTAAGTAAAGGCTCTGTTTGTAATAAACAGTATTAACGACATTTACCGGCCTGAATGTGCGAGAAATGTTCATAGAAAATATGTGTACTCCGATAGGAATCGAACCTGTATCCTATACGGGACCGTCATTTAGCTTGATGTGCTTTTAATGATTGAGCCACAGAGGAGCGTTTCAGTCAGCCGGGTCGAGTTTACTGTCTTTGATATATAATCATTTTCGGGTATTACAACAAAAACATGTTAAAATCGCTACACAACTGCTATTGTCTTTCAATGCATACTACTGTGTCTCCTCGGGTGATTGTAAATTACTGGCGAGTGAACGATTAATTTGATTTCAAAAGCAAAATACCTCTTTTTTCGCGAAAAAAGAAGCTTGAGGGCGTTACCGTGAACAACGAATCGAATATGCTAAACTAAGCGAAAAAGAAATATTTCTTGTTAGAAATGGGTCATGACAGCAAAATGTCTACAAAATGATCCAAGACATTAAAGTGTATACAAGACAGAAAATTCAGCTTGCCAAGAAATAAAAGCGAAATGCGTCGGGAGGTAATTTAACCTAATGCTAACTAATTGTATGTTTTGCGAGTTTTTTTACATATTTTTTTATAGTTGATAAATAAGAGGCATCTTTAAGAAACTTATGAATAATTTGAACATATAAAATTATTTGGCAAATTAATATGCAACAGTTAAGTAAAGAGCATTCATATAAAATATTAATACTACCAACTAATCAATGCAATATGTCAAAAATACTAACCAAATACCAGCACATCCATATAAGATGTTAATAATACTAACAGGAGATTAATATAGAACTCTATTAAATATAAATTAATCTTACAAATAGAAAAATAATCGTCTAAGGAGACACATTGATATGCGTTGAAACACGATAGCAATTGTGTAGCGATTTTTAGCATGTTTTTGTTTTGTAATATCCTAAAATAAATATTATTTTTCTCTACTGTGTATTGAACCCGCGTTCAAATTAAATGTTACAAACGTTGGAATTTTAAGGTGTGTCCTGTTTATGAGTAAAAGTGCAGAGTCGCGACAGTCTGTTTCGTGTTTGAACGCAATCTTCCGGTCTGAAGATTGCGTCCGTGAGAATAAGAAATATTTATATATCAGAAACAAAGTGAGACAAATGAATAACAAAGTGGAAAAGATTTTGTGTTACTCTGAGTGCGTCGAGTGTGTCATCTTGCAAAAGATCCCCCTTTTGTGTCCATATTTTTTTTTTATTTAAATTCGTAGAGATTTCTCTTGTACATTCTTTGTGGCAATCATTACAGATTATAGAGTAAATTCCTTGTTAGAGAATATAAAACATATTAAGGGGACAGAACAATAAAAGAACAATAATTATGAAGGCAGTACAGGGAGTGCCTAAAGTCTGGACACATAGGAAATCTTATTAACTATATTTTTATACCTCCACAGATTAAAAATGATTTTGTCAAAAGAATAAAGAATTGACTTTTTGTGGGTTGGGGTAGGATAAAGAAGAAGGTGTATTCATTGAAAATCACAGATGCAACACACTTCATTGAATGCATAAAGAATGAATATGCTAAAATTGACGACAAAATGGAGTTGTTGCATCGAGTTTACGTGAATCTTGAAAAGCGCATCAACCTTTGCATCACAAATGATGGAAATCTTATTGAAGATTTGTTGAAAATATAATTTTTTTGAGAATATGCATTTTTTGTCTATGGGTGCAGACTTTAGGGATACCATGCAGGTAACGACTGATATTTCATTTCAATTTTTGAAGATGAATGTTGACTGGAAAGTAAGAACCGAAAGAGAGTTCAACAAGTGAGAATTCGATGTGCTTCATTGATTTGTTTTCACTTCTTCTGACATATTTGCTGCAATTTCTGTTGCATATGAAATAATCAATGTAATAAGGAAGCATAAAAGAATTTTCAATGTCTTTCTCTTCTTCATGTAAATATTGGCGGCTACCAAGTTATAGGAATCCGATAATTATTCAAGATTTTATTCTGTTCTTATGAAAAATATTATGAATTTTTAACAGATTTTTTAGTGAAATATCCACTTTCCTAAATCATGATTCATAATTATGGAAAAAGAAGACTTGAAATTGTCACTAGGCGGATAAAGGTTAATACTGGCATTTAAGGTTAAAAGAGACCCTGTGTTATTGATATATTTAATTTTTACCGTAACTAAAGTGTTTATATATATATATATATATATATATATATATATTGAACAATAAAAATATTAAAATTTTCTCCAGATATACTGGATTGTATGTTAATATTCTTTCGTTTTTATTATTTCATTTAGATTCCTTGACTAGGTTCGCCAACATGACCATCATCAGGAGAAAAAATTTCTGCTTACTGGTAGCAGTGAGCTATATATATATATATATATATATATATATATATATATATATATATATAAAGGGTGCAGTAACTCGGATCGATTTTAAATATGAATTAAGTTTAAATGTCTAATGATTTTTTTATCTTTTTTCTTTCAGATTTAACAACCTAAATCTTTGTCAATTTCAACCATGGAAAGATTAACAATTAAACAACATGTTAAATTATCAAAATCTATTACGAAAATGGAAGTTCAACCAGAAATGCATTACGTGCACTTCGTGATTTATTTGGGGTCAACATAATCGAGCAAACGACAGTGCAATTAGAAACGATGTAACGTTGTTGTGGAGAGGTCCAATTTCTGTGCGCGATGACAAATAGAAGTGTCTGGATTTGGGGCCACATTCTCGTGCGCTGCAGCTATGTTTTCAGCTGTACGCCGCAAACGAGGACGCAATGGTGTTTTCCCATCTGCCAACGAGCTGGTTTGTTTGAATTTACGAACAATAATTCCAATTTCACTCTTGAAGATTTAACACGCTCTTTGATTGTTAACCTTTCCATGGTTGAAATTGCCAAACGCTTAAGTTGTTAAATCTGAAATAAAAAGAAAAAAATCATTAGACGCTTAAACTTAATTCGCATTTAAAATCGGCCAAAGTTATTGGAACAAACAAAGTATATATATATATATATATATATATATATATATATATATATATATATATATATATGATATAAGTAATTGATTTATGGCATGTATCCCAATATTATACTGAGCACTGAAATTATACACTATATTAGTCATCGCTAGTTTACATTTGGTGGGTTATTTTGATTCTTAGAATTTGTGGGTAGTTAGATTTTTTCATGTGCCGTATCCCTTCCGGGTGGAGGCGTCCCTTCCGGGTGGAGGCGTTCATAGCCCTACATGTATTCCTGTCCCTTGTAGCCCTTAAAATGTCGTATGTTTTTGCTTTTTCTCCCAAACACTGCTCTAACATCCATTTGCTCAAGTTCATCAAGTAGGTTATCATCTGCCCTTCTTTGCCTCAATCTTGCCTGTGAGTACCAAGTTTTCCAAGCCATCCTTCCTCATTACGAGCCTCAGAAATTTCAACTGACTCTTCCAGATGTTAAGTATAAATTTTGTTTTTATATCCTTTTTCGCCAAAACGTTGTCGTTGCTCCCATGTTCAGTCTATGATATTTCCAGCATCTTTTTGTAGCGCTGCATTTCTGTTGCTTCAAGTTCTCTTCTTCTGCTTTGATGAGATTGTCCAGCATTAATGAAAAAAATAATGACCATGTTAAAAAATAGTACTTTTTCAAAATGTAGACACGAAAATAAATATCTACTATCACAGTTTATAGCAAACGGATAACATCTACAACAAAACTAAACACAACCAGGAATGAAACTAACGAAAGAAAATTCACTTCATAACCATCTCCTCTACCATTAGTACTGCTTTTTAACACGGTC
The DNA here is from genome assembly GCA_903632075.3 of Acanthosepion pharaonis. NCBI lineage: Eukaryota > Metazoa > Mollusca > Cephalopoda > Sepiida > Sepiidae > Acanthosepion > Acanthosepion pharaonis. The sequence goes on along the minus strand of CAHIKZ030002468.1, from coordinate 381,496 downwards.
ATTATTTTTTATTATCATTATCATTGTTACATTATCTGTATTATTATCGTTATCATTATCATGGTTACAACAACTATTATCGTAATTACGACTGTCATTATAACCCCCCGCTTTTTTACACTTTCATTTCCATCATCATTAAGGCTAAATTTACCGTTAACACATCAATAAATAGTACTAACATATTAATAATAATTAATATCACAGTTATTATCACTATCAGCATAACCATAATCGTCAACAACACACAAGCAGTTAGCGTTGAAAATACAATCATCATCATCACCATGCGAACAAACAGAACCCAGCTTAAGTGGTGATGTAAGACCCAGACAAATAGGAGTGTATATGCGCATCTAGATGTGTGTCTATGTGTGTGAGGAAGTCTGACGGCGCTAGCGGTATATCCGAAAAGCGTCAAGAACACTCCTACTCGTTCCTTGTTGAAAAAAAAACATCGCTACATATAATAAAAGCTACGCTCTCGACACCAAAATAGAATTACAACTGCGTGTGTATGTATACCCGAACTCAAGGATGCGTATCTGCACCTAGCCTCGGATTGTTTATATGGATGTGTTTGTGTGGACCAAAATGCATACACCTGTATGTATGTGTGCCTATGTGTATGAGAGTGTCCCCACCCAAACAAACACACACGTATATTACCCTTTCTACTACCAAACATATTAAAACAACCATAAATAGATCCAATTTTAAAAAATGAACCAGTTTGATGATCGCAAAAGGTTGAAACCCAGGGTCACAAACTCATATCCATACAACTGAATATGTTAGCTTTATCATCTCTTTCCATTAAGTATTGCACATATAAAATTATATATATATATATATATATATATATATGTGTGTGTGTGTGTGTGTGTGTGTGTGTGTGTGTCATTAAACTATTTAGAAAATATATATATATGTATCATTAAATTATTTAGAAAAGTTTTCTTTAATTTAATAGGATCATATTTACGGACAAGTTTCTTAGTATCCTTATTAAAGGATTACTGTACATCAGTATTTGAACAATATCGAACTATCTCAAGAAAGCTGTCAAGGTGAAGAACTTGATAAATGGTTTCCACGTGAACTCAGTGAATGACAAAGTGTTCGACGTTTTGTTCGATGCTACATTTGCCAAATTCGAATGATCCGAATATTAACTTGTGCTGGGAAATTAATCCTTTATGACAATCTTAAACGATCAAACCAATGATTTAATCATGACGCAAGACCCAAACACTGTAATATCGACGAAACAGATTCAGTTGTAATTTTGAAGTTGCTTCGCTGATTCCGCTTTCGACGCTGGCGGTAACCTTTACCCAACCCAAGAACATCCATACGTGACAAATGTTCTATGCTATAGCAATAAATAACAGGTATAAGCCCGTGAATTATACGGTATTAAAACGTTTCCAAATTTCCCCCTTCCAACTTTCTTATTATTATGGAAATCGCTCTATATCTGTATAAATTTTGACCAGGAAGCGTGTAATATGGTGTGTCCATAAAGTCTCTTTACAATTTCAAAAATATATTACAAAGTCAATTGATGTGGTACTATAACTAGATGAGCTTCAACCAACCATCATTTTCCAGCAAGATGGTGCACCACCACATTGGGGACTGTATGTTCGTTGGTCCCTAAATCAAACATTTCAATACCGGTGGATTGGAAGGGATGGCCTAATTCCCTGGTCACCTCCTCCGCCAGATATCACTCCTCTGGATTTCTTTCTATGTGGTTATGTTAAAGATATCGTGTATCGAACAAAGATAGGAACATCTCTGATCTAAAACAAAAGGTCACTGATGCCATTGCCACCATTGATGCAACTATGATAAAGCGAACAAGAAATCAAGTACCGTGTCTTAAAGTGCTTCATGCAAACTTTGGTGTCCATAGAGATGTATTAAATTCAATAGTTACTGCTCATTTTTTAACAATTTCCTCATATTTGTCTATACATTTTCTTTTGTAATATTATTTTAAAATTGTAAAGATACATTATGGACGTTCTGTATATATTGTAGACGTGTGCATTGAGGGAGATACTCTGCGTATATATAGAAAATGCGACAGGTTATTGAGAACAAAATTTAATGAAAAAGAACTTTATTCAACGAAAAAAATAAGACATAAAAGTTATACTGAGGTTTAACAGAGAATGGTTTATTCTATAAAGAAAAAAATCCCTGAACATCGAGGATGATCAGTAGGTTTGTAAACGACTGCGTACACGGATTACAATTTCCTTGCTCATCTTAGCCATGCCTTTCTCGATGGAGGCCTTCAACGTGTTCTGCAAGGCCTATTGTTCGTCTATGTTATAAAGTTTATATAATGGTTGCTGCTTCGTAAGATTGTAAGGAAAACACTGGAGCAAAAGGTTGAAGGAAGAAGTGTTTAATCACGTGAGAACATGGATTGAGAATACAGTAGTTGAGTGTAACAAACGTAGAACTGGAAAACGCTAGACCACTGCCAGTTTTTTAACTGTTCCATGACTAGAATTTCTACTCCTGGCGGATGGCCGAGTCTATGATTCAATAATAAAGTGTAGAGAAGTTGTTTTTTTTGTTGTTGTTTTTTTACACAAGTTTCCATCTTAATAACTACACAGATATTGTTGTCACAAGAGAGATAGGAGGCCAGAAACATAGGGGTAATATGATCGGAAAACATTTCGCGTATCTCCGCATAGCCATCTAAAAAGAAATCCTGTTGGAAAAATCTACAATCACCCCGAAGCCACTGTTTCAGCCACAGCTAGACAACCATATGAGGTACTTTGGTATAGTCTGTGGCATTAACCGAGAGATACTGTTGAGGCTGTGGTTGATGATGTGTTCTTTTGTATACACGAATTCTTCCTTTCTTTTGAAGTCTAACCGCCAATTCTTTTGCTACAGATGACACTTCCGGACCAGACTCTTCCAGATTGTTCATGACTTTGAACAAAAACGAGCTGGTGACTTTCAGGAAGTGAGCTATAGCAGATTCACTGTTTCGGGTGGCTACTGCCACCAGCGTTCTGTACTTTTTCGCTTCCAATCACTGAACGACTGAAAGCTGTCACATTAATGGCCTCGATACATGTAAAATAGAAATGAGAATTTCAAAATTTGTCGGATGCTGCGCAGCAAAATGCTTGGCTGATTTCTAATTATAATCGTCTAAATATGTGCTCATAATTACTCGGTTCACTCAATTACTTTCATATTTTATTTAATCATACAGATAACGGTGGACTTTAGACTTGAAGAAATTACGATTGTAGTGATCGGGTAAACATCTTCTAGGGACTCTCTTTCGTAAAGTAAGCGTTCTTGGGAAAATCTATCTGAGTAGAGCTTCTTTCTCAGTAATGGAATACGAAGAGAATAAGGATTATTAAACAATATATACGAGGTATGACGAATCTGTAAAGATGTGAACATATGGAACTAAATAATGTACCTCGTCTTGATATTTGCCATCGAAATATTGAGAGAAAGTTAATGTTGTGCGTGTGCTGGTATGTTTTGGTTATTGTTTCAGTATTCTTAAAACGCAATGAAATATAAAATAACCCTTTATAAGTCCAGTAGTTAAATATCTCCGTAAAAGTTCGTCGAATAGGTCACAACGTTCGTCAATAGGCAATGTTGTTCTCTATGACAACGCAAGAAGAACGCCATTTAAGAAAGATTGTACAAATACTCTTATTTTTCTGTTTTATACTCGTATACAGTTTTAAATATAACTTAAAGAAGACAGGTATAGACACTGCCTTTTCTAAATGAGGTTAGAAGAGGAAAGGAAAAATCATGTTATAATAAATGTTAGATTTTAATAAATCATAGATAGAGATAATGTAATATTACATTATTACATACTTGGATTCAATATATAAAGGTCCCATCCATCATAATTTGGGTAGATTTTATATTCTGGAAAGTTTGCAGTTGAGAGATCACAGTAGTAACTTCTACAAACTAAGCACATCTGTTTAGTTTCAAATGAACGGCAACTAGGAATTCCTCGGCATATATTTCGGCATTCCGCTATACTCGTCACTTCTTTTCTTCGGCCAAGTTGATGCCTGTTTAAGAAAAACAAATTCCTCACTGTGAAAAATAAATTCCTCACTTTTTGAAAAATGAAATAAGAAAATTCAGATTTTCTATTTTGGATATTTTAAATTAAATTATTGCAATTGGATCGATTAGAATGAAAACGATTCTTTTGTTGGCACTTCTTAAATACATTGGTCCATTTATAAAAAGTGGGAAAATATTTTGGCAATATTTTTTTCTAATTATTTCCATATTCTTAGATTGCGACATTTGTTAGAATCGATAAATATTGATTATTTATCGATTTAGATTCGAGGTCAAATTGATTCCTATATATTCATTCAGAATTAGTAGAAATAAGTGTTATGCGGATGAAAAACAGACTTTTGGTGGAAAGTTAAGAAAAGATTTATTTGAATAAAGAACGAAAGGATATATTCATTTTTAATTAACGAACAAACATTTACATAAATTAATAAAAATATGCTTCTGTTTATTCTTTATTTAAGATAAATAATTATTAACACCAAATGTTTGTGTAAGGGGCTTCTGAAAAATAATCCCAGAATGAAAATTTTTTAAATTATTTCTTTTTAAAATAAAATTAAAATTTTCAACTTTTAAATTCCATTGTAAATTAAAAACAATTACTATGCATATAATATATATTACGTCCACTCAATTTTCGATACCTAAGGTTTAAAATGAATTTTTAAAAAATAAAAAAGCATTCTTAAAGATTTTATTTTAGCTTTAATTGAAATTAAACGATTAAATTTATTATTTCCAGTAAGTAAAATATTCCGGTGTATTTCAGATATAAATTATATAGATTGGAATGTCAAATATATGCTCAATTTTTAAAAATTTTCTTAAAAGCGGCCATTTTCTTAATTTTAAGTAATTTGTAAACAAAAAAAAAAAATTCGATTTTAAAATTCTTCCTCAAATAAAATTATATATTTCTGACACATTATTTGAGTAAAATTAGAAAATTTAAAATCATTCCGATTTGAAACAAATTTGAAACATTTATAGCATAAAAATTGTATCCAAATTTTCTTAACGATATGTCTTAATTTTCTTTATTGACATGTTATCTTTATTGACGTTATCGTTGTTAATTGACCAAAATTGACATAATTTTACGAAATGTAAGCCAACGCATTTTTTGACCAAATAGAATTTTCAAATATTAACATTTTTTTAATTAAAAATTTTTTTTTTAGTCTGTTTTGTTTATTTCTTAATCTTCTTATCTTATTTAATTAAAAAAATGAAACTGGAATATTTGAACTAAAATAAACACCTAAAAAGGAAAAATTTTAGTAAAAAAAGTAATTAACAAAATTAAAACTTACTTTGAAATTTTGAAAGGACTTTTTGCAAACATGTTATCAATGTGAAACAGAACTGAACATTGAAAGGAAATAATTGCAGTGCAGCAGACAACTCAAATCACGTGGCCTTTTTAAGGATTATGTCATATATAGATTCCCATAGATAGAAATTAGGAACATTTTCCACTGGAAATTTATTTTTAAAATTATTTTAAAAATATTCGTGTTCAAACGACTGTTATAAGCTTTTCAAATTTCGATTCATAAATTTACTTTTCACTTAACGATATCACCAAATTGCATTTTTAAAAGCAATGAAGAATTTTAAACGTTTTTTGAACTATTGTATTCTTATAATTAATTTTTTTTAAAAAATGAAAAATATTCTTGTAAAAATTCATTATTCATCGAAAAAGTTTTATTTCTTCAATAATATCCTTAATATAACTTATTTACAAAAGCAAGTAAAAGCTTTTCTAATTAGATAATTTCAGATTTTTTTGCATTTTTTTTTTTTTTTTTTTTACAGTTCAGAGCAAAGTTTCGATGAAACAGGTAACTGGTTTACAAAAAATATTGGCGATTTACTTTCTCTAAAGAGTCCTGGTTTTAACTAATAAAAAAAAAAAAATAAATTCCTCGAAATTTCACGAAAATATGTAAGGGGGTGGAACCATATGTAAAAAAAAAATTGTACCAAGATTTTCTAAAACAAAAATTTCAAAAATAATTTTATTTATTTCTGAATATGTACTGAAAGTTTCATTAAAATCCGACAATTATTTGAATGTTGCAACAATTTCCAACACAACGTGTGTTTTCTTCGGAAAAAGCGCAAAATAAAACAAACTTTTTTTTTCTCTCCTTAGCCGCTGTCGTAAAAAAAAAAACAAGATATTTAACCAAAATTTTGAACGTGCTATAAAAGAGAGAAAAATTTTAAAATATAATACTTTGGTCTTTCCTCTTAATAATAACAAACATTTTGATGACAAAACTTTGTTTTTGTTAAGTTTGCGGTCTTTTTTCATCATACTCTGTTGCTTTTTTACGCGACCTAGTGGAGGTACCTATGTATGTATGTATAAATAAACAATTATTAAAAGAGTAGAGATAGACACAAAATATAATGTTAGGAATATACTAGAAGAACATGAAGACAAATGGATTTTGCACCTCAAAACAATTTGTCTGGATGGATTTAACAGCAAACTAAACAGCACAGATAGAATTAATATATAACCTTATAGATCACACCCCTTATTTTGCTCTCATACATTATAATCTCTGCATAGTTGAATATAGTATTGTTACTACATAGACAAGTACACCACCCATGAAGGGCTCAAGCTGACTCCCCTAAACTCTTCTCATCCTCATCCACATTAGAGAGACATGCTTGCCGATGTGATGAGGTCTCTCCCATACAAACATTCACACACAATTCCCCCAAAACTAAAAATTAACATAGATAATACACAAATCCCCTTCCCAGCAAACAATAAACTACCAAAAGTAGGTAAATCTGATACTCACAAGTCCCCCAACCTCTCCTTAAAAGAAATTGAAAAAAGTCTTTGATCACTGCAAGGACTTACCAAAAATTAACGATAAAAAACAAATAAAATCTACAGGCAAATTTGACCTTCTTCAAAGATATACATTCACCCCTGTAGTTCACTGCTACTATAAAGAAAGGGATTTTTTTCTCCTGATGATGATGCATCCTGAAATTTGTCGAGGAACCTAATTTTAATAAGTAAGACAAAAATATTAATATACCACTCAGTGTGTCTGAAATTTTAATTTTTAACATTTTTTAATCGTTTAAGACTTTATATATATATATATATATATATATATAGACATACACATGCAGACAGATATATACACTAAAAAAATCGCACAAATAGAATGAATCCAAATCCTTATTCCAACAGCGAATCTTGGAGTAAAGATTTGGATCTAGTCTCTTTGTTCCCTTGGTCAGTGTTACTGTTCTGTCCTGTTTAACTGGATTTTGACATTGAGCACTTTTGCCTATGGCCTAGCTATGTGTTAGAAAAGATTTTTTAATAAGACTTCAAGAATATTTAGGCCATTAGTCGAAAATAAATACATATGCAATTTAATAAATCACAAAAAATTCAAATATGGTTATCCACTAAAATAACTTTTAATCTAGGGACCTTCACAAAAAAAGAAAGAAAAAATGATACCTAAGATTTAAAATGAAGTTTTAAATATGAAAAATCTTTCTTCAAACATTTATTTTAGTATTAATTTCAAACTAATAGATTAAATTTAATATTTACACTAAGCAAAATACTTTGCAGGGTTTCAAAAAGTAATTGAAATTGACTGAAATGATTTCCTTTTTGCTCTGGGGGGGTACTAGAATCGATGATTAGCGCTTTTTTTTTTGGCGTCTTTCGCCGCAAAAAATTCTACTTATTAAAATATCTTCCAGAAATAAAATATATTTTCAGAAAGTTTATTTGAGGAATATTAACTGATTTAAGGTGCAATTAAACTGATTTAAAACAAATATAATTAAGCTGTGTTTTTAACACGACAGTAGCTGTATTACATTCTGACAGACTAATGAAAGATCTAATATTGTTCTACGGAAACGTAATCTGTAAAACATTATTTAAGAAAATGACGTGAGCGCATTTTTATATAATTTTTAAGTACTCAGTAATCTTAAAAATGTAGGAAAATTTTATCCATAATCTAATGTTTTCTTGAATTTTAGAAATGTTGACATTAAATTTACTATCGTTATCGCTTTTATTTCCTGGTAATGTCGTGTATAATTATCCGTACTTACAAAAATCGGCACCTTTAAACAAATAGAAAAAGTTTCAAATTCTTTTTAAAATTTTGGTGTCTGATGATTTGTATTAAGCTTTTCCATTTATGATTATTAAATATTGATTTACTTAATAATAATATCATGTAAATGTTGAATTTAATATATAATCTTAAAAGATTAAAAACTTAACTGTTTAAAACTGATAACATTTCTTGTAAAAGTTCATTAACCATCGAAAAAAATTTTATTAAGACAATAGTGCCCTTAATATATCTTATTTATAAAAGCAATTAAAAGTTTTTCTAGTTAAATAATTTTATAGTTTTATTGCATTTTTTATTTCATGATTTATAAGAAATTTTTGGTAAATGGTTTTCCTGGTTGACACAATGTAATTCATTTAAATTCTTCAAGGTCACCTGCTTTAGCTAATATAAATAAGGAATGGGTGAAATTTTAACTTCTTGGAATTTCATAAAATAAAGAAAGTCGGGGTAACAGATGTAAAAAAAATATTTTTACCAATATTTTCCTTAAAAAAATAATCCAAAACAATGTATTTGTAATGCAAAAAAAAAAAAAAGGGTGCTAAAAATCTCTATACTAATCTTTGGTCCACTCGATGAGTCAAGAAAAACAAGATTTTCAACCCAAATTTCGAACGTTCTAAAAAGGATTTAAAAATTAACAAAATAATAAAAAAAATACTATGGTCTTTCGTCTTAATCACAATATAAACATTTTGAAGGTAAAACTTTGTTTTCATCAAGTTTGGGGCATATTTTTCATAATGATATGCTTTCTTTTTTTAGAAAGTTTTTGAACGTACCTAGTTTAAAGAAATGATAAATCGATTAATACATAACAAATCCATTACTTCGTTAGAAATTGCTATATAAGTGCATATAAACATATATTTGTGTGGGGTGTTATATATTGGCTGGAACTTCTGTTTAAACAGGTGTCATAATCTTTTTCACTAACTATTTTCTTTAAAACCGAGGAAATTTTATTACGTTTTTTCAGGCTTTCTGATATTTGTTCTTTATACATATCCGTTTGAGAAAGATGTTTCACTTTTTTTCTCCATTTCCCTGTCGGCACCAGTAAATCGTTGTGTCTCCTTGTACACCTGTTGCCAATGATCGATGGCCGGCCTCTCACTTCTTTATATCAAAGTTTACATATTGAAATTTAAAAAAAAAGGTCACATGCACAATCTTCACTCATCAAAAATTGTATGTTCTTTCACTTCGGAATATTGCACGCCGTTTGAATTGTTGGAACTTGGTGACCAACCATTATCTATAGAAAAATATAGATCTCCGCCTAAATTAATTTCGGCTCCAGAACCTCTTATCATCAACCTGAAACTGTGTTTTTAAGGGTTACTTTTCGCGAGTGGGATGTGGGGGGGTAGTGTAATGTGCACTTGGCATGGTAGTTCGCAGTTATAAAGCTCAGGGCTAGGAATGTACCACGTTAGAACAGATGCCATTGAATAGATAGAGCCGCAGGAAGTTGGTAAAGTTTCGTCTGAGGGAAAGCAGTTGTAGAGGGGAAATAATCCATCACCCAAAAGGTCGCGTAGACGCTTTCAAATGCTATCAGGACTGGGTGCGGTAACTCCAGCTTAGATATGCCAACAATATTCCATTTTTAGTCTGATCAGCCTCTTCTAGGGAGGCCTTCGTTGGACTAATGTAAATATAACACCAGTTGTCTAAAACGTTAATGTTCCAAACCATGAGAACCAGGTTCGAATTTCCTCGAAGGTGGTGACATTTTTATAGTATCAGTCGAGGAGATCTCAAAATGAGTTACTGCTGAAAAACGAATAACATTTATATGTGTCCTTGACCTTGTTTAAAAAAAACGTATAACATTTATAATATTTGTCCTTGACCTTGTCTAGATGAAAACGCCTGATCACAAAAGTTATATTTACATTGAATGGATCCAAACATACGCTCACTTGATATTTACAAATGTATATTCACAGTGTAGACTCACCTGTGGAGTATAAAACCACAGCCTCACCACACTAGGTGCCACAACCTAACTACGCTAAATATTACTGCAATTAATTCCGTAACAAGTAGTTATTAAGGTGTTCAATTGCTAATTTTTTTTTTTTCATTTTTTTTTTTTTTTGTTTAACGGCATATCAACACCTTATGGGTAATTTAATGCCTAAAGTTAATTTTCCTGGGAGCTTTGAAGCAATAAAAATATGTTATTCTGCTTTCACAATTGAATACATGGTAGATGATACTCCGCTTTTACGTATATACATGGTTTTGTGGACACAATTACTAGAGGCGGTGATATGTATGTTTAATTTTGTAGTTATATTTTTGAATACAGTTTGCTTCCATTAAGAATTTGTAGGATATTATAGAGATTAATGTCATGAAAGAGTTCTTTCATTTTAGTGGATTTTGTTTAGCGACATATCAAAACCTCTATGGGATATTTAATGCCGAAATCTAAATATTATATATGTAATTATATGCTTTCAACTACAGATATTTTGTACATAATTTTATACTTTGAGAGTAAAGGTTATGTTTTGTTTTAGATATATATTTTGTAAATCATAACATGCATTGTTTGTAATCTTAATATAAAAAAGTATTTTTATATATTTTTAGTGTTGCATTTTCATTTTGCTGTAAAAAATGTATTGTCGGTTATTTTATTATAAAAATGTACTGTTGATTTTTATTTGGGGTTTCACTACTTGCCCATAGCTAGGACTCTAACGGGTACTACAACGTAATGGACCTGGGTACAACAGTAATTAAGATTTAGTTCCACGCTCCTCAAAATTTCCAATGTCCTGGTCAGAGGCCTTGCTGCCAAATATAGTTTACCGTCATACGCTTCGCCTATCTGATCTTAAATTAGTTGGCCTTCTCAACTGAATGCCAACCAAACCCGGTGATCTTAGAGTGGGTATAACGTTAGGGTAAGGTTTAATTGATGCTGTGTCTGTTATTTGGTACAGTTTTTTGTGATTCTCTAGCGCCAGTTCACTAGCTTCGAAGAAAGATGGTCTTCAATAATACCAACAGATTTCATTCGCACGTATATATATATATATATATATACGTGCGAATGAAATCTATATATATATATACACTGTCATATATATATATACACTGTCATCCACAGACAGACTGTTTCGCTGTTTCACAGCTCATCAGTGTGATAGACATCCGGTTGCCTCCAGCTAGGGTCGAAACCCGACTGAACAGGTGTCAGTCGGAAATTCTAACCATTAAGCCATCGGAGGAAAGTTGATTTTTAGCGTGTTTATCTTTATAAACACGCCCAGTGACCGGGAGTGACTCAATTCGCATTAGCGAAGAGTCTCGCTATATATATATATATATATATAAAACAAGGAATTGTGACTTGTGAATTAACCCTAACCCTAACGTTATACCACTCTAAGATCTCTGAGTTTGGTTGTCAGTTGAGAAGGCCAACTAATTTAATAATAATATACATATATATATATCTGTGTGTGTGTGTGATTTTTTTTATTTTATTTCTTATTTAACCTTTCCAGTGTCAACACGTAAGCTTAATCGGTGTGTGTTGCGTGCAAGAAATCTTCATTTTTTATCGGAATCATTCAACTTTTATTTTAACCTATTATCAAAATTCAGACACATTAATGGCTATGGCATTTTGAACCATCAAGACTCCAAGACAGACTCACAATTAAAAACTATGAAAGTACCAAAGATGTTTAAAAGAAACAAATTTTTCATTCAAACACACCAATTGTTTTCGTAGAAATCAACAGTATATACCACTTCTCTGCTAAGGTACATATAGTGATTTTCCAAGCGTAGCTTGGATGTGGCACAAGGCCGAAAGTAAGGGGCACCCAGTGAGGATCGTAGCTAAGGTACATATATGGTACATTTAATCTTCACAAACATGTTGCTCCTTTTTCTTTTAACACCATATCCTTTCAGGACGATCATGACTCTCCACATATTCCTTTACTTTATTATATATTAGTTATTGTTTTCTTCATAAAGAATAAGGGGGTAGCTTCCCGTTGCCGTTTCACTGACTTTCTGTGATGCGAGAATCTGCATCAGTCAACCATTCAGGCTTCTCTGAGTACAAAGTTATTCGGTATCTCTTCAGGTAAATTTAGTATATATTGTCACATTATCTAGTGTTTCCTGGTGTGAAGTACCCAATACTGAATAATATCTCTTCAATCAAAGTTGTAATTTTGACTGTATTTAACCAAAGAATTGAACCATTCTGTCTCCAACAGAATCTTCGCCTTACTTAGTTTAAAAAAAATGTTCTATACGTTTTAATCTCATTGGCTCTTTATAATGGCTAGACGATTGATACTTCCCTAACTATTAACATAAAAGCTTTCGAAAAATTCTTATAAATTTTAATCCTTTACTTCTGTTGACTTCTAGAAAAAGTGTGAAGCTTTAATCAAACATATTTAGTTAGAAATACTCCCCAAAAATAGACACGCCGACATGCGTACGTGGAGGAACGTACTCATATAAACAATCCGAGGTCAGGCACAGGTACACATCCATCCGTTAGGGCATACATACATACATACATACATACATACATACATACATAGGCACTTTTAATTCTATTTCGGCGACGGCACCGTGGCTTTGTATGTGTAGTGATGTTCCTTTCAACAAGGTGCGTTTGTGTTCACTTAGATGCGTACACTTGTATGTATGTGTGTCTATGTGCATGAGAGGATCATTTTGAACACGCACAGGAGGAAATTCCATTCCCACCACCTAAGTTTGTCGTATTATCATATATATATATATATATATATATATATATGGAATCTATATCTTGAGCAAAATGTAAATAATCTCAAGAAATTCTAGAATATAAAGTGACTTTGATTGCAGATTCTTTTACAAATAAGTATACTTTTGTTCATCCAGTCAACCTTTTGACATCGTGTTTTCTCTAAATTTCTGTTTCGTTGATTGTGCCTTAATGCATGGCGAATGAGAAAGGGATGAGTAGAACAATAATGCAACCAAGTCCCTCTCTATCACAACATCACCCTTCCGCTAATCTTTGTCCGAAACTTCGTGAATCGGGAGAGTTAATCGCAAAATGAGTATCAGTTGTGAATAAATTTCACAAGCCCATGGAAGTGATTATATGTATGCATTGGCTGCAAGAATGCTGGGTGAAAGCTTATACCCATCATAGTGCTAGCAGCCCTCTTGTCATCAGTAAACATTTTGAGGTTGATCTCTTCAGCAGAAATAGCATCCTTCACGACAAACAATACAGTTTTCGCTCCTCTAAGTCCACTGCTGATCTATGAACTATCGTTACGCGTAGAACCCGTGACGTGCTTAATAAGAAACGTAACACTACATCGATTGCCTTACATATCTCAAAGGCCCTTGACAACTGATTTGAAACACAAAACCTCCACTGTTCTAGAATCTCTGTAAAGTATTGTCAACTATAAAGTCATTCCTGTCTAGTTGGCCCGTGAATGTCATTGTTAATGCCAAGTCTTCTGAACCAGGGGGTCATTGCTGGCGCGGTCCAAGGGTCTTCCCTCTATTCTAGCCTATTTCTGTGGAATTATTTTTCGGCTTCTTGCTCCCCAGTCTAGTGAAAAAATTTAACGCAATATCAATCGTTATCTTCTGTCTTCTTAATTCTTTTTTTTATTGTCCTCTTTGTTTAATATTAGTTTTTCTCATATTCTGTAACACTCAGTAAACCCTTGCGTCGTAGTAGTTTTATTGTCTTACTTGGCGCGAAATTATTTATATATATATATATATATATATATATGTGTGTGTAGATATGTAGAAAAATAGGAAAGAACACGTTGCTCTTTAATATTTTTGTTTTTATTTTTAAAAAACAGTCTCCATACAAAAGTAGACCTTAAATTATAATTATTTTTTTTCATTTTTTGTGAAGGAATCATATTTTTTTTAAATAATTATATATATATATATATATATATATAATATATATATATATATATATAAATGAAGTATTGAAAATGAAGGCAACTCAACTTTCGCTTTTATGGTCGCCAGTTGCTTCACAATATAGACTTGTGGTGCCTAAAGAGTCTGGTTGCAAGGCTTGAGTAACTTACAATTTTTTAATATTTCTATTTGAAATATGAATATATAGCTTTGCAACTGTACCTGATTTGAACCCATTTTTACAAAATTCACTAAAAAGTCCAGCGAAACAGTTAGGTCCAACTCATCTTGTATCGATGTGTCATTTTTCTTTTCTTGTTGACACGAGAATTACGACTAACACATATAATTAAAATATTAAAATATATAAATATAAAAGTGGCGACAGTTTGTTACATGCTTCAACATAAACTTCACCCCGTATAATAATCTTTAAATTCCGTTCAGGTGTGAACAAAACTGTCACCACTCGGCGTTGAATTCACTGTCCCCTCATCTTTATACACGTTATTTTCCTGATTATTGAGTACTTTTACCCATTAATATAGAATACCATGAATATCATATTTTTATCAAATGCGTATACACTACGAATACGTGAATTCCATAATGCTCTAAAGGTCGGTCTGTATTCCAGACCTGAAGAAAGCAAGTTAGCATGAAATTCCGTGTCGTGCTATCGACGCTATTTAGTAACTGCCCCACGCAGTCACATGTGGCACAAGGCCAAATTTAAAGTGGGGTTCCCGAGCCAGTAGGCACGGCCAAAAAAAATCCCCGTAGACCCCGCATAAACGGAATCGGGTCTGTCTACCTCCCCGGACGAAACTCTGCGCTTCGGCATAGCCTCGTCCGGGTTCCTCTTTGATCGAAGGCAGAGAGTTCGACTGTCGTGCTATAGACATTAGATATTATATATATTCACTAAGATATATTTAATATCTTTGTCATATAACATTGAGCACTGTTTTTATAACACCCGAGAAAGAAATATATATGCACGTGCAAGTGTATGCACGTATATGTATTTTTTTTATCATACCCATATCTTTATATATATATATATATATGTGTGTGTGTGTGTGTGTGTGTGTGTGTGTGTGTGTTTCGTTGGTAATAAAAAATTATAAGCGCAACACTGATTATCCTACATGTCCCTTTAACTGGAGACTCTTACATAAACACATGTTCTCTTTGCCGGGCCTTACACTTAATGGTTTACGCCTGATATTAATTTTCATTTTCTTTTTCATATCCCACCAACAGTTCAGTGCTTATGGCATTTTTTCGGTTGAACAAATTGTCGTGACAGGGCGTTGAATTGTTACGCGAATTTTTCCTCGAAAAACATCATTTTTTTTTAAGGTCAGCAACCATTCGACCTCATTTTGCTTCTCAATACAGATCATATACTCTTTGCCTTTCACTTCGACATGATGTAATGGTTAGTAAGCTTGTCTCATTAGATCCGTAGTGAGTTCGATCCTCACTGTGTGACCCTCACTTTTGACTTTGTACCACATCTAAGTTACACTTAGGTGAAAATCAATATGTTCTCTTTGCTTGTTCTATCAGTTTTCTTTTCTTTCGATCACCTCTTGCCTTTTGCAACAGACTAATTCCTAAGAGTTTTAAATCTTTTTTTGTCAACTTATTCAAACTGCCGTATTTGACGGCATATAAGGCGCAGTTTTTTTTTTTTTTTTAACTAAAAATATCTTTCAAAATTCCCCTACCGTTTTATATGTCATATATCGGTTTACTAATTTTACTAATTAATTTTACTAAGTAATTTTTTCTCGATTTGCCCTGCTGAAATTGGGGTGCGTCTTATACACCCGTGCGTCTTATATGCTGTCAAATACGGTAGTTTTGATTCTAGCCTCGATCCTAGTACCTTAAAATATTCCAGAATTTTTTCCAGAACTGATTTCAACGTATTTTGTTTCTAGCCACTGATTCTAGTCATTTAAATTGTTTTATAAATATTTATTGTATTTTTACTTTTACTAAAATTTATCAACCTAGTTTAACGCGTAAATTTCTATGTTTGATCCAATAATTTTTTTTTTCAAAATTTCTTCTAGAACTATTTCTTATTTACTGCTGACCAGGATTTATTCGCTTTTCCTGTAAATATTTTTTCATTTTTTTCCAAATTTTATTCGATACCATTTTGAAATAGAATTGCATTTTTAGCAGTACCAGTTTGTTTGTGTAAAATCATACTGGCAAATAAAACTTATTTGTCTTCTAACGAATGAAGCAGAATCCGCAGAAACTTTCTAATTGTCTTATTTATTCCTTTTTCAATTATCGGTAAATATTATAAATGGTCCAGCGAAGAACAGAATCACCTATAAATGAAGGTCGTATCAAACGGCCACGATTCTCTATCATTTCGCATTAACGTGGGGTTTCCTCAGGGCGCAATCCTTGTTGTTTCTTCTCTTCATCAATGACCATCACGGTGGCATTAATTCCTGACTAGATATTTATATTGAAAACACATGTATTTAATCCTGTCTTAATAGTATTTCCGATCGTTCGGCAAAGCAACCCAGGCAGCTGCTCTCAAAAATGACCACTAATTAGTTGTTAACTGGGACAAGTAATAGCTTCGAAATTTGAATGACTGAAACGAAATTGCTATCTTTTAATCATCATAGGGGGCCATTTTTTTCTTTCATCAACATGGCTCAGGTTAGCATCAACCATGCTAATGAAAGGCAAAAATGGCCCCCTATAATTACCTCTTGGTTTCACGTTTTCTAATGATATGAAATGGAGTGATTATATTGAATCAACTGGTACGAAAGTTTGTTTACCGTGTTGCACCAAAAAACGTTTCTCCTCAGCAGCTATCTTGTACAGTTATAAATCTACCATTGGTCTGTGCATTGAATATTGCTGCCATAGTAGTCAGGTGCTCTTGCTATATATCTTGAGATTGTTGACAAAATTAAAAGAAGTCTCTGTAACTTATCGGTCCTGATATGACATCTTGATGTGACCTCTCTGTCTTTTCTAGAAATATTTTCATGAAAGCTCTCTTTTTTGGTGCCTTGACCGTATAAATGTAAACGTACGACTAGATTGGCTATTAGGTCTCATAGTTCATTGCTGAAATAGCTAGATGTAACTGTAATTTCTATTGCAATAGTTTCTTTTCCCGTATTTTTCATCAGTGGAATCCACTCCCGGATTCTTGCTTCCCAGCCACTTACCGTATTCAAAAATTTAAATACAACATCAATCGCAATCTTTTGTAATTTCTGAAACCTATTTCTTATATTCCTTTCTTCTCACTAAGGTCTTCTCATGCTCTCCCACTTCCAGTAACACCTTGCGTCTTAGTGGCATTATCGCCTTGATTGGGATGAAATAAAGCAAAAATAAATGTTGGTTGACTGTGACAGTGTAAGTTTCAATTCATTTCATTGGTAGTTTTATAGTGATTTTCCAAGCATAGCTTAGATGTGGCACAAGGCCGAAAGTATGTGGCACCCAGTGAGGATCGATCTCACTACTTAGTCGTAATTGTTCTAGCAAGACAAGCTTGCTAACCATTGCATCACCTCGAGGTGCCCTACACTGATTTTCCAAGCGTAGCTTAGATGTGACTCACAGCCAAAAGTAGGGGGCCTCGAACTCACTACTCAGTCGTAATTGTTCTAGCGAGACAAACTTGCGAACCATGACACCGCCTCAAGGTACCCTCATTTGCTGTTTTATATCGGAGATTAACAATGTTACCAATTGATTTTTAATGTATTATCCAGAAGTTGGTGAAACAATTGATTTCGTTTTTTTTTTTTTCTTTTTTCGTGAATTGTTTACGAGGAGGGAAAAGATAGGAGATACATACGATATCAAATTTTTGTGTGCAGATTTCAGGGGATTCAAGAAGGTATTTTAGTGTATCGTTTTACGTCGTCAGTCGAGCCGATCATGGGTTGGCTTACAGGAACGCTCGCATGAAAGGACGGATAACACTTTAGGCACCTTCTCCGTAACAAACCAGAGACGAATTGAGAAGTCGGTTAGATGTTTTTCCCTCTTGGACAGGATGTGAAGTAATTGAATCTCCAACGCTAGGAAGGCCCGTGTCAACCCAGATCGAACTCGACGAGCAGGTTAGGTTTCCATTTTATCAGGTTGAATGAAATAATTTCTGCCTCGTTTACATGCGTCTGTCTACAAGTTGCTATATCGATTTCTCTGCATAGATAAATCAATAAGTAAGTTACAAATTTTAATGTCTTTCTTGTTGTTTTTTTTTTATTTAAAACAAATGAACATCGCATGCTACCGGATGCACACTCACTGGTAGAAGTAACATGCTATGGCAAGTTATCATTGGTTCGAGCCCAGATGAATGCTGGTATACAACGATGGTAAGCCTTCTTCGTCTTGGTGACGGAAAAAAACTCATTTTCACTATAACTCATTTGCTATTTCGATTTCTGAACCTAACATTAATTAATTATAATTAATATTTTCTTTCTTTCTTTCTTTCTTTCTTTCTTTCTCTCTCCCCTTATCTCTCGCCTATCTCCCTTTCTTTATCTACCTCTATATCATTCGCTTTCTCTACTTCTCTCACTAACTCTCTTTCTTTCTTTACCTCCCTCTATATCATTCTTTCTTTCTTTATATCATTCTCTTTCTTTCGTTCTTTCTTTCTTTATCTACCTCTCATCATTCTTTCTTTAGCACCCTCTCTATCATTCTCTTTCTTTTTTTCTTTGCCTCCCTCTATATCATTCTCTATCTTTCTTTCTTTTCGACCATTTCAGATTATTAGTCACTTTTAAATTTCACTATTTTTTACAAAAACAATGGAATGATTCACGGAAATATTTGGGCTATTTACCCTTCATATCTGACATAGCCTCAAGTTATTTTATTATTATTATTATTTCCTTTGATATATTCATAATTAATATTGGTATTATAATAACTTTAAGGTGTCACATCTTGTCAAAATCCTAATATCTACATATTTTTTATTATTCATTCAAAGATATGATGGTATTTATCAATTCACCCACAGGAATTGAATGTGGCACAAGGCCTTTTTAATGTGGGTATGTCTGAGCCCGTAGGCCCAGCCAAAAATAAAACCCATCTAAACCCGTCCAAGCGGGCTAGTTCCGTCAACCTCCCCGAACGAAACCCCACCCTTCGGCGGAGCTTCGTCCGGGTTCCTCTCTGCAAGCAGAGAGTTCGACAGACACCCGACCCGGCAGCTCACAAAGCGCAGATACTACACTTTGATCCTAGCCACCGGGCCGAGCGGGATTTCTTTTTTTTAGATATGATGACACTGTCATATATGTGAGAGGGCATTTTTGTATTATTTAACATTTCAGTTAGTACTATGTGACATTGTCACAACAATTAGTGCCTTAACGGTTTTTAAAAACCCAATTTAATATATTATAGATGTATCATTTCGTGCTTAATTTTCTTGCAATATATTATCTTACACGTTTTCTATTTTTATAGGAAAAATGAAAATGAAAAAAAAAAGATTTCGCTCTGAAATATGAAATTAAAAGGTCAGTATTAAAAGTGTATTTGTAACTTATAAAAATTCAAAAATATATATATATATATATATATATATATATATATATATATATATATATCTTATTTATTGCATGGTCTTTTAAAAATAATTTATCATTCTGAATGTAGGATGGGGTAATGGATTAGGGACTCGCAGATCCGAGTTCGTATTCCGTTTGAGTTCATTACATGAACTTACATATTCTTGGAAAAGGGATGAATCCATCTATTGTAACCAGCTACAGCTAAATAGCAGGTCAGACTAGGCCCTATAGCCTTAGTTGACGACTAGGCTTGAAGAAAAACTCTGAAATCAAAATAGCCTGGGGAGGATGTGTTCAGTTGGGCTATCTTGCCGAAGAAACTTCTACTGTAGTACACACGGTACCCCTACGGCCTTAATGGGTTACGGGTCTCGTGATCGTGATTAGCATTCTGATTCTTCCACAACTGTTATAATATAATGTCGTATATATACAAAACTCTGTATAATGCCGTATACAAAAACCACTATCTCATCACGCGTTTAACTTTGAATGACGTTTTATTTCGATATTCATTAGCTTTCCTCGTCGAATTAGATAACTTTTCTATTTGAAAGCCATTGTATTCTTGAGTCATGGCTCCAAATATACCTTCAGAAAAGCAATATTTACCTGAGATGTCATGTTAACATCATCTGTATTACACATAACTTCTCTAATTATAATCCCATAAACTCTGCCTTGTTGATGTCATTACACATGAGAACGATTTCGCCAGTAGCCACCCAAAAATTGCACCATACATTTGGCTCATCGGTGTTCATATATTCTCATGACGTCTTTATTCGTTGTGTTTTTTCTAATGGTTACCTTAACTATTTGTCTTGCTATTTAATTAAAAATCCAAAATATTGCGCATTTCGAGATTTCCTCACTAAGAAATTGCTTGACATAGACAGACATTTTATAAATTCTCTCTTTTTTTATAAATCATTTCACACTAAGTAAAGCGAAACGCCACTAAGATGCAAAAAGGTTATTTAGTGTGAGAGAATATGAAAAAAAGAAAACATTATTAAGGAGAGAGAACAATAACAGAACATGAATTAAAATAAGACAGAACATAGCGGTGGTCATTGTATTTAAACTTCTGAAGAGCAAAGTTGGTTGGAAATCAAAAGTTCCATAATTGTGAGTGTGAGAAAAGTTACTGCTAGCATAAAGCTTACGGTTACATGTAGCCATTGCTGATACGTTGTTGCCAATCTAGTACTGTCTTTAAATTCATAAAGTCTAAATACTCAAAGGGAAGTTCATCAGAAGAACTCCCATGAACATATTGTTCGGTATTATTTTTTTCACCATTTCCGGCTTTGTTTTGCTTTTTGCAAATCCTGAAATTACTAAGTATTGCAGTTTACCTGTCAAATCAATGATGACCTATTTTGAAGATTTTCACTCGAAATGCGGCTAACAAATGGAGATGTTTAAGTTAACGACACGTCATGTAAATTCTACTCTTTTGCCTTTACGTAGAATGAAGCGACTTTTAGCTTAGCTACATAGTTATCTGTTAATTCAACAAGAAAACTTAGCATTTAGAGAATAGTTATTTTACATACTGACATAACAGCAAGTGGTTAATAATGTGAAAAGCAGTTCAGACATAAGGTCCTTAGAAGGCAAAACTTAGTGAAATGTTTATAGTTGGTGTTGTGGATTCCGAGATGAAATCCGGTCTCAAATGAATGACAAACGCAGGAATGAAATGTAGCAAATAAATGTATTGACGTAATAATACAATTGGTAATACGGTTAGTAGATCCAGAAAGGCGGTTAGTAGCAATAATAATATATATACAGTCTGGGAAATTCAGTATCGAAGTATAACTTCCTTCTGAGTCTACGTGCTCGCAACTGTGACTCCTACAAAGCGGTTACCTCACACTCTCACTCTCGGGTATTCACCGGCAGCAGTACAAGTACACACTGGGCGAGTCCACTTATATAAAAAGGGGTGGACCCCTTAACAGTTGACTACTTTCTTTTATTTTATATATTAGCCTTTTAAGATCGTTTTCTTTTAATTTACATTGGAGAAGTGCACATTATTTTGTTTTTAGTTGAAGAGCTTCAAGCTGAAATATCTATATTTGCCGAGATATTGAGCAAAGCTTATCACTTTTACGTCTGTCAAAAGAGATGTGATCAGTATGTGCGCAAGCTATTTTCCTGAAGAGCATAAAGAAAGATTGGACAAATGTTCCTAATTTTGTAACGAGCCCAATAAACCTGATGAACGTTTGTATGTTTCTTATTGACGCGCTCATATCACAAAAGGCCGTCACAAAACGGCATCATTTAGATGAACGATAAAGTAGTGAAAAGATAATGACACTGCTTCATCCAAGAAGTTACCTTAGGAAATTAAGAGACTAAACAAACGATATATCATAATCAGACGGGATAAAAGCAGCGCCTTCAATAGGCAATCAAATTCATCGCCAAACCGATAAAGCCATTTCAGACAGGTTAGAAGTTTCAATCTTATCAAAGACTTTTTATGCGCCGTGTACCCTCAAGTCGTAAGCGATCATGGCTCTCCACAATTTCCTGTACTCCATAGCTATATTTTTTCTTTTCATTATTTCTCCTAAAAACTCTTCCCATCCATTTACCTAAGCCCATCACATATGTTATGCGGTGTTTTCTTCTGACCCTCTTGCCCTTAATCTTTCCTGTGCGTATCAGATTTTCTAAGCCATCTTTTCTCATTATGTGTCCCAGAAATATGAACTGTCTCTTCCTGAGGTTAAGTATAAAACCTCGTCGTTGCACACGTTGATTAATTAAAAAAAGATCGTAGAATTTAACGACTTAAATGTTCAGATAATACTGTTACTATTAAAAAAGAAAAAGTATAATCATAAAAATGCTTCACCTAGGGCTTTAAAAAAGAAGATTTTCAGGGATGCAGATGAAGAACAACCCAAGGTGCGAACTATCGATCGGAAATACGGAAATCAATCAAGTTGGAAAATTTAAAAATCTAGGAAGTGTTTTAAGGGAGAGCTCCGAAATCCGAAAGATGCCTTCCAAAATGTAAGCAAAGTATTAAGAAGCAGCGAAATTTCGTTAGAAACAAAGAAAAGTGTGCTGAAATCCTCTGTAATATCAATTTTTCAACATCGCAATAAATACTGGAGAATCTCCTCACAAATGGAGAAGGTACTTGAAGTAACAGAAATGTGGTTCTACAGGAGGATGCTGTGAGTAACGAGGAAGTTTTAAGGAAAATAGATGCAAAAAGAACGCTTATATGTAGATTCTGAAAGAGACAGTCGAAATCTCTAGGGCGCTTAACGAGGAAAGATTGCTTGGAGAATCTGACACTTACAGGATACAATGAACACAAGAGGGATAGAGGGAAACAGTGAGTAACATACTTAAAATGTCTGTGCAAATTGATGGCAGCGCAGAAACTGGAATTTATGATGAAAAGAGAAATGTTGCAAAGAGCTACAAAGGATAGGAAGTTGTGGAAGTTTTTGTCCAACTATTTAACCCATATCTGGGTACAAAAGATGTGGATTCATAATTTTCCCAATAGTATTTGCTAGTAAGTAAATTTAACAAACCCGACTGTAATTATAGAAATCAAGCGGATATAAAATCACTTTAGTGGAGGTACAGATGAAGCGAATATATGAATTAAAACGGTTAGTTATTTGCTAATTATTTATCTTCTGCGAGGAAACTCTTGTAAAATATTAGCTTTTGATACGTATCTAGATTTGGTCAACCTTACTGAAAATTTATGTAATATTTCGTTCTTAGAAAGTGTTACTCACAAAATGCTGAAGAAATTTAACAGTAACATTACAGCTTTCGGGGATGCTAAACATTTAAATATCTATCACGTCTCGAAAGGACATAAAACATAGAAGAGGAAGAAGAAGGAGGTCATAAATAATGATCCACTTTTGTTCAATCTTGAACATCAAATGGAATGACTGTGACCAACCCCAAAGTCCTGGAAAGAGCCAATAGAAAAAAGCATCGAATCGTTTATCATTAAACATTGCCTTCGATGGTCATGACATGTAGCAAGAATGGAAGAATCAAATTTTCCACGTCAAGTTGTTTTCATTAAGTTCACTTCAGGAAAAAGACGACGGGTTGGTCGTCTTCGAAGATACAAGGACTAACACAAACATTTCTATGAAGTAAATGCCATCGATTCTTCCTTGTAAGAATTAGACTTTGTAGTTACCATCATAAAGGAATTTTCTGTTGGGAGTGGTTTTGTTTACAGGTGACGTATATTAAGCATCGAAGTCAGTAAGATTAGTTCAAACATGTCACATACCAAACAGTTTTTAGTTAAGAATAAATGTCTAATTACATAGTAATTAAATTTCTTCCAGATTGCTATCAAATGAACCAATAAGTAAACGTTATAATAGCACCTTAGTCGTTGGTATGTGATGTTCCACTTTTGCACGACTCTTTTGTACAAATTAACACACGGTGAATGGCTACTATTACTACTCTTCTCACTTCACCTTTAACAGTAGTTATTTTTAACAACTCAGAAACAAGCCATTTTTCTGTTTTTTTTTTTAATATACATTTCTGTTCGATAAAAGTGACTCAAAAAGAAAAAAAAAGACCCCCAGGAGCGAGCAGTACAAGAGAATTTTATAGTCTTGTCTGCTCCCTTCTGCTGAAAGGGTGCAAATCGACCCCACCAAGCTCATTTTTATGCAGGATAATGTTCCCTGCCACAAATCAAAATTGATGAAGGAATACTTTGATGAGAAGCAGGTGAGTGTTATGATATGGCCGCCCCAATCTCCTGACCTCAACCACATAGAAAACTTATGGAGCATGTTGCTCAACTACTTTCTCGAGAGCCTGTACTTTATAATGCTCCATTAGTTTTCTAAGGGGTTGAGGTCAGACGATTGGCGGGGGGTCTTTTCAATAGGTTTCAAGAAACCAGTTCCATGAAAAGAAAAGCATTCCCAGAACATTATACTGAACAGATGCTTGACAGTACTTACTGCTAAATTCAAAGAGCTTTCAAAGCTTCTTCTTCGGATTTTAGATCGCTTATCCTTTAAATTTAGCTCAACTTTCGTTTCATCGGAAAAGAGAACATTTAGTAAAAAGATCAAGTGAGTCACTTTTATTGAACAGCACTTGTATTTTAGATCTGTAAACCTATATTGTTGTTATTGTTTATATGGCTGATCTTTTTTATCATTTTAAGTCGGATTTATCGTTTCTTCTTCCTTCTAGCGACAAGGCGAATTTAAGTTTTCTTTTCTGGGCAAGAAGTGTTAATTTTAATTGGTGAGAATTTCATATAACCTAAGGACATTTCGATGAATGTAAAATTCAAGAAAATAAATATCATTTAAAACAGTATTCACTGAAGATGAATGAGCTAAAGCAAGCGGTAAATCTTTTTATAAAAATCAAATGAATGTTCAGGAAAAGTTAATAAAATATGAATTGAGTGAATTGCTTTTTAAGAAGGAAAGAATTACATAGGATGAAAAGATGCCAGTGTTACTTAGGAGTGGTTAAACAACCATGTACATTCCGCTTTCGCTAAAGTTAATGAAACTAAATAAGACACGAAAAAAGAAGAAAAGAAAATGAGCGAGAAAGTATATACGGTTCAAGGGGCAGATGACATCAAATAGCGGTTCAGGTCTTGTCTGTTGCAAGTTGAGCCGACATTTGAGCCACAGCTGCCCCAGTATTTTGTGAGTTTTTTTTGTTTTGTTTTTTTAAGTCTTTTGGTTGATTTTTCTTTTCTTAAAAAGTAACCCATACATTGCTCTTTCACACAGCCCTACCTGGAAGGCCAAGTCATCGGGCCCCAGTTGAATGATGCAACCTTTTTGAAGTCTCCTAAAATGAGCACGCAGACAGGAATTTCTGTCACGTATATCAACACTGCTGAATCATTTCGTTATTGAGAAGAAAGTTTTCTTGTCGCGCCAGGCGAAGAAAATAGTAACGACACGTTACGCAAAATGTTTGTCGAAATTAGTGAACCGAATTTTTTATGATTAAGTAGGTTAATTTTAAATATCTATATTTACCGACAGTATATTATTTTCCAGTACAACCAATGATTTATGTCGTCATCTTTGTATATATATATATATATATATATATATATATATATATATATATATATATATATATATATATATAGACAAGAGAGAGAGAGAGACGCGTTTGAGTGCAGGTGCCCATAGCCTTGCTGATAGCAGCACAAAGCCCAAACAACTTACAGCACCTAGTTTTCCTAAATAGTCACCCATCCGAATATTGAGCCGGTTCTAGAAATGCAAGTTAAAATTGTCTTATCTTCTTTCTTCTTGTTTTAATCGATTTCACCCTCTGCAAAGTAATAAAGCAACTAAGACACTAGAGGTTACTGGGTGTAACAGAATTAGAAAGCAGAAATATTAATCAGAAACGAGAATAATGGGAGAGTAATCAAGAACACGCGATATGTGCGAAAAAAGAAACTACTAATAAAGAGAGAGAGGACAATAAAAGAACAATCATTACGAAGACAGAAGATAACGATTGATATTGTATTTAAATTGTTGAAGATCAAACATTACTGGGAATTAAGAAACCGGAATGGAGATCAACAAGCGACAATGGGGAGAAAAGAAACTGTTAGCATAGAACTTACGGTTACATCAAACCAATTCAACTGCAAATTGATGAGACCTTGTTATGAATCTACCACTGCGCTTAAATACATTAAACGTAGGTACGATAGTGAAGACCATATCTGAAGTGGGTGTCAAAGAATTAGAATGCAGAAACATTATAAAGAACTCAGAATAATAGATGAGTAATCAAGAAGACAGTAGATAATGATTGACTGCATTTAAATTTTCCAAGTTAAATTTGGCCGGTGAGCATGAAGCAGGAAAAGAGTTCCACAAGTGCGAGTAAAAGAAACTGTTAGCATAGAACTTACGGTTACATCTGCCAATTCAACTGTAAATTGGTAACAATCTAGTACTGCGCTTAAATTCATAAAGTCTGGGTAACATATAGCTCATCTGAACAATTCCCATGAAAGTGTTTATTGAGAAGACGCAGGGAAGCAACTTTATAGCGGTGGGAGAGTGACTGAAGCCGAGACGCCAGAATTAAAATTTCTTCTTTTAAAATTGTCATAAATCTTCTGTTTTTCGAAGGAAGAAGTGCCATAAACATTCACATGAGATTAAAGAATGTTTATGGAAAGGTTTCAATGGATGTAAGCACAGTAAGGAAATCAGTAAAGATGAAACTAGCCTCAGTGACAGATCCAGCAAAGGTAGACTAGTAGCTGGTGTGAATAAGGTTTAACATGCGATGGTCTCATTACAGCAGACAAGTAAAATATTACAGCAAAATTTTGTAGTAAGCCCTGGTAATGCCTGCAGTATACTGAATTCTCTTGGCGACTGAAACGCCTGTGTAAATCGGGTTCTAGAATAGTGACAGATTCCAGATTGTGGCTACTGACCAAGCGCTTTAGAATATTCAGAAAGGTGATGAAGCTGGCAGTCAGAAGTCAATGCTTCTAAAATAAGAATGAAAGGGGAATTCGCAAATGACTAAGAAAACAGTCAAAACATTTCTAAGAGAGATACGCGTATATGCTCTTATTCGAATATGGGATATGACGATTGTGAAGAAAGGAGACTATGTTGAGAACTACATTTCGAATTCGAAGAATTTTATGCTCGTTATGGCATATTTTGTGTTCTTGTATTATTTCTTTTATTAAATTGTGTTGGGGTTATTTTTTGACCGACCTGCGTATATAGAATTTGATTGATGGCTTATCAAGCCTCCGCAGGTTACTTAAAACAAAAACATATTGTGGATTGTAAGAATAGTTTTTCCTGATACAAGTCCAACTATTTAACCCATATCTGGGTACAAAAGATGTGGATTCATAATTTTCCCAGTAGTATTTCCTAGTAAGTAAATTTAACAAATCAGAGTGTAATTATAGAAATCAAGCGGATATAAAATCACTTTAGTGAAGGAACAGATGAAGCGAATATATGTATTATTAACGGTTAGTTATTTGCTAATT
This sequence comes from Acanthosepion pharaonis, assembly GCA_903632075.3. Lineage (NCBI taxonomy): Eukaryota > Metazoa > Mollusca > Cephalopoda > Sepiida > Sepiidae > Acanthosepion > Acanthosepion pharaonis. Next base: position 353,573 of record CAHIKZ030002468.1, on the reverse strand, counting down.
ATTTATCTTCTGCGAGGAAACTTTTGTAAAATATTAGCTTTTTATACGTATCTAGATTTGGTCAACCTTACTGAAAATGTATGTAATATTTCGTTCTTAGAAAGTGTTACTCACAAAATGCTGAAGAAATTTCACAGTAGCAGTAGAGCTTTCGAGTATGATAAAAATTTAAGTATCTGTTCTAACAGAAGACGTAAAGTGCGACACTGAGATACAAATAGATATTGGAATGACCAAAGTTGCATTCCAAGAGCTAAGCAGAGTATTAAGAGTCAGAAATATTTCATTAGAAACAAAGAAAGGAGTACTGAACTATAACGCGACAATTTTCTCAAAGATAAAGCAGACATTTGGAGCAACAGAAATGTTGTTCTACATAACGATGTTGAATATACCATGGACCGAACATGTGAGCCATAAACGAGGTTTTGGATAGAATGTAAACAAAAAGGAAACTTATACTTAAGATCAGAAAGAGGCAGTTGAAATTTCTGGGGCACGCAATAAGAAAAGAAAGCTTGGAAAATCTGATATTCACAGGACAGAGGAAGACAGTGCGTAACATTCTTGAGGATCTTGTGTAAATGGATAATAATAACAAAAAAAAAAAAAAACTTATTAACCCTAGAACACTAACCATGTGTATATAGTACCAAGCGCAAATTTTCCTATTTCTAATTACAATTTTCAGTACCTGATTTTCTTACCTAAATAATATGTTTTTCAGTTCCTATCAATGTTAACTCAAAGTACAAAGTTTGAAGTGCCTGCATGTAAAAGATTTCAAATAAAGATTTATATTTAATATTTCTTTTGATATTTTCAAAATCGGGTATGATATACCAATGGTTAGTAGTGGTGTAACTTTAATTGATGGTTAGAGTTCTAAAGTTAAACTACAAGGGAGAGGAAGATATGGAGGACCATGATCGTCTACGTGAATGGGATTGAATATTTTAAACACAGAGCATTTTTCTTTTTATACCTAAAATATATTTGAGGCGGATTCGGCATCTAATCTAGAGAATGTGCATAAAAATCCAAAGAATTTGTTTACCAGTAGCAAAAACAAAATATAAATGCTGAGGACAGTTATAAGGATTAAATACCACTCGATCTCCCCAACAATTCAATTGCTAACTTTTTAAAATGCCATTTAGATCGTAAGCGATCATGATTCTTCACGGCTTCTTTATTTAGTATCTCTCATGTAACTAGAACAGTCTACCCCAGTGAGCGAAATAAAGGGTTCAGTTCGACATTCCACCCACCCGAAGAAGGCCAGAGTGTACAACGGCCGAAACGTTGTAATAAATATGGTGACAAAGATGAGGACAATAGTCCGAATAATGTAAATAGTGTACATAATACCCCATCTCAGAAATATAGACAGGTACTGAAGAAGGCCGGAGCATACAACGGCCGAAACGTTGTAATTAATATGGCGACAATGATGAGGACAATAGTCCGAATATTGTAAATAATGTACTCTCATGATTTCTTAAAAAACGTAATGTGGTTTTCTTGTTGCCTTCTCCACGCTTTTGTATTTCATTTTTTAGTTTTCTTTATCATAGACTGGCTCCCAGCCAAAGCTACGGAACCCAGGTTTCCTCACATGGCTAAATGTAGAGATGAGTTCATGCCTTTTCGAAGTAGACAGGAACTTAAACTCGGCCCGTTGATTCCGCTTACCGCTCCGATAACCGTTATGAAACCTGCACATAAAACCAACTGCCACAATTCGCGTTGATATACGATCTCATATTGGGTTAGGACAAAAGTTCGTAATGTCTTTTCAATAGTCGACGTTCGAACACGTCATTTCATTTTATACTTGACTGAATCGTATTATTATTACATGTCAGCTGACATGAAGTGGAAAGACTATATTGAATCTACTGCTAAGTCAACTGTTAATAAAGTTGGTTCACTGTGTCGTGCGAGACAATTTTTCACTCTAGAATACATATCTATAAAGCCAACATTTGTCAAGGCTTAGAATATTGCTACCACAAATAGTTCGGTGACCCTGCTATTTGCCTTAAGCTCTTTGATAACAACCAAAGACTGACAGCTCAGCTTCAGTCAATTTCCCACCGTCATAAGGTTGCCTCACTGTGCCTTTTCATGGTAATTGTTCAGATAAGCTCTTCACCATGGTACTTAGACTATTTGAATTTAAGCAGAGTAGTAGACTGGCGTCGAGACCTCATCAATTTACAGTTGAGTTGACTAGATGTAGCCATAAATTCTATGCTAACAGTTTCTTTTCTCACACTTCTCGCTTGTGGAACTCCCTTCCGACTCCATGCTTTCCAGCCACCCTTAATCTCCAAAAATTTAAATGCAATGTCAATCGCTATCTAATGTCTTACTGATTACTCTTTCTCTTCTCACTCATTAGTATTTTTTTCTGTTCCTAATTTTTTCACACCCTGTAACTCCTTTTGTCTTAGAAGCTTTACTACCTTGCTTGGGGTGAAATCGAATAATATATATATATATATATATAATTTAAAGAAAAATAGACCACTTTAAGGCTTCATTGTAATAATTTATTTCACCAGAGAATTTTATACTACTCCCGATCCTCAGACTTCACTTTCAAAAGGTGAAACGAAAAATTTAAATTTAAATTTACAATTTGACAGGCAGCATTAAGCTTATACAAGTTGAAATAGAGAGTGGTGAGGAATGGTATGAGAGAGAGGGAAAGGAGGGTTTTAAAATTTATTTTTATATTTCTTTTTATAATACTTAATATTGAGGAAGGAAGAGGTAAGGATCAGACATTGACCTATTTAATCAATCAATTCAACGGAAATGATATGGGTAAAGGAAAAGGAGAAAAAGAGGGACAAAAGAAAAAACGGGGAAGTAAAGAGATAACAGATGTACGTAAGGCTTTGGGAGGAAGAAGAGGTGTGGTATAGCTTTAGCAATTTAGATAAAACATACACACACACACACACACACATATATATATATATATATATATATATATATAACATATTCCTATTTTGAAAGGTAAATGTCCATCACGTATTCCTATACGATTCGGGTGGGTATGGTGAAAAGAAAGGAAAATAAACGTTGTACAAATAGCTAAAAGGATATGTGCCGTTTACGCAGATGGTGCCGAAGCTGTGTAATAATGTTCGTAATTGGTTCGTTATTTTCGGAAGTGGGATGTTTAATTGGAAAGAACGAGTGCGTTCCAGGGGAAGTGAGTCGTGGATGATAATCAAATCACAGATTAAACATAATCCAGTTCACACAACACAAGCCATTGCAAAGATAATCCATATATCTGATATGAACGTTTTAAGACATTGAGAACAATTGGATACGTAAATCGCTGCAATGCTAAGGTGCCTCGCTATTTATTAAAAAAGTTTAACGTTAATTCCTATCTGCGCTTCTCTGTCCAATCGCAAAAAAAAAGAAAAAAAAACAGCGATGAATAACAGATTATTTACAACAATTAGGAGCAAAAAAGATCTAGGTGAAAACGAAATTAGCCACCATTAATTATGTTTCGTATCTGGTGGAACTGGAAGGGCATTCCGCAAATTAAGACCTTGAATTCAGATACTTCCATGAGCCGTGTTCCTTCAGGATTTGGGCGATCATGACTCGCCACAACTTCCATTTTGTAGCTCTAAATAACATTTATATTTTTGCCATTCTTCCTACTCCTTCGCTATCCATTTACACAAGCTCGTTAGAAAGATTATTAGTTTCTTTCTTATGATCCTCTTGCCTTCAATATATCTTATGAGCGTTAAATTTTACCAATCCTTCTTTTCTCATTATGAGCCTTAGAAATTTCACTGGCCATATTCCATTGCCTGACAACTATACATTCTGTCTTGTCACAATTAATGTTTAGTCCTTTTTATTTCACTTTCTTTTACAACCTTCTCTAGGATTCCATTTAGTTTCCTTTCTGGGTATGCTATCAACACTGAATCAAAGAAATGAAATAGCTTTTCTTTGCTGACATTGTCAAAAATTTCCTTTAATAATGTTTAAAAAAAACAGCTAATAAAAGAAATATACATAATTATATTTGATATTTAATCATGATTTTTAAATAATTTAAGTAATTCAATTACATTTATTTGTTTTAAAAAGAAGTATAGATTATTAGTAATTAAAATTAAAAATAATATTTTAAAATTGTAGTTCAACACAATGTATTCTAATCCAAACACCTCTTTTAGAAAGAATCTTTACGTATACACATAAAAATTTAACGAAAAAAATGCCGAAAAAGGTTTTGTCGTTGATAATAACCAGACGATATTCGTTGAACTGATGTCATAATTCGTTGAAAAAGGCACCCCTACCCTACCTAGACTTAACCTCTTTTCGAAAGTAACTTACATTTGATACAATAGTCGTTAGTATAAATAAACACGCTACAGCCCCTTGTTAAAATGATTGCATTTTCCCGTATCCTTAGAAACTAATATTATGAATGTATGTGTTTATAAAACTCAGTAAATTTCAAAGTAAGTCATTCCAAAATTCGCTTGAAAATGAAACAGAACTAGGGACTTTAATTTAATTCTTTAATTGAATTTGAAGTTTTTAGTTTCCGTTTTTGATATATGATAATTCCTGTGTAGCGATGGAATCATATTTTTAAATCAGTTAATATATATATATATATATATATATATATATATATATATATATATATACCTTCTGTGTACAGCATGGGATAATTGTCAATCCCACAAAATGTTTTATATCCAAAAAAAAAAGCCACTAAACTAATCAAGTTTCCTTTTCCCAGGTTTTCAGATAAGACGTTTAGCCAACCTGTCACCATTTTTCGTATGAATTACTGAAAAACCATTTGAGTTATTCAGCTAAAAAGAGAGCAGGTTAAAACCGTTTTGTGTCAGAGCCGCTGTCTTCCCAATTGAGCAGAGGTGAGAGGAAAAAATCATTCTGGCCTTCAGTAATAATACTTACTTTCATACTCTGGTTTCCATCTTCAAAATCTTTTCAAGAAGTATCAATATAATGGTGAATAAGTTTAAAAAAGAGGGAATAGTAGACAGAAGAACTGGATCAGGAGTCCACAATTAGAAGAGAGATCATCATTTCAACTTAGAGCTAAAGAGATCAATTAGAAAAGATCCAACTCAATACATAAGACATTTGACACGTGAAAAAAGGAGTTTCAGCTATGACAGTCCAAAGAGTATTGAACAAAGACTTGAAAATGTAATCGTACGTGAAACGAGTTAGGCAACGTGTTACTCCAGGACAGAAAGTTAAGAGGTTAGAGAGGGCGAAGATCATCTTGAATAAGTTGGAAAATGATACTCGAATAATAATAATATATATATATATATATATATATATATATATATATATATATATATATATATATATATATATATATATTGTAATTTTACTTCAATCTTTCATGAGCTTCAGATCCTTAGCTATGATTAATTAATGATGAATATGTCATTTTCGTTTATGATCGATTTCATCACGATTTTTCTGTTAACCTCGGCAAGTAATTATACATACATACATACATGGTCTTATAAAAATATCGGAGAATTCCAATAAGATATTTTTAACCATATCTTAGATACAATTGTTCAGTTGAACAATTTTGATGTTACACGATCTGGATAAATTTGCTGTTACATCCGGCATACACACACACACACGCATATATATATATATATATATATATATATAAAGCAGGATGTGTGAGTGTGTGTGTATGTGTGTGTGTGTAACGAATGCACGGCCGCAATTTTCCACGGATTTGCACCAAAATTTACATGTATATGCTCCAAGTTAGACTTTGCATTTCCCAACTCCCATCGATAGTGGAAATAATCGATTTTATCATGCTTCTACGACAGTTTTCATGTAGTTTTCGGCCAATTTCTACTGGCCAGAGTGAGAGCCAATAGCTGGCTGCCACAAATAGGCAGGAAGATTCTATTGCCCAGCGTGAGAGGCAACAGCTGACTGACACGAATGTTAACTAGCACGCTAACAGGCAAAAAAATGGATAGCTGCATTCGTCACAATTGGGAAAAATTAAAATCTGCATGGCACCTTACTCTAGTTGGCTCATTCGCTTGCTTAAACTCAACGTTGATTCTGATTCCGCAGAACTGGGTTGGGTGTGAAAAAGTATTTGTTGTTAACATTCTTTTTTCATTCGGTTTTTCCAGTTACGAGTCCTTTTTTTTAAAGCTGATCGTTCTGTTTTCATTTTGTTTAGTTCTTTTTTCGTAACAGATTTAATGTTTAGTATAGAGCTTAGAAAAAATTCACAGTGTGAGATAGGCAAGAAGTAAGGCATGTAGCAACATCAGCACGGCAAAGGGCACTCCTTTAAAGGCAAGGAAGGGCAAAAATATTTTAAGTCAAGTGATAACGGTTTGCTGTATGAGTCGTGCGATTTTTTAATCAAGCACGGGCAACGCCGGGCCATACTCCTAGTATATATATATTTATATATATATATATATATATATATATATATATATATATATATATATATATATATATAAGTAAAAGGTAAGCAAATGTTTATAAATTTAAAGGTTTCGCTATTCATGTAGCTGCATCAAAAATTTTTGGAAATCTCTCAAAAGTTCCACCTTGTTTCTTGGGCACTGTTCAAATTTCCATACAATTTGGTTCGGACTTTCTATATTTCCATAGGAAAATGTTTAGGAAAAAGATCTTGGGGAAGACAAAGTACCAGCTTGAATCCGAAGAGATTGTGGTAGCAATGGATGAAAATCTACTGGAACTGGTCAATCAGAAACGCTTCACTTTCTAACAGGACGACACAAGAACTCTCATCTTTTGCAGGGCCGAAAGAAATTGGTACAACTTGACCGAGATGTTCAACTACACTCTCTCTATATTCCTTCACCTTAGGATTACTGCTCCGATTCTCTGGAAATCTGTAATAAGATCTAAAACAGTTCCAAATTATAGGATCATGAAGCTGCCTTAAAGATGGCGAAAATTAGTGGAATAACACATATATGACTGAATAAATAAATTGACAAATATCTATGTATTCATTTTTGAAAGTCATTTTAAAAAATCTCGGAACTTCTGTTCCAACCGGATAATTTATTCCGAACTTTTGTGTAATCAGTAATTTCACTATTCGATTTTATTAAACAAACGCGTGAAAGTTGTAATTCACTCTAAACGTAAGTACTCATGTGTCTCCACATATTCCGTTTGGTTTTTATCTGTGAATTTACATGTCTCACTGTGGAGTGATTTCCCATGGATTTCTCCACGGGTTTGAATTAAGAATTACTTTTCTCTTCGGCTCGTTCCAACCCAAATTTTGAAAGCTTTGTCTAATCTACTGTTTAATCCATAGGTACTGGGGGTATGTATTGATTTATGCCTTTATTAAAAGGCAATTGTGATAAAGGGAAGGCAACACACGAGGCTAGAATTTGAACACGTGTCTCCGATTCTGTTTTCCCGGCCGATAACCGATGCATTACCCTCGCATTCATATGAACAGTTTATGAAATTCTGATAAGGGAATAAAAAAAAATGAAAATAATCCAGATTTATATTTGAATCCGACATTAGTGGACAGGTTTCGGCTTATTTTTTAATCGTCATCCCAACATTTTATCGATTCTTCTTCACTCCCGCTAATTTATTCTTTAGGAATTTTTTTTAATTAACATAGTAAATATTTCTGGTAGACAAGGAGAAATTCTCGGTCAGACATTGAATATAGCAGTTTAAGACGTAAATTTTGTTTTAATAAGATTCAGCGTTTAATCTAAATGTTTTTCATTGAGAATCAGAAAGAAAGGTATTATTACTGTTGAAGACATAAATAATTCAGGCCTCATTGACGGGCTATTATCTGCATGGGAAATGAAGTGGAGACAAAAGTTCTAAGAATGATAGTTTTTTTTTCTTTACTTTGAAAACTGGTGACTAAATAGACAGCTGAAAATCGGTTTTATTTTTTTCTGTTTTCACTCTTAATTTATCCTGTGTTGAGAATAAGACAAACAGAAAAATATCGGCGGACATAATACATATTCGATACTTTCAAGTTTGACAAGACAGCAGCAGAAGTTTGTTAATGAAATCTAAGGAAATGGTTCGATTCAATTTATTAAAAAAAATACGTTAGAATTTTTTTTTATTGTAATCTTTATACGAGAGACGGTCAGAAGTAATACCTTTTCTATTTTAATTTTTTAAATATTAGTCAGAATTACTGTTTTATTTTTGTTTTGTCTTTTTGAGGTTTGTTTTTGTTATTTTCTTTTTTCTTGGTGATAAAGCCCAGAGGAAAATATTTTTGTTTGGTGGGGGGGATTACGCCCATTTTTCTTATTCATTCTTTTTTTTCAAAATGGCTACCTCGGCTCACACAACTGGCCGAGAGCTGACGTAGAATGTCTGTTTCTGGAAGGAAGAAATGCTTCGAACATTCATATTAGTGAGTGAAGGTTTTACTTGGTTGATTTTCTAAGTCCAATGATGGTAAATTTAATTTCCATGATAAACCGTAGAATGACAAATCATAGGACTCTTAATGTAATGACTTTTTGTATAATGGACAATGCAAGAATTAACAGTAAAACTTGGTATTGATCACTCAAAAAATTCAATATGGGTGTGCAAAATGTGGGGGAGATTAAAAAAGTGGGTAGGTGCTAATGGTTTTCACATAAGACATCCTCGATATTCAAAATTGACGACTTTTACCTACTTACTACCGATTTCAGCAAGACTATGTCGACTCCAAGCGACCTTAAATTTCTTGATTGTGTTATCAGCATTTAAAGCAATGAAGGCATAACCGATATTAAACCATACAGTAGCAGATCACAAGAATTTGGAAATAATGACTTGAAAGCACTTTTGGAGAATGGTCAATGCTGGAATTGACTGTAAAACTTAGAGTTGATCACTCAGCAAATGTAATATGTGTCTGCAAAGTGTGGGGAATATTAAAAGAAGAGATTGGGTGGAAATGGGTTCCACATTGGACAGTGTCTCCACCATATACATTTCACTTTTTGTTGGACATGAAAAATAATCTTTTTGTGGAAAATTGTCACTGGAGTTTAAAAATGATTTCATTATGATAATCCATAGAAATAAAACTCCTGGTTTTAATGAGGACAACCTGCAGCATCAGCAGCAAACCTCACCTTATTTGCAAAAATATGTTATTTCTCTGTGTATTTGATAGGATATCAAATGGTGTAATGTATATTATGAAATGCTGCACCCTAGAGAAACTGTTACTGCAGGGTCTTATAGTCGTTTTGACCTTTTCAAGTAGTGAAATTTAAAGAACAAAAAGGTCATTCACAAGACAAGGAAGTAAAATCGCCATATTGCTGCATGACAAAGCTCTTCTACATATAACTTTATAAATTCAAAAAACTCAGAATAGAGTTAGGACTGGAATGCTTTATCTTGTGAAGTATATCATTATCTGATCAAGAATTAAAACATGTTAAAAAATACTGTCGTTCTATTAAGAGACAATTTGAAAACATCTGTCACATGACATAAGGTGTTAGAAGATCAAGAAAATATTCTTTATGATTAATAAATATATGAATTAGTTGCTCTTAATTAATGTGAAAAATAGATGCCGGAAACAAAAAATAAAAAAGCTATATTTTCTTTCTTTTTTCCTTTTCATTCGAATTTCTTTCTTTTTTTTTTCTTAATAACAAATAGGTTTCAGGAGGATGATTCAATTTCCCGATAATTAAGCGTCCAGCATCAACAGTAAAGCCTCACATTTTCTTTCTTATGTGCCGTATCCTTTCAGAGCGTAGGTAATCATGGTCCTCCACATCTTCCAGATGCTTGTAGCGCTTAAAAAATTTTGCCTGTTATTTCTCACAAATCCTGCTATATCATCGGTTCACTCAAGACGATCTTGTATGTTACGCGCCGTTTTCCTCTGTCCCTCTTTCCTTCAATCTGTCCATGTGAGTATCAGATTTTCCAAGCGTTCCTTCCTCATTACGTTCCCGTGAAATTTCAACTCCCACTTCCTGATGTTAACTTTTTGTTTCCATTTTCTCTAAAATCTCGTTGTTACTCATATGTTCGGTTCATGGTATCCTCAACATCTTTCTGTGGAACCATATTTCTGTTATTCCCATTTGAGGAGATTGTCCAGCATTCACTAATTAGAAAGAAAAATGTTTCTAGGTTTATTTTATAAGATATCAAATGGTTTCCATTTATTTTAGAAGTTACTGTCACTACAGTGTCTTACATAGTTTTTATGTTTTTGAGCAATGAAAATTAAAGAAAAAAGGCTATTTACAGCAGAGGCCAAATCGCCATATTTCTGCATGGTAACCGCCTAAATATTGCTTTATAAACTATAAAAGCTCATACTGGAGTTAGTACTAGTAATTCTACCTCGCACAGATCTGGCATCATCGTATTATAATTTGTTTTGTTAAATGCACTATTCTTCATAAGATTTAAAAATTTAAAGATGACTTCAATGTTGAAAACGTCATTAACAATTTAACTCTGTAAACAAAGTCATTCTATCAAGATGGAATTTGATATTTTCTTGACTGTCTGTGTAAGGTCATAAAAGCCAAGGAAAATATTTTGATGATTAATAAATATAGGAATTAATTAGCTAAGTTTAATTTGAGAGAAACTCTTGCAGACACGTAATCAACGCATTGCTAATAACATTCCTCTGAAGAAAATTGCTAATGATTTTTTACATCGATTTCCCCCTAATCAAGGCAATAAATCTACTAAGACACAAGGGGTTCCTTGGTGTGGAAGAATGTTGAGATGTTGTGAGTTTCCCGCGTGTCGATGTATGAATCAAGACAAACACAGTTGTAGAGGAAAATACTGGTATATTCATAAAAGCAATTAACAATAGAGTGATTAGTAGAACGAAGGTTGGTTAGTACGAAACAATATCCAAAGTCTATAGTCCAACGGTATGTACCGGGTAAGCTTATCTGGACTGCTAAGATATTTAGTCACCCCCCGCCACGAGGGCGTCATGCGGCACAAGGCCTTTTTAACGTGGGCATTCCCGAGCCATTAGGCTCGGCCAAAAAATAGCCCATTTGAACCCGTATAAACGGGTTCAGGGCCGATTTACCTCCCGAAGGAGACTCCGTCCTTCGGCGTAGCCTCCTTCGGGTTCCTCCCGCCCGTAGGAAGAGAGTTGAACCGATCAGTCGCTCAGAAAGTATCTGGGCTGCTAAGATATTTAGCCACCCCCCCCCACGAGGGCGTCATGCGGCACAAGGCCTTTTTAATGTGGGCATTCCCGAGCCATTAGGCTCGGCCAAAAAATAGCCCATTTGAACCCGTATAAACGGGTTCAGGGCCGATTTAACCTCCCGAAGGAGACTCCGCCCTTCGGCGTAGCCTCCTTCGGGTTCCTCTCGCCCGTAGGAAGAGAGTTGAACCGAGCAGTCGCTCAGAAAGTATCTGGGCTACTAAGATATTTAGTCACCCCCCCACGAGGGCGTCATGCGGCACAAGGCCTTTTTAACGTGGGCATTCCCGAGCCATTAGGCCCGGCCAAAAAATAGCCCATTCGAACCCGTATAAACGGGTTCAGGGCCGGTTTAACCTCCCCGAAGGAGACTCCGCCCTTCGGCGTAGCCTCCTTCGGGTTCCTCGCCCCGTAGGAAGAGAGTTGAACCGAGCAGTCGCTCAGAAAGTATCTGGGCTACTAAGATATTTAGTCACCCCCCACGAGGGCGTCATGCGGCACAAAGGCCTTTTTAACGTGGGCATTCCCGAGCCATTAGGCCCGGCCAAAAATAGCCCATTCGAACCCGTATAAACGGGTTCAGGGCCGAATTTAACCTCCCGAAGGAGACTCCGCCCTTCGGCGTAGCCTCCTTCGGGTTCCTCTCGCCCGTAGGAAGAGAGTTGAACCAGTCGTCGCTCAGAAAGTATCTGGGCTACTAAGATATTTAGTCACCCCCCACGAGGGCGTCATGCGGCACAAGGCCTTTTTAACGTGGGCATTCCCGAGCCATTAGGCCCGGCCAAAAATAGCCCATTTGAACCCGTATAAACGGGTTCAGGGCCAAGTTAACCTCCCCGAAGGAGACTCCGCCCTTCGGCGTAGCCTCCTTCGGGTTCCTCTCGCCCGTAGGAAGAGAGTTGAACCGAGCAGTCGCTCAGAAAGTATCTGGGCTACTAACGCCGATTCTCTCCCCAGAGCTGACTTATATAAGAGGGACCAGTCCATTACTAGTTAGAAGGTGGGTGCGCCCCAACAAAGAATTAGGAAGAGAAATATTAGTGACGAATGGAAAGAGAAAAGAGTAATCAGAACGACAGTAGATAGCGATTGACTTTGGATTTAATTTTTTGTAGATTAAAGTTGTCTGGAACGTATGGAACCGGAAGGGAGTTCCACAAGCGAGAAGTGCGAGAAAAGAAACTGTTAGCATAGAATTTACGGCTACATCTAAACAGCTCAAGTGTAAATCGATGAGATTTCGACACCAGTTTACTACTGGGCTTAAATTCAAATAGTCTAGGTACCATAGCTGAACAGCATTATTTATTTGTAAAAATTACAAATTGTGGCACAAGACCAAAATGGGGAAAAGGACGGTTTTCATCTGTCTTAACATTAAACCTACCTAGTCACAAACACTGACCCAAACATACCACAATATTCCTTACATCAAAACAACGAGTTCTTACTTACCTTGCTATTACGTCCAATATAATACCTCAATATCTATACGAAAGTCCTAACTATTCCTCATATGTACAATTCATTGTCTGTAGGGGGGAGGCGAATAAAATAATTTTTTTTAAATATCTAAACCACAATGAATATTTATAAAACAAAATTATATACAAGAAACCAAACAAATAATATTAGTAAGACATCCCCCAATACTTAAATGTGACAGAAACATCAGTTAAATGGACGAAATCAATGCGGGACTCTAATGATATAAAATATTCATTCATTCCAAGGATTCACTCAAACACAAAAACAAATACAAAAATCACAGCGAAACGAAAGGTGCTCTGCACCCAGCAGAGAACTGACGTCTCTGGTCACCTAAACGGGGAGAGGGATGGAGAATGAAACTAAAGAAAATAGGGACAGAAATGAAAGGGGCTAATGAGCATACATCCTCTAGCTAAGTTAACTTGAAAGAAGAAACTACGGACAAAAACAGAACCCTAAATTAGCCTAATTCTGGGCGAGATTAGCCAATGTTTAAAGCAGAGAGAACAATATCCTGATGCAAACCGAGCATCAAAGTACCAATTTAGATCACCTCCTTTCACTCGACACAAACTCGCAAGACTCACCCACCTTTTTCCAAATTCTTATGGAGGGAGACGCCGCCTTTCCGTCCTAATCTTGACTTTGAGCTGGTGCTTAAAGTACAAGATCATTTGGAAAGAAGTGAGCTTCTCGCCACCATAGAATTCCTTCTTACGCTTTGTCCAAATCAAGACTCTCGTAACCCCTGGTAAGCAAAGACAGTACCACATTGCTACAGACAGAAATGGCCTCAAGAAAAAATAACTTTTCGCGCAACATGTAAATAATGATACCTGCAATAAACTTGCACAACGGGACTGCGAGCCTACAATGAGAGAAAGCCTGACCCAAGGTCTCAACCTCACCATCACAGCGAACGCCCTCCGAACAAAGTCTTTTTACCGACTCATAGGGCCCTGCGTATCACCAACCTGGTGAGTGATGCCTCATCATTATTGAGGCATTTCAACCCGGGCGTCCACGATCATATTTGTATGACCGAGCTCGTCAATCAGATCAACACGTACAGACCCCACTAACTAGTGCATGATATAATAGTCTTCGAGACAACGCCTGGACAATGGAGAGACCATCCGACGCCCATAAGACGTGTTTCAGAGCATACGACATTCACAATAGAAGGAGCACTCGCCTCGGGATAAACTGGAAGCTTCCTCTGCACACGAGTACACAATTCTCAGAGATGAGTAGTTCTTACGGACGTCTTACTTCCAGAAGGCGCCATCCTCATACGAATTCGATCTAGGAACGTGATGTGAAGCGTATGTTGACGAACCTCAAAGCTAGGCATGTCCAGACTGTCTTCAGAAAAGTGGAGGTAACAGATCTCCCAGAGTACTTTACAGGTCTTACCTCCTCCCACAAGGAAGAGAACAAGAGCCGTACGAATGACATTAGTGTGGTAGACAGAAGTGGAAACACGGAGGGTCGGTAAAGGAGTATCGGGTAGATGCGCGTGACACATACTTCCGCCCTCCCCTTTAAGTAAAGATTCACAGACGAACTGCGACTTCGGTCTTCTCTTGTAGCTCCGACCAATTCATTTTCAGCTGGATATCGGGACTGAACCAAACGCCGAGTATCTTGACCAGCCCGTCCGTTCAGAGAAAAAGTCCGGGAAGAGAAACTTCCACGCATCCTACCGCAAGCCAACAGACTTATCGCGGTTGATCTTGGCCCGTGTCAGCATCTCGTACCCTCTGATTTCTTTGCTGACTAAAGAAAGAACTTAAAGCACAAGACGAAAACGGGCAACCTTAACGAATGGAATGAGACAATACGGAAGGCTCCGATCGTACTCCATTCACTTTCACCAGCACACCGAGAGTCGCATAGAAAATTCTGATCCAGGTGCGAAAGTACGGCCCGAAGCCGGCCGCCGAAAAGACAGCCTCCAGAAATCGATGGTCAACCCTATCGAAGGACTTGGACTGATCTAAATTGATCAGCGTGTGTTCACTGTTGACTTGCTCCAAAGATCAAGCGTACCATATGAAGGTTGTCCTGCCCTTCACAGTACAAGTCTGTTCGGAGCCAATTAAACTAGAGAGGACAACCTACAAACGGTTGGCTTACAATCTGGCTAAAATCTTTAACTCTCTATTTAACATGGTTAAAGGTTGAAAGTTACTTATTCGGTCCCACCAATCTTGTCCTTGCGTAACAACTTGATTACATCCCTGGTGAAGCGTTGAGGAACAGGCCTTTGCTTCAACCAGTTGTTGAAAATCATCGCCAGTCAAGGAACAAAAACCGGCAACTGCCTCAAGTACACCTCGTAGTATAGACCATCTAATCCCGGAGATTTGTCCAGATCACCCTGCTTCAGCATCATCCCAGATTTCTGACTCTGTAATGGCACCCTTGCACCCTGCTGCTTCAGCTGCCTCAAGTAAAGGAAAGTCGGCTAAGTAGATGTCGCATTGTGCAGTGCTCAGATCGAGATCACCGGTGAAGAGATCCTGAAAATATTCAAGAAAAGCCTCACATATACCCACGTTTGTAGTCACGGTCCGATAATCCGTCAATATGACGCACGCGATGTGTCACCGAGACGTATTCCGAAGTTCCTCAGCACGCAATTCAGCAACCATATTCGTTGCCTTAGAGAACATTTTTTTTAACCTAGCCCTAACTACCAGTGCTTGGTCCTTCTTGCTAAGCAAGGAGGCCAGCTCTGCCCTAGCTAAAGCTGCGTCCCCACTAACACGGGATTAATTCGCTCGATCAACTTTTTACTCACAAGCCGTTTGCGCCGCTAATCTATAATCAGCCGACGACTATAATCAGTAGCAAACATTCTAATTTTTTTTGTTTTAAATTATCCCACCAGGCAATCCCAACCACAGCCCCGTCAGTTTCAGCTGTGGCATTAGTAGCAGCTATTCCCCGAAATCTTGATCAGCAAACAATGAGGAGTTAATTTCCAGTAACCACCCATTCTAACCTTAGGCTTATCTACGTTTACACAGACCCGGACGAGCCTATGTTCCGAATAAACTATATAGTGGAAACTTTGACACTCAAAGAGCGTTACATCGACTCGCCTGAATAAGACTCGGTCGAGGTAGCTAGAAAGCATCTCTGTGGTCAAGCCGCCCCTATTTGTCCAAGTTCATATTACATACAAATGGTTTTCATTTCGGTACTTATTGACAGAATCAAATTTATCGATAAAATCCGGAAATGGTTTCACGTCCCGGTTATTAGTACCCGAATTTGACCCTATACGATTTATGTCGGGGTCAAGGACGGCATTCCAATCCACGACTAAAACTACCCGACGAGATGTCGTCAAAAATGGCTCGATCCGCCGAAACAAAGCAGGCCGCTCAGAATGAGACGAAGAGATTTATCCTTTATTGTAACATCCAGCACGCAAAGCCTGCCCATCGGATCTGCGAAGGCAAGAGCATACGCAGCCTTCAACGACTTACTCACCAGCCAAGAGACACCTGTCGAGCGATCATCAAAACATGCTGAATAGAGTGCGAACGCCCTAGACAAAATGCCCTTATAATCACAAGTTGAAAAACGGGGGCCTACACACACCACATATTCACCCCGAGACGCTGAATTCACGAGAGAACCTCGTCCTGCGAAGCAAATGACCTCAGGCCACGGATATTCACAGTAGCCAACCAGGGAGACATTATCAGACCAATTAGGGTTGCTTTTCTGCATTGGAAATGGTCGACGTGAGGACACCCATGAGCTATCTCATTGAACCAGTGCCCACCTCACTCTTGATAGTGTCATCAAGAGAGGGGCCGCCTATGACCTCGGAATACGTTAATTTCAGGATACTATACAGGGATGGGTGAATGAAAACGGTGAGGCTCCCTGTACAATATTTTTTAATTCAGTCATATGTGCAACTAGAGCTTATAAGCAACCTGGGGGGGGAGCACCAATTCAAAGACATGTTGGCTTCCTCAATTATACCCCAAATCTCCAAGTACTTTAGCCGGGTTTCACCACGGTCAGAACCTTATTAGCCGTCAGAAAGGTTTTTTGGTACCTCGATGTATTTTTTATTAATGTGCCGAAAATTCAAAAAATAGTGATTAAACTAAATGTTATAAATATTAAATAAATAAAGCCGAGTAAAAATAGGAGACTGAGAAAAATAAGCATAAACTAAAAAAATAAATGTCGACTGAAACCGAAGAGAGTAAACTAAAAAATAAAAATAAACTGATCAAATACCAAGAAAAACAAGAAAAAGAATTTGTTTTAAAGTTTCCTATTAAACTAAATCAAATAAAGTAGATAAAATACTAAATCAAATAAAAAACGCAACAAAACAAGTAGTCTCGTAAGACTTGACTAAAAAATAAAATGAAGATGGCAGCCAAAAGCCGGCGAGAAATCTAAAAAAAAAAAAAGCTCGGACAAGAAGAATAAACTGCTCAAAAACAAAAACAATTACTAAAAATGGATTTCTTTTTTTTTTCTCAGGAAGTTTTACAAGTCTTTTCCAAAATAAAATAAACTATAAATTAAAAGCAGAAATAAAAATAGGAAGTTTGGTTTAACTTTAGTCAAACCAGTAAAATAAAAAAAAAAGTAAAGGTTTTCTGCCGACGCCGAAAGCAAAAACAAAAAATAAATCTGAAAAGAAAAATCAAAAAATAAATCAAACATTAATGAAGAATAAATAAATGATCATTTAAAAAATCTAAGACCTATTAGAATTAGTTTTAGGTTTAAAAGCGAAAATAAAAACAGGGGAGAATAAAAACTGAAAGGGAAAATTCAAATTTTTTTTTCTTTTCTTATTTTTTTCAAATAACGGAAATAATAAAAAAACGTTAATATAAATTAAATGCAAATGAAATAAAACAAAATACAGTAGTCCGGCAACACCTTGTCAAACCAGACTATAAATAAAAAATAAAGATGGCGGTCAAAGCCGACAATAAAACTTAAAAAGACTAAAAAGAAAAAATTAAACTCAAACTCAAACGAAAAAATGTATAAAGAAAAAATAAGTCAAAATAAACTTATCAAAGAATTTTCGGGGCCAATAATAAATTCTTTGTTGTCCAAGAAGTTTACAGTTGAACACAACTTCACCGGTGAACTCCCTCTGACAGCACTGGTCTGAAAGTAGGTCAGATAATATCAAAAACGAGACTAACAAAGTACATTAGAGAAGCACTCATCCAAACAATTACCATGAATGTATTTATAGAAAAGATACAGGCGGTGGGAAAGTTACTGAAGCCGAGAGGCTAAGTCAGGACTGATAATATTGCAGATTCTTCTTGGGATTTTATCAAGGAGCTCAAGGTAAATAGCAGGGACACTGAGCTATAAGTTGCAGCAATATTATAAGTATGGACAAATGGTAGACTTATAGACATGTATGATAGATTCTGGAGAGAAAAATTGTCTCACACGACACGGTGAACCAACTTTCTTAGCAGTTGACCTAGCATTGGATTCAATATAGACTTTCCACTTCATGTCACCTGAGTATGCTAGCCTGGGGGGGTAGCATCAGCCATACTGATAGAAGGGAGGGATTTCTCAGATGATTAATGGAGATATGTTTAGTTTAGGAGGCGCTAAAATTAACAAGTTATCGTTATTGTCCCAGTTAACAACAGACTTGAGTTCATTTTTGACCTTATCAAACAGATCAGCTTTACTATCGAGACAGGAGTAAATCGTTGTGCCATCAGCGTAGATACAAAGTTGAGAGCTGATGCCATTAGGTTATTAATGAAAATTAAAAACAAAGTAGAAATAAAGAAGGAGCCCTGGTTGGGGGGGGGGCTCACTCGCGTTTTTACGAAAGGATCTAGACGAGTGGCCATTCAGGATAACATTGATTTCATGGTTTAATAGGAAAGACTGGATCAATTCAAAAATGTACCCGAAGATACCGTAACTTATATACAAATGTATTGAAAATGAGAAATGAATGTCGTTGAATAGGAATTAAATCCTATGTTACTACCAGACGTAAAAGTCCTTTTAAAGATCTAAATAAAGTTAATCAAATCCAAACTAAAATTGAATCGTTCAAATCCGCAATGGTTAACGTATTTAAAGCAAGTATTTATACCAACATCGCACAATTAACTTTTGTATCTTATTTTTGTTTTTTTGTTTTTTTTCCACTGGTGGATTTTTCTTAAACTGAGATTTATTAGCTCGCTTTTCATGTATAAATAAGGATTCATAAGACAACTTGAGCTTGCAAGATATTTTGGAAAATAGTTTCGAGCGTTTTAATCATCTGGCCTAATTTGGCTGGAGGAATCAAAACAAATTTTGACAAATTGTCAACAACGACCAAAATGGCGCATGAAATTCAACTTCCCAAAATGATAGGTGGCTCTGTAAAATGATTTAATTCCATCTTGGACGTATAGAGACATTCTGTACCGATAGTTAAATGTTAAAAGTAACCCTGACTTTATGCTTAATATCTTGTTCGTCTCGCCGATTTTAGAAGAGTTTTGTTCTTGTAAATATAAAGTCAAGCAAATAACAGTCATAAGTAAAATTTTATAAGACTTTAAAATACCAATCGATCTCTCGATGCAGCTTGGAAAATCACCTTAATTCCTATACGCGTTAGGATTTTTGTGACGTCTATTCAAACACTTGTCAGATAGTGAAATTTTTTTGCATGTGCTCAAAAGATGTATTATTATTATTTGTAGAAGTAGTAGTATTTACACATACCGTTAAAAAAGAAATCATATTTTCTTATGTCCTTCTTATTATTAGGTTTTCACATGTACGTCTTGAAATATATTTCCCATTTATTACCGCTGTATAATGAAGTAAAGACTTGAGGCAACAAAAATGTGGTTCTACAGAAGGCTGCTGAGAATACTGTGGACTGAACACAAATTTTTAAAGAAAATCGAAATAAAAGAACACTTATACGTAGTATCAAAAAGAGACAGCTGAAGTTTCTAATGAAGAAAGATGGCTTGGAAAATTTGACACTCATAGGACATATTGACGGCAAGAGGGCAGAAGAAAGTAGCGCTTAACCTGCCTAAAGAGCTTGTATAGATGGTTGACAGAACAGGTTTTCGGAGATATAACAAAAAGACAAGCTTTGCAAAGCGTTACAAAGAACAAGAAGTGGTGGAGAGCCATGATCGCCCATGTCCTAAAAGGAGACGGTAGATAGAAGATTATGCACTTTCACGGAGTCGGTCAAACAGTCTACCATTTTCATAACGAAGACACCGCCAATTATTGTCTCCAATGTAAGGTAGATAACCCTTGTAATTTAAAATTTTACAGACAAGAGAAATAGAATATACATAAAATCACTTGACGTATTATTTGTATAGATTTTTATTAATATTATTATTTAGTGAGAGATTAATTAACCGAATAAGTGACGCTAAAGTGCAAATATACGAAACTCAATACATCGAACATGGCACCCAATTTGATATTGATTTACCAGGTACATGGAATCCAGACAAAGAAGCGGGACATGACCACAATGTTGCGTAAAAGTAACGCATATCCTTGTCAGCGGGACAAAGTCAGAAATAACTTCAGGTTGGGTGACTCAGTCCGTTCAGATAGTCTCCGATGATGTTGTACCCAAGTATCTAAATGTGACTCCCAAGTCGCCTTGGCTGCCACATACTTCAAACTTGAAAAAAAATTATCAACACCTGCCAGGGATGCTCCCCAACTACAGTTCAGGAAGAGATGTGCACTTTGTTTCAACTCCTAAAGGACATAGCTAAATGATAATGGTCATACAATCGATAAGTAAATCTGTAGTACTGAGCGGGATATTTAATGTAGACCATCTTAATGTACATGTTAACAAATCCAGACAGTTACGATTTGAAACCATGAGAGCCATACCTTGTGTATTATCATAACATTATTATTATTATTTTTATTTTCATTGATTTCTGGCGTTTACACATTTCTTTCCGGGTCCCGCCCAGGGACCTAAGGTTAGAAATGGCGTCATGACACTTTCCACTGACAAAAAAAAAAAAAAATTAATTTACATAGATAAAGCCCTTCGTAAGGTGTGGGCTGTACTTGTCGGAACAATTTTTTGTATCTCCTTGAGGCATGGACTTCCAGGAATCCCTTCAATTAGTCTACTGCAATCTTTTCCAACCAGTCCTAGGGCTCCAACTACAACAGGGATTGTTGATGTTCCCATATGCCACATTTTCGAGATTTCTATTTCAAGGTCCTTGTATTTTGACAACTTTGAATATCTTCAAAGATACATTGCAGTCAACAGGGACTGCCATATCAATAAGGAGGCACCGTTTTTGTTTGTGGTCTTTAATAACAATATCTGGCCGATTGGCCTTGATTGTTCTGTCAGTGTGTATTGTGTAGTCCCATAGAATTGCAACAGGTCCTATCTCCGTAACCGGGTCTGGGTGGTGTTCATACCAGTTTCTTTCAGTTTCCTTCCCGTAGAAGTTGCAGATTTTCCAGTACAGATATTGGCTCACTCTGTCATGTCGGGTTTTATATTCAGTGGGTGCCAACACCGTGCCACCTGATATCTTTGATGTCTGTTGAACACACATTTCCTTCCGGGTTCCGACCAGAGACCTAAAGTCAGAAATGTCATCATGACATTTTCCACTGATCATTTTTGTTAAAAAAAAAACCTAAGATCACACATATTTTACATAGATAAAGCTCTTTGTATTGTGTAAGCTGTACTCATTGTATTTCTGTAAACATGGACAACCAGGAATCCCTTCAATGAGTTTTTCAGTACCCTTTCCAGTCAAGCAGAGTGCTCCAACTATAACTGGAATTGTTGATATCTTCGTTTCAAGATCCTTGTATTTTGATATTTTTTAAATTATCTTCAAATCTGTCGGAACTATCATGTCAAAAGGAAAGCAAATTCTGCTCTTGTTGTCTTGAATTCACTATGGTTGTGTGATTAACTTTGATTGTTCTTTTGTGTACATTGTAAAGCCCCATGAAGTCTTTATATGTCATATCTCTGTAACTCCGTTTGAGTGGTTTTAATACTAGTTTCTTACAGCTTCCTTTCCGTAATAGTTGTATATTTTCCAGTGCAGCTATTGACCCACTAAGTCATTCGGAGTTTTATATTCAGTGGGTGCTAAATAATAACCAGCAACCTGATACGAAATGGCCAATTGTTTCTGGATATTTATCACACAATCTGAATTTCTAATTATAATTATTATCATTATATTTCGATCTCTACACACTACCTATCAAGTCCGCGAGAAGACGTAAGGTAGGTAGTGGTGTGTTGTTATGGCTACATTTCATGATTTGTTTTTCTAAATGCTATAATATCATAAGCGTTACATGAACAATGTTTTTAGTGTGCGGGACGTACTTATCAAGACAATTTTTTATATTTCTCTTAAGCTGGGATTTTCAGGGATTTTTTTTCAATGTATTGTTGTGTTCCTTTTTTATCATTCCAAGAGCACCAAAAATGACTGGTACTATTTTTTTTAATTTCCATATTTTTTATTTCGATTTCCAGGTCTTTATATGTGATAGATTTTTTTTTATTCCTTGGTTGCTATGTTACAGTCCGCAAGGCAGGTCATATCAATTAGTAGGCAAGTTTTTTTGGGGGGAGGTGACATTGATGTTAGCCTATTTGCTTCAATCATACTGTATCTAAAGATAGTGAAATCCCATAGAATTGTAATGTCTTCTATTTCTGTAACCAGTACTGGCTGATGTTCATACCAATGCTTATTAACATCTTTTCCAAAGTGTTTGCACATTTTCCAGTGTAAATATTGCCCACTCTATCGTGACGGTTTTTATATTCATCTGGCCCAAGTACAGAACATCCTGAGATTAAATGATCAATGGTTTCCTGATATTTGTTAAAAAACCTGCATTTTGGATCCACACTATTACGTAGAATATTTGCCTGAAAGTTTCTAGTGAAAAGCCTCTGGTCTTGCGCTTCCGTTTCAACCTTGAATCCAGATGATCGTAACTATAAGTGAGTATTAATTTTATCAACATCGGCTTTATTACTACATCCGGGATATTGGCTCTGCAGAGGTTTGTCTTGCCAGCGTTGTTTCATTTGTTCAAGAGCTTTATCCTTTGATTTCGTTTTCATAATTTTTGCTGCAACAGTTGGTTCTTGGGTTATTTTCTGATTTTCTACAGAATCTAGTAAATGTCTATCTCATTTGTATTTACAACCATCTTTCATAAAATATTTTTCTTTCTCTTTTCTTGATGTTTGACTAATTGTATCATCCAATCTTTTGTTTCCATGTATAGTTTTGTATTCTAGCTGAATAAGACTTCTTCCACCTTCTTTACGGGGTATGTATAGACGGTCTGCATCAGCCTTTGGATAATGTATGTTATGCCTAGAAAGAAGCCATCTTTTCTTAGAATCCATTCGAGTGATATCATTTTATTTATGGCTTGTGAGCTACTAAAATCATGCCTTTCCAACTCTTCGGGACTTTCAGCATTATCTTCACAGTCATTGGTGCGTATCTCATTTTCTTCATTATTATCTATGTTTTATCTAATGTTAATACTTTTTATGTCCATTTCGGTTCCGTTTTATGTTCTGTTGATTCACCTATTCTGGTTGCAGTTCTTTCTGTTTCCTTAATTCCAGCGTCTGTCAATCGGTTATTTTTCGTGGCGTACCTTCTTACATTGGCTAGTTTATTATCCTCAATGTAATTTCTTATTGCTTGTCCTTTTC